>CM056956.1:12443205-12976455 GCA_029856935.1 Cyclocarya paliurus | reverse complement strand
GTTGATTTGAATCTTCTGCAAGTAGCCTTTTTGGTGCAATCATAGCAGGACTAATGCACCAGATCCCGTCAGAACTCTGTTGTTAAGCTTGCTTGGGCGAAAGTAGTACTAGGATGGGTGCCTCCTGGGAAGTCTTCGTGTTGCACCCCTCGTTTTTAAGTTGATTTGAATTTTCTGCATGCAGCCTTTTGGGTGCAATCATAGCAGAACTAATGCATCGGACCTGTTAGGACTCCAGTGTTAAGCTTGCTTGGGCAAGAGTAGTACTAGGATGGGTGCCCTCTGGGGAAGTCCTCGTGTTCCACCCCTCGTTCTTATTGTTGATTTGAATCTTCTGCAAGTAGTCTTTTTGGTGCAATCACAGTAGGACTAATGCACCAGATCCTGTCAGAACTCTGTTGTTAAGCTTGCTTGGGCGAGAGTAGTACTAGGATGGGTGACCTCCTGCGAAGTCCTCGTGTTCCACCTCACTTTCTTATTGTTGATTTGAATCTTCTACAAGTAGCGTTTTTGCTGCGATCATAGCTGGACTAATGCACCTTATCCAATCAGAACTCCATTGTTAAGCTTGCTTGGGCGAGTGTAGTACTAGGATGTGTGACCTCCTGGGAAGTCCTCATGTTCCACCCCTCGTTCTTATCGTTGATTTGAATCTTCGGCAAGTAGTCTTTTTGGTGCAATCATAGTAGGACTAATGCACCAGATCCTGTCAGAACTCTGTTGTTAGGCTTGGTTGGGCGAGAGTAGTACTAGGATGGGTGACCTCCTGGGAAGTCCTCGTGTTCCACCCGTCATTCTTATCGTTGATTTGAATCTTCTGCAAGTAGCGTTTTTGGTGCGATCATAACTGGACTAATGCCCCGGATCCCGTCAGAACTCCATTGTTATGCTTGCTTGGGCGAGAGTAGTACTAGGATGGGTGACCTCCTGGGAAGTCCTCGTGTTCCACCCCTCGTTCTTATCGTTGATTTGAATCTTCTGCAAGTAGCCTTTTTGGTGCGATCTTAGCTGGACTAATGTGCCGGATCCCATCAGAACTCTGTTCTGAAGCTTGCTTGGGCGAGATTAGCACTAGGATGGCTGACCTCCTGGGACGCCCTCGTGTTGCATCCCTTGTTTTTAATGCTGATTTGAATTTTCTACATGCAGCCTTTGGGTGCGATCATAGCAGAACAAATGCATTAGATCCCGTCAGAACTCTATTGTTAACCTTGCTTGGGCGAGAGTAGTACTAGGATGGCTGACCTCCTGGGAAATCCTCGTGTTGCACCCCTTGTTTTTAATGTTCATTTGAATTTTCTGCATGCAGCCTTTTCGGTGCGATCATAGCAGCACTAATGCATCGGATCCCGTCAGAACTCCGTTGTTAAGCTTGCTTGGGCGAGTGTAGTACTAGGATGGGTGACCTCCAGGGAAGTCCTAGTGTTGCACCCCTCGTTTTTAATGTTGATTTGAATTTTCTGCATGCAGCCTTTTGGTGCGATCATAGCAGAACAAATGCATCGGATCCCGTCAAAACTCTGTTGTTAAGCTTGCTTGGGTGAGAGTAGTACTAGGATGGGTGCCCCCCCGGGAAGTCCTCATGTTCCACCCCTCGTTCTTGTTGTTGATTTGAATCTTCTGCTAGTATCCTTTTTGGTGCGATCATAGCAGGACAAATGCACCAGATCCCATCAGAACTCTATTGTTAAGCTTGCTTGGGCGAGAGTAGTGCTAGGATGGGTGACCTCCTGGGAAGTCCTCGTGTTCCACCCCTCATACTTATCGTTGATTTGAATCTTCTGGAAGTAGCGTTTTTGGTGTGATCATAGCTGGACTAATGCCCCAGATCCCGTCAGAACTCCATTGTTATGCTTGCTTGGGCGAGAGTAGTACTAGGATGGCTGACCTCCTGGGATGTCCTTGTGCTACACCCCTCGTTTTTAATGTTGATTTTAATTTTCTGCATGCAGCCTTTCGGATGCAATCATACCAGCACTAACGCACTGGATCCCATCAGAACTCCACAGTTAAGCAAGCTCGGGCGAGAACAATACTAGGATGGGTGACCTCCTGGGAAGTCCTCGTGTTGCACCCGTCGTTTGTAATGTTGATTTGAATTTTCTGCATGCAGCTTTTTTGGGTGCGATCATAGCAGATCCAATGCATCGGATCCTGTCAGAACTCCGTTGTTAAACTCCGTTGTTAAGCTTGCTTTGGCGAGAGTAGTACTAGGATGGGTGACCTCCTGGGAAGTCCTCGTGTTCCACCCCTCATACTTATCGTTGATTTGAATCTTCTGCAAGTAGCGTTTTTGGTGTGATCATAGCTGGACTAATGCCCCAGATCCCGTCAGAACTCCATTGTTATGCTTGCTTGGGCGAGAGTAGTACTAGGATGGCTGACCTCCTGGGATGTCCTTGTGCTACACCCCTCGTTTTTAATGTTGATTTTAATTTTCTGCATGCAGCCTTTCGGATGCGATCATACCAGCACTAACGCACTGGATCCCATCAGAACTCCACAGTTAAGCAAGCTTGGGCGAGAACAATACTAGGATGGGTGACCTCCTGGGAAGTCCTCGTGTTGCACCCGTCGTTTGTAATGTTGATTTGAATTTTCTGCATGCAGCTTTTTTGGGTGCGATCATAGCAGATCCAATGCATCAGATCCTGTCAGAACTCCGTTGTCAAGCTTGCTTTGGCGAGAGTAGTACTAGGATGGGTGACCTCCTAGGAAGTCCTCGTGTTCCACCCCTCGTTCTAATTGTTGATTTGAATCATCTGCAAGAAGCATTTTTGGTGCGATCATAGTAGGACTAATGCACTGGATCCCGTCAGAACTCTTTTGTTAAGCTTGCTTGGGCGAGAGTACTACTAGGATTGGTGACCTCCTGGGAAGTCCTCGTGTTTCACCCCTCGTTCTTATTGTTGATCTGAAATTTCTCTATGCAGCCTTTTGGGTGTGATCATAGCAGAACTAATGCATCGGACCCTGTCAGAACTCTGTTGTTAAGCTTGCTTGGGCGAGACTAGTACTAGGATGGGTGACATCCAGGGAAGTCTTCATGTTGCACACATCATTTTTATTGAATATTTGAATTTTCTGCAACAAGCCTTATTGGTGCGATCATACCAGCACTAATGCACCGGATCCATCAGAACTTCGCAGTTAAGCGTGCTTGGGCGAGAGCAGTACTAGGATGGGTGACCTCTTGGGAAGTCCTCGTGTTGCAACCCTCATTTTTAATGTTGATTGCAATTTTCTGCTTGCAGCCTTTTGGGCGCGATCATAGCAGAACTAATGTATCGGACCCTGTCAGAACTCCGTTGTTAAGCTTGCTTTGGCGAGAGTAGTAGAGGATGGGTGGCCTCCTGGGAAATCCTCGTGTTGCACCCCTCGTTTTTAATGTTGATGGCAATTTTCTGCATGTAGCCTTTTGGGTGCGATCATAGCAGAACTAATGTTTCGGACCCCGTCAGAACTCCGTTGTTAAGCTTGCTTTTGCGAGAGTAGTACAAGGATGGGTGACCTCCGGGGATGTCCTCGTTTTTAATGTTGATTTGAATTTTCTGCATGCAGCCTTTTGGGTGCGATCATAGCAGATCTAATGCATCGGATCCCGTCAGAAATTCGTTGTTAAGCTTGCTTTGGCGAGAGTAGTACTAGGATGGGTGACCTCCTGGGAAGTCCTCGTGTTGCAGCCCTCGTTTTTAATGTTGATTTGAATTTTCTGCATGCAGCCTTTTGGGATTGATCATAGCAGATCTAATGAATCGGATCCGTCAGAACTCCGTTGTTAAGCTTGCTTTGGCGAGAGTAGTACTAGGTTGGGTGACCTCCTGGGAAGTCCTCGTGTTGCACCCCTCATTTTTAATGTTGATTTCAATTTTCTGCATGCAGCTTTTTGGGTGCGGTCATAGCAGAACAAATGCTTCGGATCCCGTCAGAACTCTGTTTTTAAGCTTGCTTGGGCGAGAGTAGTACTAGGATGGGTGACCACCCGGGAAGAACTCGTGTTCCACCCCTCGTTCTTATTGTTGAGTTGAATCGTCTGAAGTTGCCTTTTTCGTGCGATCATAGAAGCACTAACGCACCGGATCCCGTCAGAACTCCGTCATTAAGCTTGCTTGGGCGAGACTAGTACTAGGATGGGTGACAACCTGGGAAGTCTGTGCGTTGCACCCATCATTTTTAATGTTGATTTGAATTTTCTGAATGCAGCCTTTTGGGTGCGATCATAGCAGCACTAATGCGTCGGATCCCGTCAGAACTCCATTGTTAAGCTTGCTTGGGCGAGACTAGTACACGGATGGGTGACATCCTGGGAAGTCCTCGTGTTGCACCCAACGTTTTAATTGAATATTTGAATTTTCTGCAACAAGCCTTATGGGTGCGATGATACCAGCACTAATGCACCAGATCCATCAGAACTTCGCAGTTAAGCTTGCTTGGGCGAGAGCAGTACTAGGATGGGACACCTCCTGGGAAGTCCTCGTGTTGCAGCCCTCATTTTTAATGTTGATTTTAATTTTCTGCATGCAGCCTTTTGGGTGTGATCATAGCAGAACTAATGCATCAGACCCCGTCAGAACTCCGTTGTGAAGCTTGCTTTGGCGAGAGTAGTACTAGGATGGGTGACCTCCTGGGAAGTCCCCGTGTTCCACCCCCCGTTCTTATTGTTGATTTGAATCTTCTGCAAGTAGCCTTTTTGGTGCGATCATAGCAGCACTAATGCACCGGATCCCGTGAGAACTCCGTTGTTAAGCTTGCTTTGGCAAGAGTAGTACTAGGATGCCTGACCTCCTAGGAAGTCCTCGCGTTGCACCCCTCGTTTTTAATGTTGAGTTGAATTTTCTGTATCCTGCCTTTTGGGTGCGATCATAGCCGCACTAATGCTTCGGATACCATCAGAAGTCTGTTGTTAAGCTTGCTTGGGCGAGACTAGTACTAGGATGGGTGACGTCCTGGGAAGTCTTGGTGTTGCACCCATCGTTTTTATTGTTGATTTGAATTTTTTGCATGCAGCCTTATGGGTGCGATCATAGCCGCACTAATGCACCGGATCCCGTCAAAACTCTGTTGTTAAACTATCTTGGGCGACAGTAGTACTAGGATGCGTGCCCTCCTGGGAAGTCCTTGTGTTTCACCCCTCGTTCTTATTGTTGATTTGAATCTTCTGCAAGTAGCCTTTTTGGTGCGATCATAGCAGGACTAATGCACCAGATCCCGTCAGAACTCTGTTGTTAAGCTTGCTTGGGCGAAAGTAGTACTAGGATGGGTGCCTCCTGGGAAGTCTTCGTGTTGCACCCCTCGTTTTTAATGTTGATTTGAATTTTCTGCATGCGGCCTTTCGGGTGCGATCATAGCAGAACTAATGCATCGGATTCCGTTAGGACTCCAGTGTTAAGCTTGCTTGGGCAAGAGTAGTACTTGGATGGGTGCCCTCTGGGGAAGTGCTCGTGTTCCACCCCTCGTTCTTATTGTTGATTTGAATCTTTTGCGAGTAGTCTTTTTGGTGCAATCACAGTAGGACTAATGCACCAGATCCCGTCAGAACTCTGTTGTTAAGCTTGCTTGGGCGAGAGTAGTACTAGGATGGGTGACCTCCTGGGAAGTCCTCGTGTTCCACCCCTCTTTCTTATTGTTGATTTGAATCTTCTACAAGTAGCGTTTTTGCTGCGATCATAGCTGGACTAATGCACCTTATCCCGTCAGAACTCCATTGTTAAGCTTGCCTGGGCGAGAGTAGTACTTGGTTGTGTGACCTCCTGGGAAGTCCTCATGTTCCACCCCTCGTTCTTATCGTTGATTTAAATCTTCGGCAAGTAGTCTTTTTGATGCAATCATAGTAGGACTAATGCACTAGATCCCGTCAGAACTCTGTTGTTAAGCTTGGTTGGGCGAGAGTAGTACTAGGATGGGTGACCTCCTGGGAAGTCCTCGTGTTCCACCCCTCATTCTTATCGTTGATTTGAATCTTCTGCAAGTAGCGTTTTTGGTGCGATCATAGCTGGACTAATGCCCCGGATCCCGTCAGAACTCCATTGTTAAGCTTGCCTGGGCGAGAGTAGTACTTGGTTGTGTGACCTCCTGGGAAGTCCTCATGTTCCACCCCTCGTTCTTATCGTTGATTTAAATCTTCTGCAAGTAGTCTTTTTGATGCAATCATAGTAGGACTAATGCACTAGATCCCGTCAGAACTCTGTTGTTAAGCTTGGTTGGGCGAGAGTAGTACTAGGATGGGTGACCTCCTGGGAAGTCCTCGTGTTCCACCCCTCGTTCTTAACGTTGATTTGAATCTTCTGCAAGTAGCCTTTTTGGTGCGATCTTAGCTGGACTAATGTGCCGGATCCCGTCAGAACTCTGTTCTGAAGCTTGCTTGGGCGAGATTAGCACTAGGATGGCTGACCTCCTGGGAAGCCCTCGTGTTGCATCCCTTGTTTTTAATGTTGATTTGAATTTTCTACATGCAGCCTTTGGGTGCGATCATAGCAGAACAAATGCATCAGATCCCGTCAGAACTCTATTGTTAACCTTGCTTGGGCGAGAATAGTACTAGGATGGCTGACCTCCTGGGAAGTCCTCGTGCTGCACCCCTCGTTTTTAATGTTGATTTGAATTTTCTGCATGCAGCCTTTCGGATGCGATCATAGCAGCACTAATGCATCGGATCCCGTCAGAAGTCCGTTGTTAAGCTTGCTTGGGCGAGAGTAGTACTAGGATGGGTGACCTCCAGGGAAGTCCTAGTGTTGCACCCCTCGTTTTTAATGTTGATTTGAATTTTCCGCATGCAGCCTTTTGGGTGCGATCATAGCAGAACAAATGCATCGGATCCCGTCAGAACTCTGTTGTTAAGCTTGCTTGGGCGAGAGTAGTACTAGGATGGGTGCCCCCCCGGAAGTCCTCATGTTCCACCCCTCGTTCTTGTTGTTGATTTGAATCTTCTGCAAGTATCCTTTTTGGTGTGATCATAGCAGGACAAATGCACCAGATCCCATCAGAACTCTGTTGTTAAGCTTGCTTGGGCGAGAGTAGTACTAGGATGGGTGACCTCCTGGGAAGTGGTCGTGTTGCACCCCTCGTTTTTAAGGTTGATTTGAATTTTCTACATGTAAGCATTTGGGTGCGATCATAGTAGCACCAATGATTCAGATCCCGTCAGAACTCTGTTGTTAAGCTTGCTTGGGCGAGAGTAGTACAAGGATGGCTAACCTCCTGGGAAGTCCTCGTGTTGCACCCTTCATTTTTAATGTTGATTTCAATTTTCTGCCTGTAGCCTTTTGGGTGTGATCAACGAGAACTAATGCATCGGACCCCGTCAGAACTCCATTGATAAGCTTGCTTGGGCGAGACTAGTACTAGGATGGGCGACGTCCTGGGAAGTCCTGGTGTTGCACCCATCGTTTTTAGTGTTGATTTGAACTTTCTGCATGCAGCCTTTCGGGTGCGATCATAGCAGAACAAATGCATCGGATCCCGTCAGAACTCTATTGTTAACCTTGCTTGGGCGAGACTAGTACTAGGATGGCTGACGTCCTGGGATGTCCTTGTGCTCCACCCCTCGTTTTTAATGTTGATTTTAATTTTCTGCATGCAGCCTTTCGAATGCGATCATACCAGCACTAACGCACTGGATCCCATCAGAACTCCACAGTTAAGCAAGCTTGGGCGAGAACAATACTAGGATGGGTGACCTCCTGGGAAGTCCTCGTGTTGCACCCGTCGTTTGTAATGTTGATTTGAATTTTCAGCATGCAGCTTTTTTGGGTGCGATCATAGCAGATCCAATGCATCGGATCCTGTCAGAACTCCATTGTTAAGCTTACTTTGGCGAGAGTAGTACTAGGATGGGTGACCTCCTGGGAAGTCCTCGTGTTCCACCCCTCGTTCTAATTGTTGATTTGAATCATCTGCAAGAAGCAATTTTGGTGCGATCATAGTAGGACTAATGCACTGGATCCCATCAGAACTCTTTTGTTAAGCTTGCTTGGGCGAGAGTAGTACTAGGATTGGTGACCTCCTGCAAAGTCCTCGTGTTTCACCCCTCGTTCTTATTGTTGATTTGAATCTTCTGTATGCAGCCTTTTGGGTGTGATCATAGCAGAACTAATGCATCGGACCCTGTCAGAACTTCATTGTTAAGCTTGCTTGGGCGAGAGTAGTGCTAGGATGGGTGACCTCCTGGGAAGTCCTCGTGTTGCACCCCTCGTTTTTAATGTTGATTTGAATTTTTTGCATGCAGCCATTTGGGGGCGATCATAGTAGAACAAATGCATCGGATCCCGTCAGAACTCTGTTGTTAAGCTTGCTTGGGCAAGAGTAGTACTCAGACGGGTGACCTCCTGGGAAGTCCTCGTGTTCCACCCCTCGTTCTTATTGTTGATTTGAATCTTCTACAAGTAGCCTTTTTGGTGCAATCATAGTAGGACTAATGCACCAGATCCCGTCAGAACTCCGTTGTTAAGCTTTCTTGGGCCAGAGTAGTACTAGGATTCGTGACCTCCTGGGAAGTCCTCGTGTTGCCCCCCTCGTTTTTATTGTTGATTTGAATTTTCTGTATTCAGTCATTTGGGTGCGATCATAGCAGCACTAATGCACCAGATCCGGTTAGAATTATGTTGTTAAGCTTGCATGGGCGAGACTAGTACTAGGATGGGTGACGTCCTGGGAAGTCCTCCTGTTGCACCCATCGTTTTTTAGGTTGATTGGAATTTTCTACATGGGGCCTTCTGGGTGCAATCATAGTAGCACTAATGCATCGGATCCTGTCAGAAGTCTGTTGCTAACCTTGCTTCGGCGAGACTAGTACTAGGATGGGTGACGTCCTGGGAAGTGCTCGTGTTGCACCCATCGTTTTTAATGAATATTTGAATCTTCTACAAGTAGGCTTTTTGGTGCGATCATAGCAGGACTAATGCACCGTATCCCGTCAGAACTCCGTTGTTAAGCATCCTTGGGTGAGAGTAGTACTAGGATGGGTGACCTCCTGCGAAGTCCTCGTGTTGCACCCCTCATTTTTAAAGTTGATTTGAATTCTCTACATGCAGCCTTTTGGGAGTGATCATAGCAGATCTAATGCATCGAATCCCGTAAGAACTCCATTGTTAAGCTTGCTTTGGCGAAAGTAGTACTAGGTTGGGTGACCTCCTGGGAAGTCCTCGGGTTGTACCCCTCTTTTTTAATGTTGATTTGAATTTTCTGCATTCAACTTTTTGGGTGAGATCATAGCAGAACAAATGCATCGGATCCCATCAGAACACTGTTTTTAAGCTTGCTTGGACGAGAGTAGTACTAGGATGGGTGACCTCCTGGGAAGTCCTCGTGTTCCACCCCTCGTTCTTATTGTTGAGTTGAATCTTCTGCAAGTAGCCTTTTTGGTGCAATCATAGCAGTACTAATGCACCGAATCCCGTCAGAACTTCGTTACTAAGCTTGGTTGGGCGAGAGTAGTACTAGGATGGGGGACCTCCTTGGAAGTCCTCGTGTTGCACCCCTCGTTTTTATTGTTGATTTGAATTTTCTGTATTCAGCCTTTTTGGTGAGATCATACCAGCACTAATGCACTGGATCCCATCAGAACTCCGCAGTTAAGCATGCTTGGGCGAGAGTAGTACTAGGATGGGTGACCTCTTGGGAAGTCCTCGTGCTGCACCCATCATTTTTAATGTTGATTTGAATATTCTGCATGCAGCCTTTTGGGTGCGATCATACCAGCACTAATGCGTCGAATCCCGTCAGAACTCCGTTGTTAAGCTTGCTTGGGCGAGAGTAGTACTAGGATGGGTGACCTCCTGGGAAGTCCTCGTGTTGCACCCCTAATTTTTAATGTTGATTTCAATTTTCTACATGCTGCCTTTTGGGTATGATCATAGCAGAACTAATGCATCGGATCCGGTCAGAACTCCGTTGTTAAGCTTGGTTGGGCGAGAGTAGTACTAGGATGGGTGCCCTCCTGGGAAGTCCTCGTGTTCCACCCCTCATTCTTATTGTTGATTTGTATCTTCTGTAAGTAGCATTTTTGTTGCAATCATAGCAGCACTAATGCACCAGATCCCGTCAGAACTCTGTTGTTAAGCTAGCTTGGGCGAGAGCAGTACTTGGATGGGTAACCTCCTAGGACGTCCTCGTGTGCCACCACTCGTTTAGAATGTCGATTTGAATTTTCTACATGTAGCCTTTTGGCTGCGATCATAGCAGGACCAATGCATCGGATCTCGTCAGAACTTCGTTGTTAAGCTTGCTTGGGCGAGTGTAGTACTAGGATGGCTGTCCTCCTGGGAAGTCCTCGTGTTGCACCCCTCATTTTTAATGTTGATTTGAATTTTCTGCATGCAGCCTCTCGGGTGCGATCATAGCAGCACTAATGCACCAGATCCTGTAGAACTCAGTTGTTAAGCTTGCTTGGGCGAAACAAGTACTAGGATGGGCGACGTCCTAGGAAGTCCTCGTGTTGCAGCCATCGTTTTTATTGAATATTTGAATTTTCTACAACAAGCCTTATGGGTTCGATCATACCAGCACTAATGCACCGGATCCCGACAGAACTGCGCAGTTAAGCGTGCTTGGGCGAGAGCAGTTCTAGGATGGGTGACCTCCTGGGAAGTCCCTGTGTTGCACCCCTCGTTTTTAATGTTGATTTCAATTTTCTGCATGTAGCATCTTGGGTGTGATCAACGAGAACTAATTAATCGGACCCCGTCAGAACTCCGTTGATAAGCTTGCTTGGGTGAGACTAGTACTAGGATGGGTGACGTCCTGGGAAGTCCTGGTGTTGCACCCATCGTTTTTAGTTTTGATTTGAACTTTCTGCATGCAGCCTTTTGATTACGATCAAAGCAGATCTAATGCATCGGATCCCGTTAGAACTCCGTTGTTAAGCTTGCTTGGGTGAGAGTAGTACTAGGATGGGTGCCCTCCTGGGAAGTCCTCGTGTTCCACCCCTCGTTTTTATTGTTGATTTGATCCTTCTAAAAGTAGCCTTTTTGGTGCGATAGCAAGACTAATGCACCAGATCCCGTCAGAACTCTGTTGTTAAGCTTGCTTGGGCGAGAGTAGTACTAGGATGGGTGACCTCCTAGGAAGTCCTCGTGTTGCACCCCTCATTTTGAATGTTGATTTCAATTTTCTGCATGTAGCCTTTTGGGTGTGATCATAGCAGAACTAATGCATCGGATCCCGTCAGAACTCTGTTGTTAAGCTTGCTTGGGCGAGAGTAGTACTAGGATGGGTGCCCTCCTGGGAAGTCCTCGTGTTCCACCCCTCGTTCTTATTGTTGATTTGAATCTTCTGCAAGTAGCCTTTTTGGTGCGATCATCGCAGCACTAATGGACCAGATCCCGTCAGAACTCTGTTGTTAAGCTTGCTTGGGCGAGAGTAGTACTTGGATGGGTGACCTCCTAGGAAGTTCTCGTGTGGCGCCACTCGTTTTGAATGTCGATTTGAATTTTCTACATGCAGCCTTTTGGGTGCGATCATAGCAGCACCAATGCATCGGATCCCGTTAGAACTACGTTGTTAAGCTTGCTTGGGCGAGACTAGTACTAGGATGGCTGACCTCCTGGGAAGTCCTCGTGTTGCACCCCTCGTTTTTAAAGTTGATTTGAATTTTCTGCATGTAGCCTCTCGGGTGCAATCATAGCAGCACTAATGCACCAGATCCCGTCAGAACTCCGTCGTTAAGCTTGCTTGGGCGAGACTAGTACTAGGATGGGTGACGTCCTAGGAAGTCCTCGTGTTGCAGCCATCGTTTTTATTGAATATTTGAATTTTCTGCAACAAGCCTTATGGGTGCGATCATACCAGCACTAATGCACCGGATCCCAACAGAACTGCATAGTTAAGCATGTTTGGCCGAGAGCAGTACTAGGATGGGTGACGTCCTGGGAAGTCCTCGTGTTGCACCCCTCGTTTTTAATGTTGATTTCAATTTTCTGCATGTAGCCTTTTGGGTGTGATCAACGAGAACTAATGCATTGGACCCCGTCAGAACTCCGTTGATAAGCTTGCTTGGGTGAGACTAGTACTAGGATGGGTGACGTCCTGGGAAGCCCTGGTGTTGCACCCATCGTTTTTAGTGTTGATTTGAACTTTCTGCATGCAGCCTTTTGATTACGATCAAAGCAGATCTAATGCATCGGATCCCGTTAGAACTCCGTTGTTAAGCATGCTTGGGCGAGAGTAGTACTAGGATGGGTGCCCTCCTGGGAAGTCCTCGTGTTGCACCCCTCGTTTTTAATGTTGATTTGAATTTTCTGCATGCAGCCTCTTGGGTGCAATCATAGCAGCACTAATGCACCAGATCCCGTCAGAACTCTGTCGTTAAGCTTGCTTGGGCGAGACTAGTACTAGGATGGGTGACGTCCTAGGAAGTCGTCGTGTTGCAGCCATCGTTTTTATTGAATAATTGAATTTTCTGCAACAAGCCTTATGGGTGCGATCATACCAGCACTAATGCACCGGATCCCAACAGAACTGCATAGTTAAGCATGTTTGGGCGAGAGCAGTACTAGGATGGGTGACGTCTTGGGAAGATCTCGTGTTGCACCCCTCGTTTTTAATGTTGATTTCAATTTTCTGCATGTAGCCTTTTGGGTGTAATCAACGAGAACTAATGCATCGGACCCCGTCAGAACTCCGTTGATAAGCTTGCTTGGGTGAGACTAGTACTAGGATGGGTGACGTCCTGAAAAGTCCTGGTGTTGCACCCATCGTTTTTAGTGTTGATTTGAACTTTCTGCATGCCGCCTTTTGGGTGCAATCATAGCAGATTTAATGCATCGGATCCCGTTAGAACTCCGTTGTTAAGCTTGCTTGGGCGAGAGTAGTACTAGGATGGGTGCCCTCCTGGGAAGTCGTCGTGTTCCACCGTTCGTTTTTATTGTTGATTTGAATCATCTACAAGTAGCCTTTTTGGTGCGATAGCAGGACTAATGCACCAGATCCCGTCAGAACTCTGTTGTTAAGCTTGCTTGGGCAAGAGTAGTACTAGGATGGGTGACCTCCTGGGAAGTCCTCGATTGCACCCCTCGTTTTTAATGTTGATTTGAAATTTCTGCATGCAGCCTTTTGGGTGCCATCATAGCAGAACTAATGCATCGGATTCTGTCAGAACTCCGTTGTTAAGCTTGCTTTGGCGAGAGTAGTACCAGGTTGGGTGACCTTCTGGGAAGTCCTCGTGTTGCACCCCTCGTTTTGAATGATGATTTGAATTTTCTACATGCAGCATTTTGGGAGCGATCATAGCAGAACTAATGCATCAGATCCCGTTAGAACTCCGTTGTGAAGCTTGCTTGGGAGAGAGTAGTACTAGGATGGGTGACCTACTGGGAAGTCCTCGTGTTGCACCCCTCGGTTTTAATGTTGATTTGAATTTTCTGCATGCAGCCATTTGGGGACGATCATAGCAGAACAAACGCATCGGATCCCGTCAGAACTCTGTTGTTAAGCTTGCTTGGGCGAGAGTAGTACTAGGACGGGTGACCTCCTGGGAAGTCCTCGTGTTCCACCCCTCGTTTTTAATGTTGATTTGAATTTTCTGCATGAAGCCTTTTGGGGGCAATCATAGCAGAACAAATGCATCGGATCCTGTCAGAACTCTGTTGGTAAGCTTGCTTGGGCGAGAGTAGTACTAGGACGGGTGACCTCCTTGGAAGTCCTCGTGTTCCACCCCTCGTTCTTATTGTTGATTTGAATCTTCTGCAAGAAGCCTTTTTGGTGCGATCATAGCAGGGCTAATGCACCGGAACCCGTCAGAACTCCGTTTTTAAGCTTCCTTGGGCGAGACTAGTACGAGGATGGGTGACGTCCTGCGAATTCCTCGTGTTGCACCCATCGCTTTTAATGTTCATTTGAATTCTCTACATGCAGCCTTTTGGGTGCGATCATCGGAGCACTAGTGCACCGGATCCCTTCAGAACTCCATTGTTAAGCTTGCTTGTGCGAGACTAGTACTAGGATGGGTGACATCCTGGGAAGTCCTCGTGTTTCACCCATCGTTTTTAATGTTGATTTGAATTTTCTGCATGCAGCCTTCTGGGTGCGATCATGGCAAAACTAATGCAGCGGATCCCGTCAGAACTCCGTTGTTAAGCTTGCTTGGGCGAGACTAGTACTAGGATGGGTGATGTCCTTGGAAGTCCTCGTGTTGCACCAATCGTTTTTATTGACTATTTGAATTTTCTGCAACAAGCCTTATAGGTGTGATCATCCCATCAGAACTCCGTAGTTGAGCGTGCTTGGGTGAGAGCAGTACTAGGATGGGTAACCTCCTGGGAAGTGCTCGTGTTGCACCCCTCATTTTTAATGTTGATTTGAATTTTTTGCATGCAGTCTTTTGGGTGCGATCAGGGCAGAACTAATGCAGCAGATCCCGTCAAAACTCCGTTGTTAAGCTTGATTTGGCGAGAGTAGTAGCAGGATGGGTGACCTCCTGGGAAGTCATCGTGTTGCACCCCTCGTTTTTAATGATGATTTGAATTTCCTGCATGCAGCATTTTTGGGTGCGATCATAGCAGAACTAATGCATTGGATCCCGTCAGAACTCCGTTGTTAAGCTTGCTTGGGGGAGAGTAGTACTAGGATGGGTGACCTCCTGGGAAGTCATCGTGTTGCACCCCTCGTTTTTAATGTTGATTTTAATTTTCTGCATGCAGCCTTACGGGTGCGATCATAGCAGAACTAATGCATCGGATCCCGTTAGAACTCCGTTGTTAAGCTTGCCTGGGCGACAGTAGTACTAGGATGGGTGCCCTCCTGGGAAGTCCTCGTTTTCCCCCCCTTCTTTTTATTGTTGATTTGAATCTTCTACAAGTAGCCTTTTTGGTGCGATCATAGCAGGACTAATGCACTAGATCCCGTCAGAACGCTGTTGTTAAGCTTGCTTGGGCGAGAGTAGGACTAGGATGGGTGACCTCTTGGGAAGTCCTCGTGTTGCACCCCTCGGATTTAATGTGGATTTGAAATTTTTGCATGCAGCCTTTTGGGTGCGATCATAGCAGAACTAATGCATCGGATCCCATCAGAATTCCGTTGTTAAGCTTACTTTGGCGAGAGTAGTACTAGGATGGGTGACCTCCTGGGAAGTCGTCGTGTTGCACCCCTCGTTTTGAATGATGATTTGAATTTTCTACATGTAGCATTTCGGGAGCAATCAAAGCAGAACTAACGCATCAGATCCCGTTAGAACTCCGTTGTTAAGCTTGCTTGGGTGAGAGTAGTACTAGGATGGGTGACCTACTGGGAAGTCGTCGTGTTGCACCCCTCGTTTTTATTGTTGATTTGACTTTTCTGCATGCAGCCTTTTGGGTGCGATAATAGCAGAACTAATGCATTAGATCCTGTCAGAACTCTGTTGTTAAGCTTGCTTGGGCAAAAGTAGTACTAGGACGGGTGACCTCCTTGGAAGTCCTCGTGTTCCACCCCTCGTTCTTATTGTTGATTTGAATCGTCTGCAAGTAGCCTTTTTGGTGCGATCATAGCAGGTCTAATGCACCGGATCCTGTAAGAACTCCGTTGTTAAGCTTGCTTGGGAAAGACTACTACGAGGATGGGTGACGTCTTGGGAAGTCCTCGTGTTGCACCCATCGGTTTTAATGTTGATTTGAATTCTCTGCATGCAGCCTTTTGGGTGCGATCATAGCAGCACTAGTGCATCGGATCCCGTCAGAACTCCGTTGTTATGCTTGCTTGGGCGAGACTAGTACTAGGATGGGTGACATCCTGGGATGTCCTCGTGTTCCACCCCACGTTCTTATTGTTGATTTGAATCTTCTGCAAGTAGCATTTTTGGTGCGATCATAGCAGGGCTAATGCACCGGATCCCGTAAGAACTCCATTGTTAAGCTTGCTTGGGCAAGACTAGTACGAGGATGGGTGACATCCTGGGAAGTCCTCGTGTTGCACCCCTCGTTTTTAATGTTGATTTCAATTTTCTGCATGCAGCCATTTGGGACGATCATAGCATAACAAATGCATCGGATCCCGTCAGAACTCAGTTGTTAAGCTTGCTTGGGCGAGAGTAGTACTAGGACGGGTAACCTCCTGGGAAGTCCTCGCGTTCCACCACTCATTTTTTATGTTGATTTGAATTTTCTGCATGAAGCCTTTTGGGGGCAATCATCGCAGAACAAATCCATCAGATCCCGTCAGAACTCTGTTGTTAAGCTTGCTTGGGCGAGAGTAGTACTACGACAGGTGACCTCCTTGGAGGTCCTCGTGTTCCACCCCTCGCTCTTATTGTTGATTAGAATCTTCTGCAAGTAGCCTTTTTGGTGCGATCATAGCAGGACTAATGCACCGGATCCCGTAAGAACTCCGTTGTTAAGCTTGCTTGGGAAAGACTAGTACGAGGATGGGTAACGTCTTGGGAAGTCCTCGTGTTGCACCCATCGTTTCTAATGTTGATTTGAATTCTTTGCATGCAGCCTTTTGGGTGCGATCATAGCAGCACTAGTGCATCGGATCCCGTCAGAACTCCGTTGTTATGGTTGCTTGGGCGAGACTAGTAATAGGATGGGTGACATCCTGGGAAGTCCTCGTGTTCCACCCCTCGTTCTTATTGTTGATTTGAATCTTCTGCAAGTAGCCTTTTTGGTGCGATTATAGCAGGGCTAATGCACCGGATGCCGTAAGAACTCCATTGTTAAGCTTGCTTGAGAAAGACTAGTACGAGGATGGGTGACCTCCTGGAAAGTCCTCGTGTTGCACCCATCGTTTTTAATGTTGATTTGAATTTTCTGCATGCAGCCTTTTGGGTGCGATCATACCAGCACTAATGCGTCGTATCCCGTCAGAACTCCGTTGTTAAGCTTGCTTGGGCGAGACTAGTACTAGGATGGGTGACGTCCTGGGAAGTCCTCGTGTTGCACCAATCGTTTTTATTGACTATTTGAATTTTCTGCAACAAGCCTTTTGGGTGCGATCATAGCAGATCTAATGCATCGGATCTCGTTAGAACTCTGTTGTTAAGCTTGCTTGGGTGAGAGTAGTACTAGAATGTGTGACCTCCTGGGAAGTCCTTGCTTTCCACCCCTCGTTCTTATTGTTGATTTGAATCTTCTACAAGTAGCCTTTTTGGTGCGATCATAGCAGGGCTAATGCACCGGATCCCGTAAGAACTCCATTGTTAAGCTTGCTTGGGCAAGACTAGTACGAGGATGGGTGACGTCCTGGGAAGTCCTCGTGTTGCACCCCCCGTTTTTAATGTTGATTTCAATTTTCTGCATGCAGCCATTTGGGACGATCATAGCATAACAAATGCATCGGATCCCGTCAGAACTCAGTTGTTAAGCTTGCTTGGGCGAGAGTAGTACTAGGACGGGTGACCTCCTGGGAAGTCCTCGCGTTCCACCACTCATTTTTTATGTTGATTGAATTTTCTGCATTAAGCCTTTTGGGGGCAATCATCGCAGAACAAATCCATCAGATCCCGTCAGAACTCTGTTGTTAAGCTTACTTGGGCGAGAGTAGTACTACGACAGGTGACCTCCTTGGAAGTCCTCGTGTTCCACCCCTCGTTCTTATTGTTGATTAGAATCTTCTGCAAGTAGCCTTTTTGGTGCGATCATAGCAGAACTAATGCACCGGATCCCGTAAGAACTCCGTTGTTAAGCTTGCTTGGGAAAGACTAGTACGAGGATGGGTAACGTCTTGGGAAGTCCTCGTGTTGCACCCATCGTTTCTAATGTTGATTTGAATTCTTTGCATGCAGCCTTTTGGGTGCGATCATAGCAGCACTAGTGCATCGGATCCCGTCAGAACTCCGTTGTTATGGTTGCTTGGGCGAGACTAGTAATAGGATGGGTGACATCCTGGGAAGTCCTCGTGTTCCACCCCTCGTTCTTATTGTTGATTTGAATCTTCTGCAAGTAGCCTTTTTGGTGCGATCATAGCAGGACTAATGCACCGGATCCCGTAAGAACTCCGTTGTTAAGCTTGCTTGGGAAAGATGAGTACGAGGATGGGTGACGTCTTGGGAAGTCCTCGTGTTGCACCCATCGTTTTTAATGTTGATTTGAATTCTCTGCATGCAGCCTTTTGGGTGCGATCATAGCAGTACTAGTGCATCGGATCCCGTCAGAACTCCGTTGTTATGCTTGCTTGGGCGAGACTAGTACTAGGATGGGTGACATCCTGGGATGTCCTCGTGTTCCACCCCACGTTCTTATTGTCGATTTGAATCTTCTGCAAGTAGCCTTTTTGGTGCGATTATAGCAGAGCTAATGCACCGGATCCCGTAAGAACTCCATTGTTAAGCTTGCTTGAGAAAGACTAGTACGAGGATGGGTGACCTCCTGGGAAGTCCTCGTGTTCCACCCCTCATTTTTAATGTTGATTTGAATTTTCTGCATGCAGCCATTTGGGGACGATCATACCAGAACTAATGAACCAGATCCCGTTGGAACTCCGTTGTAAAGCTTGCTTTGGCGAGAGTAGTACTAGGATGGGTGACCTCCTGGGAAGTCCTTGTGTTGCACCCCACGTTTTTAATGTTGATTTGAAATTTCTGCATGCAGTCTTTTGGGTGCGATCATAGCAGAACTAATGCATCGGATCCCGTCAGAACTCCGTTGTTAAGCTTGCTTGGGCGAGACTAGTACTAGGATGGGTCACGTCCTGGGAAGTCCTCTTGTTGCACTAATCATTTTTATTGAATATTTGAATTTTCTGCATACAGCCTTTTGGGTGTGATCATACCAGCACTAATGTGTCGGATCCCGTCAGAACTATGTTGTTAAGCTTGCTTGGGCGAGAGTAGTACTAGGATGGATGAGCTCCTTGGAAGTCCTCGTGTTGCACCCATCATTTTTAATGTTGATTTGAATTTCCTACATGCAGCCTTTTGGGTGCGATCATAGCAGAACTAATGCATCGTATCCCGTCAGAACTCCATTGTTAAGCTTGCTTGGGCAACAGTAGTATTAGGATGGGTGCCCTCCTCGGAAGTCCTCGTGTTCCACACCTAATTTTTAATGTTGATTAGAATTTTCTCCATGCAGCCTTTTGGGTGTGATCATACCAGTACTAATGCGTCGAATCCCTCAGAACTCCGTTGTTAAGCTCGCTTGGGCGAGACTAGTACTAGCATGGGTGATGTCCGGGGAAGACCTCGTGTTGCAGCAATTGCTTTTATTGACTATTTGAATTTTCTGCATCAAGCCTTATGGGTGCGATCATACCTGCACTAATGCGTCGGATCCCGTCAGAACTTCATTGTTAAGCTTGCTTGCGCGAGAGTAGTACTAGGATGGCGGACCTCTTGGGAAGTCCTCGTGTTGCACCCCTCGTTTTTAATGTTGATTTGAATTTTTTGCATGCAGCCTTTCGTGTGCGATCAAAGCAGAACTAATGCATCGGATCCCGTCAGAACTCCATTGTTAAGCTCGCCTGGGCGACAGTAGTATTAGGATGGGTGCCGTCCTGGGAAGTCCTCGTGTTCCACCACTCATTTTTATTGTTGATTTGAATCTTCTACAAGTAGCCTTTTTGGTGCGATCATAGCAGGACTAATGCACCAGATCCCATCAGAACTCTGTTGTTAAGCTTGCTTGGGCGAGAGTAGTACTAGGATGGGTGACCTCCTGGGAAGTCCTTGTGTTGCACCCCTCGTTTTTAATGTTGATTTGAAATTTCTGCATGCAGCCTTCTGGGTGCGATCATAGCAGAACTAATACCTCGGATCCCGTCAGAACTCCATTGTTAAGCTTGCTTGGGCGAGACTAGTACTAGGATGGGTGACGTCCTGGGAAGTCCTCATGTTGCACTAATCATTTTTATTGAATATTTGAATTTTCTGCATGCAGCCTTTTGGCTGCGATCATAACAGAACTAATGCATCGGATCCCATTAGAACTCTGTTTTTAAGCTTGCCTGGGCGACAGTAGTACTAGGATAGGTGCCCTCAGTGGAAGTCCTCGTGTTCCACCCTCGTTTTTATTGGTGATTTGAATCTTCTACAAGTAGCCTTTTCGGTGCGATCATAGAAGGACTAATGCACCAGATCCCGTCAAAACTCTATTGTTAAGCTTGCTTGGGCGAGAGTAGTACTAGGATGGGTGACGTCCTGGGAAGTTCTTGTGTTGCACCCATCTTTTTTAATGTTGATTTGAATTCTATGCATGCAGCCTTTTGGGTGCGATCATAGCAGCACTAGTGCATCGGATCCTGTCAGAACTCTGTTGTTAAGCTTGCTTGGGTGAGAGTAGTACTAGGATGGATGACCTCTTGGGAAGTCCTCGTTTGGCACCCCTCATTTTTAATGTTGATTTGAATTATTTGCATGCAGCCATTTGGGGATGATCATAGCAGAACAAATGCATCGGATCCCGTCAGAACTCTGTTGTTAAGCTTGCTTGGGCAAGAGTAGTTCTAGGACGGGTGAGCTCCCTGGAAGTCCTCGTGTTGCACCCATCATTTTTAATGTTGATTTGAATTTCCTACATGCACCCTTTTGGGGGCGATCGTTGCAGAACTAATGCATCGGATCCCGTCAGTACTCCATTGTTAAGCTTGCCTGGGCAACAGTAGTGTTAGGATGGGTGCCCTCCTGGGAAGTCCTCGTGTTCCACACCTCATTTTTAATGTTGATTTGAATTTTCTGCATGCAGCCTTTTGGGTGTGATCATACCAGTACTAATGCGTCGAATCCCTCATAACTCCGTTGTTAAGCTCGCTTGGGCGAGAGTAGTACTAGCATGGGTGATGTCCGGGCAAGTCCTCGTGTTGCAGCAATTGTTTTTATTGACTATTTGAATTTTCTGCATCAAGCCTTATGGGTGCGATCATACCAGCACTAATGCGTCGGATCCCATCAGAACTCCATTGTTAAGCTTGCTTGCGCGAGAGTAGTACTAGGATGGCTGACCTCCTGGGAAGTCCTCGTGTTGCACCTCTCGTTTTTAATGTTGATTTGAATTTTTTGCATGCAGCCTTTCGTGTGCGATCAAAGCAGAACTAATGGATCGGATCCCGTCAGAACTCCATTGTTAAGCTCGCCTGGGCGACAGTAGTATTAGGATGGGTGCCGTCCTGGGAAGTTCTCGTGTTCCACCCGTCATTTTTATTGTTGATTTGAATCTTCTACAAGTAGCTTTTTTGGTGCGATCATAGCTGGACTAATGCACCAGATCCCATCAAAACTCTGTTGTTAAGCTTGCTTGGGCGAGAGTAGTGCTAGGATGGGTGACGTCCTGGGAAGTCCTCGTGTTGCACCCATCTTCTTTAATGTTGATTTGAATTCTTTGCATGCAGCCTTTTGGGTGCGATCATAGCAGTAGTAGTGCATCGGATCCTGTCAGAACTCTGTTGTTAAGCTTGCTTGGGTGAGTGTAGTACTAGGATGGATGACCTCTTGGGAAGTCCTCGTTTGGAACCCCTTGTTTTTAATGTTGATTTGAATTATTTGCATGCAGCCATTTGGGGACGATCATAGCAGAACAAATGCATCGGATCCCGTCAGAACTCTGTTGTTAAGCTTGCTTGGGCGAGAGTAGTTCTAGGACGAGTGAGCTCCTTGGAAGTCCTTGTGTTGCACCCATCATTTTTAATGTTGATTTGAATGTGCTACATGCAGCCTTTTGGGGGCGATCGTTGCAGAGCTGATGCATTGGATCCCGTCAGAACTCCATTGTTAAGCTTGCCTGGGAAACAGATGTATTAGGATGGGTGCCCTCCTGGGAAGTCCTCGTGTTCCACACCTCATTTTTAATGTTGATTTGAATTTTCTGCATGTAGCCTTTTGGGTGTGATCATACCAGTACTAATGCGTCGAATCCCTCAGAACTCCGTTGTTAAGCTCGCTTGGGCGAGAGTAGTACTAGCATGGGTGATGTCCGGGGAAGTCCTCGTGTTGCAGCAATTTTTTTTATTGACTATTTGAATTTTCTGCATCAAGCCTTATGGGTGCGATCATACCAGCACTAATGCGTCGGATCCTGTCAGAACTCCATTGTTAAGCTTGCTTGTGCGAGAGTAGTACTAGGATGGCTGATCTCCTGGGAAGTCCTCGTGTTGCACCCCTCGTTTTTAATGTTGAGTTGAATTTTTTGCACGCAGCCTTTCGTGTGCAATCAAAGCAGAACTAATGCATCGGATCCCGTCAGAACTCCATTGTTAAGCTCGCCTGGGCGACAGTAGTATTAGGATGGGTGCCGTCCTGGGAAGTCCTCGTGTTCCACCCCTCATTTTTATTGTTGATTTGAATCTTCTACAAGTAGCCTTTTTGGTGCGATCATAGCAGGACTAATGCACCAGATCCCGTCAGAACTCTGTTGTTAAGCTTGCTTGGGCGAGAGTAGTACTAGGATGGGTGACCTCCTGGGAAGTCCTTGTGTTTCACCCCTCGTTTTTAATGTTGATTTGAAATTTCTGCATGCAGCCTTTTGGGTACGATCATAGCAGAACTAATACCTCGGATCCCGTCAGAACTCCATTGTTAAGCTTGCTTGGGCGAGACTAGTACTAGGATGGGTGACGTCCTGGGAAGTCCTTGTGTTGCACTAATCATTTTTATTGAATATTTGAATTTTCTGCATGCAGCCTTTTGGCTGCGATCATAGCAGAACTAATGCATCAGATCCCGTTAGAACTCCGTTTTTAAGCTTGCCTGGCCGACAGTAGTACTAGGATAGGTGCCCTCAGTGGAAGTCCCCGTGTTCCACCCCTTGTTTTTATTGGTGATTTGAATCTTCTACAAGTAGCCTTTTTGGTGCGATCATAGCAGGACTAATGCACCAGATCCCGTCAAAACTCTGTAGTTAAGCTTGCTTGGGCGAGAGTAGTACTAGGATGGGTGACATCCTGGGAAGTTCTCGTGTTGCACCCATCTTTTTTAGTGTTGATTTGAATTCTTTGCATGCAGCCTTTTGGGTGCGATCATAGCAGCACTAGTGCATCGGATCCTGTCAGAACTCTGTTGTTAAGCTAGCTTGGGTGAGAGTAGTACTAGGATGGATGACCTCTTGGGAAGTCCTCGTTTGGAACCCCTCATTTTTAATGTTGATTTGAATTATTTGCATGCAGCCATTTGGGGACGATCATAGCAGAACAAATGCATCGGATCCCGTCAGAACTCTGTTGTTAAGCTTGCTTGGGCGAGAGTAGTTCTAGGACGGGTGAGCTCCTTGGAAGTCCTTGTGTTGCACCCATCATTTTTAATGTTGATTTGAATTTCCTTCATGCAGCCTTTTGGGGGCGATCGTTGCAGAACTAATGCATCGGATCCCCTCAGAACTCCATTGTTAAGCTTGCCTGGGCAACAGTAGTATTAGGATGGTGCCCTCCTGGGAAGTCCTCGTGTTCCACACCTCATTTTTAATGTTGATTTGAATTTTCTGCATGCAGCCTTTTGGGTGTGATCATACCAGTACTAATGCGTCGAATCCCTCAGAACTCCGTTGTTAAGCTCGCTTGGGCGAGAGTAGTACTAGCATGGGTGATGTCCGGGCAAGTCCTCGTGTTGCAGCAATTGTTTTTATTGACTATTTGAATTTTCTGCATCAAGCCTTATGGGTGCGATCATACCAGCACTAATGCGTCGGATCCTGTCAGAACTCCAATGTTAAGCTTGCTTGCACGAGAGTAGTACTAGGATGGCTGACCTCCTGGGAAGTCCTCGTGTTGCACCCCTCGTTTTTAATGTTGATTTGAATTTTTTGCATGCAGCCTTTCGTGTGCGATCAAAGCAAAACTAATGCATCGGATCCCGTCAGAACTCCATTGTTAAGCTCGCCTGGGCAACAGTAGTATTAGGATGGGTGCCGTCCTGGGAAGTCCTCGTGTTCCACCCCTCATTTTTATTGTTGATTTGAATCTTCTACAAGTAGCCTTTTTGGTGCGATCATAGCAGGACTAATGCACCAGATCCCGTCAGAACTCTGTTGTTAAGCTTGCTTGGGCGAGAGTAGTACTAGGATGGGTGACCTCCTGGGAAGTCCTTGTGTTGCACCCCTTGTTTTTAATGTTGATTTGAAATTTCTGCATGCAGCCTTTTGGGCACAATCATAGCAGAACTAATACCTCGGATCCCGTCAGAACTCCGTTGTTAAGCTTGCTTGGGCGAGACTAGTACTAGGATGGGTGACGTCCTGGGAAGTCCTCGTGTTGCACCCCTCGTTTTTAATGTTGATTTGAATTTTCTGCATGTAGGCTTTTGGGGACCACCATAGCAGAACAAATGCATCGGATCCCGTCATAACTCCGTTGTTAAGCTTGCCTGGGCGACAGCAGTACTAGGATGGGTGCCCTCAGGGGAAGTCCTCGTGTTCCACCCCTCGTTTTTATTGTTGATTTGAATCTTCTACAAGTAGCCTTTTTGGTGCGATCATAGCTGGACTAATGCACCAGAACTCTGTTGTTAAGCTTGCTTGGGCAAGAGTAGTACTAGGATGGGTGACCTCCTGGGAAGTCCTCGTGTTGCACCCCTCGTTTTTAATGTTGATTTGAATTTTCTGCATGTAGGCTTTTGGGGACCACCATAGCAGAACAAATGCATCGGATCCCTTCAGAACTCTGTTGTTAAGCTTGCTTGGGCGAGAGTAGTACTCGGACGGGTGAGCTCCTTGGAAGTCCTCGTGTTCCACTCCTCGTTCTTATTGTTGATTTACATCTTCTGCAAGAAGCCTTTTTGGTTGCGATCATAGCAGCACTAGTGCATCGAATCCCATCAGAACTCCGTTGTTAAGCTTGCTTGGGCGAGGCTAGTACTAGGATGGGTGACATCCTGGGAAGTCCCCGTGTTGCACCCATCGTTTTTAATGTTATTTGAATTTTCTGCATGCAGCCTTTTGGGTGCGATTATACTAGCACTACTGCATCAGATCCCGTCAGAACTCTTTTGTTAAGCTTGCTTTGGCCAGAATAGTACTGGGATGGGTGACCTCCTGGGAAGTCGTCGTGTTGTACCACTCGTTTTTAACGATGATTTGAATTTTCGGCATGCAGCATTTTGGGTGCGATCATAGCAGAACTAATGCATCAGATCCCATCAGAACTCCGTTGTTAAGCTTGCTTTGGCGAGAGTAGTACCAGGATGGGTGACCTCCTGGGAAGTCGTCGTGTTGCGCCCCTCGTTTTTAACGATGAATTGAATTTTCTGCATGCAGCATTTTGGGTGCGATCATAGCACAACTAATGCATCGGATCCCATCAGAACTCCGTTGTTAAGCTTGCTTTGGCGAGAGTAGTACTAGGACGGGTGACTTCCTGGGAAGTCCTCGTGTTCCACCCCTCGTTCTTATTGTTGATGTGAATCTTCTACAAGTAGCCTTTTTGGTGCGATCATAGCAGGACTAATGCAACGGATCGCGTCAGAACTCCGTTGTTAAGCTTACTTGGGTGAGAGTAGTAGTAGGATACGTGACCAACTGGGAAGTCCTCGTGTTGCACCCCTTGTTTTAAATCTTGACTTGAATTTTCTGAATCAAGCCTTTTGGGGGCAATCATAGCAGAACAAATGCATCGGATCCCGTCAGAACTCTGTTGTTAAGCTTGCTTGGGCGAGAGTAGTAGTAGGAGGGGTGACCTCCTGGGAAGTCCTCGTGTTCCACCCCTCGTTCTTATTGTTGATGTGAATCTTCTACAAGTAGCCTTTTTGGTGCGATCATAGCAGGACTAATGCACCGGATCCCGTCAAAACTCCGTTGTTAAGCTTGCTTTGGCGAGAGTAGTACCGGGATGGGTGACCTCCTGGGAAGTCATCGTGTTGCACCCCTCGTTTTTAATGATGATATGAATTTTCTGCATGCAGGATTTTGGGTACAATCGTAGCCGAACTAATGCATCGGATCCCGTCAGAACTCCGTTGTTAAGCTTGCTTGGGTGAGAGTAGTAGTAGGATGGGTGACTTCCTGGGAAGTCGTCGTGTTGCACCCCTCATTTTTAATGTTGATTTGAATTTTCCGCATGCAGCCATTTGGGGACGATCATAGCAGAACAAATGCTTCGGATCCCGTCATAACTCTGTTGTTAAGCTTGCTTGGGCGGGAATAGTACTAGGACGGCTGACCTCCTGGGAAGTCCTCGTGTTCCACCCCTCGTTCTTATTGTTGATGTGAATCTTCTACAAGTAGCCTTTTTGGTGCGATCATAGCAGGACTAATGCACCGGATCCCGTCAAAACTCCGTTGTTAAGCTTGCTTTGGCGAGAGTAGTACCAGGATGGGTGACCTCCTGGGAAGTCAACGTGTTGCACCCCTCATTTTTAATGATGATATGAATTTTCTGCATGCAGGATTTTGGGTACAATCATAGCCGAACTAATGCATCGGATCCCGTCAGAACTCCGTTGTTAAGCTTGCTTGGGTGAGAGTACTAGTAGGATGGGTGACTTCCTGGGAAGTCGTCGTGTTGCACCCCTCATTTTTAATGTTGATTTGAATTTTCTGCATGCAGCCATTTGGGGACGATCATAGCAGAACAAATGCATCCGATCCCGTCAGAACTCTGTTGTTAAGCTTGCTTGGGTGGGAGTAGTACTAGGATGGCTGACCTCGTGGGAAGTCCTCGTGTTCCACCCCTCGTTCTTATTGTTGATGTGAATCTTCTACAAGTAGCCTTTTTGGTGCGATCATAGCAGGACTAATGCACCGGATCCCATCAAAACTCCGTTGTTAAGCTTGCTTTGGCGAGAGTAGTACCAGGATGGGTGACCTTCTGGGAAGTCGTCGTGTTGCACCCCTCATTTTTAATGATGATATGAATTTTTTGCATGCAGCATTTTGGGTACGATCATAGCTGAACTAATGCAACAGATCCCGTCAGAACTCCGTTGTTAAGCTTGCTTGGGTGAGAGTAGTACTTGGATGGGTGACCTCCTAGGAAGTCGTCGTGTTGCACCCCTCGTTTTTAATGTTGATTTGAATTTTCTGCAAGCAGCCATTTGGGGACGATCATAGCAGAACAAATGCATCGGATCCTGTTAGAACTCTGTTGTTAAGCTTCCTTGGGCGAGAGTAGTACTAGGACGGGTGACCTCCTGGGAAGTCCTCGTGTTCCCCCCCTCATTCTTATTGTTGATTTGAATATTCTACAAGTAGCCTTTTTGATGCGATCATAGTAGGACTAATGCAACGGATCCCGTCGGAATTCCGTTGTTAAGCTTGCTTGGGTGAGAGTAGTACTAGGATGCATGACCTCCTGGGAAGTCCTCTTGTTGCACCCCTCGTTTTTAATGTTGATTTGAATTTTCTGCATGCAGGCTTTTGGGGACCATCATAGCAGAACAAATGCACCGGATCCTGTCAGAACTCTGTTGTTAAGCTTGCTTGGGCGAGAGTAGTACGAGGATGAGTGACGTCCTGTGAAGTCCTCGTGTTGCACCCATCGTTTTTAATGTTGATTTGAATTCTCTCCATGCAGCCTTTTTGGTGCGATCATAGCAGCACTAGCGCATCAGATCCCGTCAGAACTCCATTGTTAAGCTTTCTTGGGCGAGACTAGTACTAGGATGGGTGACATCTTGGGAAGTCCTCGTGTTGCACCCATCTTTTTTAATGTTGATTTGAATTTTTTTCATGCAGCCTTTTGGGTGTGATCATACCAGCACTAATGCGTCAGATCCCGTCAGAACTCTGTTGTTAAGCTTGCTTGGGCGAGAGTAGTACTAGGACGGGTGACAGCCTGGGAAGTCCTCGTGTTGCACCAATCATTTTTATTGACTATTTGAATTTTCTGCATCAAACCATATGGGTGCGATCATACTAGGATGGGTCACATCTTGGGAAGTTCTCGTGTTGCACCCATCGTTTTTAAGGTTGATTTGAATTTTCTGCTTGCAGCCTTTTTGGTGCAATCATAGCAGGACTAATGCACCGGATCCCGTCAGAACTCTGTTGTTAAGCTTGCTTGGGCGAGAGTAGTACTAGGATGGGTGACCTCCTGGGAAGTCCCCGTGTTCCACCCCTCGTTCTTATTGTTGGTTTGAATCTTCTACAAGTAGCCTTTTTGGTGCTATCATAGCAGGACTAATTCACCGAATCCCGTCAGAAGTCCATTCTTAAGCTTGCTTGGGCGAGACTAGTACGAGGATGGGGGACGTCCTGGGAAGTCCTCGCGTTACACCCATCGTTTTTAATGTTGATTTGAATTCTCTGTATGTAGCCTTTGGGCTGCGATCATAGCAGCACTAGTGCATCGGATCCCGTCAGAACTCCATCGTTAAGCTTGCTTGGGCGAGGCTAGTACTAGGATGGGTGACATCCTGGGAATTCCTCGTGTTGCACCCATCGTTTTTAATGTTGATTTGAACTTTCTGCATGCAGCCTTTTGGGTGCGATCATACCAGCAGTTATGCGTCGGATCCCGTCAGAACTCCGTTGTTAAGCTTGCTTGGGCGAGACTAGTACTAGGATGGGTGATGTCTGGGGAAGTCCGCGTCTTGCACCAATCATTTTTATTGACTATTTGAATTTTCTGCATCAAGCCTTATGGGTGCGATCATACCAACACTAATGCACCAGATCCCATCAGAACTTCGTAGTTAAGCGTGCTTGGGCGAGAGCGGTACTAGGATGGGTGACCTCCTAGGAAGTCCTCGTGTTGCACCCCTCGTTTTTATTGTTGATTTGAATCTTCTGCAAGAGACCTTTTTGGTGAGATCATTGCAGAACTAATGCACCGGATCCCGTCAGAACTCCGTTGTTAAGCTTGCTTTGGCGAGAGTAGTACCAGGATGGGTGACCTCCTGGGAAGTCATCGTGTTGCACCCCTCGTTTTTAATGGTGATTTGAATTTTCTGCATGCAGCATTTTGGGTGCGATCATAGCAGAACTAATGCATCGGATCCCGTCAGAACTCCGTTGGTAAGCTTGCTTGGGTGACAGTAGTAGTAGGATGGGTGACTTCCTGGGAAGTCGTCATGTTGTACCCCTCGTTTTTAATGTTGATTTGAATTTTCTGCATACAGCCATTTGGGGACGATCATAGCAGAACAAATGCATCGGATCCGGTCAGAACTCTGTTGTTAAGCTTGCTTGGGCGAGAGAAGTACTAGGACGGCTGACCTCCTGGGAAGTCCTCGTGTTCCACCCCTCGTTCTTATTGTTGATGTGAATCTTCTACAAGTAGCCTTTTTGGTGCGATCATAGCAGGACTAATGCACCGGATCCCATCAAAACTCTGTTGTTAAGCTTGCTTTGGCGAGAGTAGTACCAGGATAGGTGACCTCCTGGGAAGTCGTCCTGTTGCACCCCTCATTTTTAATGATGATATGAATTTTTTGCATGCAGCATTTTGGGTACGATCATAGCCGAACTAATGCATCGGATCCCGTCAGAACTCCGTTGTTAAGCTTGCTTGGGTGAGAGTAGTACTAGGATGGGTGACCTCCTGGGAAGTCGTCGTGTTGCACCCCTCGTTTTTAATGTTGATTTGAATTTTCTGCAAGCAGGCATTTGGGGACGATCATAGCAGAACAAATGCGTCGGCTCCCGTCAGAACTCTCTTGTTAAGCTTGCTTGGGCGAGAGTAGTACTAGGACGGGTGACATCCTGGGAAGTCCTCGTATTGCACCAATCATTTTTATTGACTATTTGAATTTTCTGCATCAAACCTTATGGGTGCGATCATACTAGGATGGGTCACATCCTGGGAAGTTCTCGTGTTGCACCCATCGTTTTTAACGTTGATTTGAGTTTTCTGCTTCCAACCTTTTTGGTGCGATCATAGCAGGACTAATGGATCGGATCCCGTCAGAAC
This sequence comes from Cyclocarya paliurus, assembly GCA_029856935.1. Taxonomy (NCBI): domain Eukaryota; kingdom Viridiplantae; phylum Streptophyta; class Magnoliopsida; order Fagales; family Juglandaceae; genus Cyclocarya; species Cyclocarya paliurus. The sequence continues at coordinate 12,946,785 of CM056956.1, read as the reverse complement.
TCTGTTGTTAAGCTTGCTTGGGCGAGAGTAGTACTAGGATGGGTGACCTCCTAGGAAGTCCCCGTGTTCCACCCCTCGTTCTTATTGTTGGTTTGAATCTTCTACAAGTAGCCTTTTTGGTGCGATCATAGCAGGACTAATGCACCGAATCCCGTCAGAAGTTCGTTCTTAAGCTTGCTTGGGCGAGACTAGTACGAGGATGGGGGACGTCCTGGGAAGTCCTCGCGTTACACCCATCGTTTTTAATGTTGATTTGAATTCTCTGCATGTAGCCTTTGGGCTGCGATCATAGCAGCACTAGTGCATCGGATCCCGTCAGAACTCCATTGTTAAGCTTGCTTGGGCGAGGCTAGTACTAGGATGGGTGACATCCTGGGAAGTCCTCGTGTTGCACCCATCGTTTTTAATGTTGATTTGAACTTTCTGCATGCAGCCTTTTGGGTGCGATCATACTAGCAGTAATGCGTCGGATCCCGTCAGAACTCCGTTGTTAAGCTTACTTGGGCGAGACTAGTACTAGGATGGGTGATGTCTAGGAAGTCCGCGTGTTGCACCAATCATTTTTATTAACTATTTAAATTTTCTGCATCAAGCCTTGTGGGTGCGATCATACCAGCACTAATGCACCAGATCCCATCAGAACTTCGTAGTTAAGCGTGCTTGGGCGAGAGTGGTACTTGGATGGGTGACCTCCTAGGAAGTCCTCGTGTTGCACCCCTCGTTTTTATTGTTGATTTGAATCTTCTGCAAGAAACCTTTTTGGTGTGATCATTGCAGAACTAATGCACCGGATCCCGTCAGAACTCCGTTGTTAAGCTTGCTTTGGCGAGAGTAGTACCAGGATGGGTGACCTCCTGGGAAGTCGTCGTGTTGCACCCCTTGTTTTTAATGGTGATTTGAATTTTCTGCATGCAGCATTTTGGGTGCGATCATAGCAGAACTAATGCATCGAATCCCGTCAGAACTCCGTTGTTAAGCTTGCTTGGGTGAGAGTAGTAGTAGGATGGGTGACTTCCTGGGAAGTCGTCGTGTTGCACCCCTCGTTTTTAATGTTGATTTGAATTTTCTGCATATAGCCATTTGGGGACGATCATAGCTGAACAAATGCTTCGGATCCCGTCAGAACTCTGTTGTTAAGCTTGCTTGGGCGAGAGTAGTACTAGGACGGCTGACCTCCTGGGAAGTCCTCGTGTTCCACCCCTCGTTCTTATTGTTGAGGTGAATCTTCTACAAGTAGCCTTTTTGGTGCGATCCTAGCAGGACTAATGCACCGGATCCCATCAAAACTCCGTTGTTAAGCTTCCTTTGGCGAGAGTAGTACCAGGAAGGGTGACCTCCTGGGAAGTCGTCGTGTTGCACCCCTCATTTTTAATGATGATATGAATTTTTTGCATGCAGCATTTTGGGTACGATCATAGCCGAACTAATGCATCGGATCCCGTCAGAACTCCCTTGTTAAGCTTGCTTGGGGGAGAGTAGTACTAGGATGGGTGCCCTCCTAGGAAGTCCTCGTGTTGCACCCCTCGATTTTAATGTTGATTTGAATTATTTGCATGCAGCCTTCCGGGTGTGATCATAGCAGAACTAATGCATCGGATCCCGTCAGAACTCCGTTGTTAAGCTTGCTTGGGGGAGAGTAGTACTAGGATGGGTGCCCTCCTGGGAAGTCCTCGTGTTCCACCCCTCATTTTTTTTTATTGTTGATTTGAATCTTCTACAAGTAGCCTTTTTGGTGCGATCATAGCAGGAGTAATGCACTAGATCCCGTCAGAACTCTGTTGTTAAGCTTGCTTGGGCGAGAGTAGTACTAGGATGGGTGACCTCCTGGGAAGTCCTCGTGTTCCACCCCTCGTTCTTATTGTTGATTTGAATCTTCAACAAGTTTCCTTTTCGGTGCGATCGTAGCAGGACTAATGCACCGGATCCCGTCAAAACTCCGTTGTTAAGCTTGCTTGGGCAAGACTAGTACTAGGATGGGTGACGTCCTGGGAAGTCCTCATGTTGCACCCATCATTTTTTTTTTAATATTTTTTTTTGGTGCGATCATAGCAGAACTAGTGCATCGCACCCCGTCAAAACTTCGTTGGTAACGTTGCCTTGGCGAGAGTAGTACTAAGATGGGTAACCTCCTGGAAGCCCTCATGTTCCACCCCTCGTTCTTATTGTTCTTTTGAATCTTCTGCAAGTTTCCTTTTTGGTGCGATGGTAGCAGGACTAATGCACTCGATCCTGTCAAAACTCTGTTCTTAAGCTTGCTTGGGCGAGAATAGTACTAGGATGGCTGACCTCCTGGGAAGTCCTCGTGTTGCACCCCTCGTTTTTAATATTGATTTGAATTTTCTACATGCAGCTTTTTGGGGTCAATCGTAGCAGCCAAGATGCAACGGATCTTGCCAGAACTCTGTTGTTAAGCTTGCTTGGGCGAGAGTACTACTAGGATGGGTAACGTCCTGGGAAGTCCTCGTGTTGCACCCATCGTTTTTTTTTAATATTTGAATTTTCTGCAAAAAGCCTTATGGGTGCGATCATACTAGCACTAATGCACCGGATCCCATCAGAACTCCGCAGTTAAGCGTGCTTGGGGGAGAGCAGTACTAGGATGGGTGACCTTCTAGGAAGTCCATGTGTTGCACCCCTCGTTCTTATTGTTCATTTGAGTTTTCTGTATGAAGCATTTTGGGTGCGATCATAGTAGAACTAATGCATCAGACCCCGTCAGAACTCCGTTGTTAGGCTTGCTTGGGCGAGAGTAGTACTAGGATTGGTGAACTCCTGGGAAGTCCTCGCGTAGCACCCCTCGTTTTTAATGTTGATTTGAATTTTCTACAAATAGCCTTTTCGGTGCGATCATAGCAGGACTAATGCACCAGATCCAGTCAGAACTCTGTTGTTAAGCTTGCATGGGCGAGAGTAGTACTAGGATGGGTCACCTCCTGGGAAGTCCTCGTGTTCCACCCCTCGTTCTCATTGTTGATTTGAATCTTCTGCAAGTTGCCTTTTTGGTGCGATCGTTGCAGGACTAATGCACCGGATCCCGTCAGAACTCTGTTGTTAAGCTTGCTTGGGCGAGACTAGTACTAGGATGGGTGACGTCCGGGGATGTCCTCATGTTGCACCCATTGTTTTTTTTTAATATTTGAATTTTCTGCAACAAGCCTTATTGGTGCGATCATGCCAGCACTAATGCACCGGATCCCATCAGAACTCCACCGTTAAGCATGCTTCAGTGAGAGCAGCACTAGGATGCGTGACCTCCTGGGAAGTCCTCGTGTTGCACCCGTCGTTTGTAATGTTGATTTGAATTTTCTGCATGCAGCCTTTCGGTTGTGATCATAGCAGAACTAATGCAACAGATCCCGTTAGAACTCCTGGGAAGTCCTCGTGTTCCACCCCTCGTTCTTATTGTTGATTTGAATCTTCTGCAAATTTCCTTTTTGGTGCGATCGTAGCAGGACTAATGCACTCGATCCTGTCAGAACTCCGTTCTTAAGCTTGCTTGGGCGAGACTTGTACTAGGATGGGTGACGTCCTGGGAATTTCTCGTGTTGCACACATCATTTTTTTTTTAATATTTGAATTTTCCGCAACAAGCCTTATGGGTGCGATCATACCAGCACTAATGCACCAGATCCCATCAGAACTCCGCAGTTAAGCGTGCTTGGGCGAGAGTAGTATTAGGATGGGTGACCTCCTGGGACGTCCTTGTGTTGCACCCCTCGTTTTTAATGTTGATTCAATTTTCTGCATGCAGCCTTTTGGGTGCGATCATAGCAGAACTAATGCGTCGGACCCCGTCAAAACTCTGTTGGTAAGTTTGCTTTGGCAAGAGTAGTAATAGGATGGGTGACCTCCTTGGAAGTCCTCGTGTTCCACCCCTCTTTCTTATTGTTGATTTGAATCTTCGACAAGTAGCCTTTTTTGTGCGATCATAGCTGGAATAATGCACCGGATCCCGTCAGAACTCTGTTGTTAAGCTTGCTTGGGCGAGAGTAGTACTAGGATGGTTGACCTCCTAGGAAGTCCTCGTGTTGCACCCCTCATTTTTAATGTTGATTTGAATTTTCTACATGCAGCCTGTTGGGTGCGATCATAGCAGCACAAATGTGTCGGATCCCGTCAGAACTCCGTTGTTAAGCTTCCTTGGTCGAGAGTAGTACTTGGATGGCTGACGTCCTCGGAAGTCCTTGTGTTGCACCCCACGTTTTTAATGTTGATTTGAATTTTCTGCATGCAGCCTTTTGGGTGCGATCATAGCAGAACTAATGCTTTGGATCCCGTTAGAACTCCGTTGTTAAGCTTGCTTGGGCGAGAATAGTACTAGGATGGGTGCCCTCCTGGGAAGTCCTCGTGTTCCACCCCTCGTTCTTATTGTTGATTTGAATTTTCTACATGCAGCCTTTTGGGTGCGATCATAGCTGCACAAATGCATCAGATTCCGTTAGAATTCCGTTGTTAAGTTTGCTTGGGTGAGAGTAGTACTAGGATGGGTGACCTTTTGGGAAGTCCTCGTGTTGCACCCCTCGTTTTTAATGTTGATTTGAATTTTCTACATGCAAACTTTTGGGTGCGATCATAGCAGCACAAATGCATCGGATCCCATCAGAACTCCGTTGGCGAGAGTAGTAGTAGGATGGCTGACCTCCTGGGAAGTCCTCGTGTTGCACTCCTCGTTTTTAATATTGATTTGAATTTTCTACTTGCAGCTTTTAGGGGGCAATCATAGCAGAACAGATGCAACGGATCCCGTCAGAACTCTGTTGTTAAGCTTGCTTGGGCGAGAGTCGTACTAGGATGGGTAACGTCCTGGGTAGTCCTCATGTTGCACCCATCGTTTTTAATGTTGAATATTTGAATTTTCTGGAAGAAGCCTAATGAGTGCGATCATACCAGCACTAATGCACCGGATCCCATCAAAACTCCGCAGTTAAGCGTGCTTGTGTGAGAGCAGTACTAGGATGGGTGAGCTTCTGGGAAGTCCTTGTGTTGCACCCCTCGTTCTTATTGTTGATTTGAGTTTTCTGTATGCAGCCTTTTGGGTGCGATCATAGCAGAACTAATGTATCAGACCCCGTCAGAACTCCGGTGTTAAGCTTGCTTCGGCGAGAGTAGTACTAGGATGGGTGAACTCCATGGAAGTCCTCGCGTTGCACCCCTCGTTTTTAATGTTGATTTGAATTTTCTACAAGTAGCCTTTTTGGTGCGATCATAGCAGGACTAATGCACCAGATCCCGTCAGAACTCTGTTGTTAAGCTTGCGTGGGCGAGAGTAGTACTAGGATGGGTGACCTCCTGGGAAGTCCTCATGTTCCACCCCTCGTTCTTATTGTTGATTTGAATCTTCTGCAAGTTGCCTTTTTGGTGCGATCATAGCAGGACTAATGCACCGGATCCCGTCAGAACTCTATTGTTACGCTTGCTTGTGCGAGACTAGTACTAGGATGGGTGACGTCCTGGGAAGTCCTCCTGTTGAACCCATCATTTTTTTTGAATATTTGAATTTTCTGCAACAAGCCTTATTGGTGCGATCCCATCAGAACTCCGCCGTTAAGCATGCTTCGATGAAAGCAGCACTAGGATGCGTGACCTCCTGGGAAGTCCTCGTGTTGCACCTGTCGTTTGTGATGTTGATTTGAATTTTCTGCATGCAGCCTTTCGGGTGCGATCATAGTAGAACTAATGCATCGGACCCCGTCAAAACTCCGTTGGTAAGCTTGCTTGGGCGAGAGTTGTACTAGGATGGGTGACCTCCTGGGAAGTCCTCGTGTTCCACCCCTCATTTTTATTGTTGATTTGAATTTTCTACATGCAGCCTTTTGGGTGCGATCATAGCAGCACAAATGCATTGGATCCCGTCAGAACTCCATTGTTAAGCTTGCTTGGAAGAGAGTAGTTCTAGGATGGCTGACCTCCTGGGAAGTCCTCGTGTCTCACACCTCGTTTTTAATGTTCATTTGAATTTTCTGCATGCAGCCTTTCGGGTGCGATCATAGCAGAACTAATGCATCGGATCCCGTTAGAACTCCATTGTTAAGCTTGCTTGGGCGAGAGTAGTACTAGGATGGGTGCCCTCAGGGGAAGTCCTCGTGTTCCACCCCTCGTTCTTATTGTTGATTTGAATCTTCTACAAGTAGCCTTTTTGGCACGATCATAGTAGGACTAATGCACCAGATCCCGTCAGAACTCTATTGTTAAGCTTGCTTGCGCTAGAGTAGTACCAGGATGGGTGACCTCCTGGGAAGTCCTCGAGTTGCACCCTCGTTTTGAATGTTGATTTGAATTTTCTACGTGCAGGTTTTGGGTGTGGTCATAGCAGATCTAATGCATCGGTTCCGTCAGATCTCCGTTGTTAAGCTTGATTTGGCGAGACTAGTACTCGGATGGGTGACCTCCAGGGAAGTCGTTGTGTTGCACCCCTCGTTTTGAATGTTGATTTGACTATTCTGCATGCAGCCTTTTGGGTGCGATCATAGTAGAACTAATGCATCAAATCCCGTCAAAACTCCGTTGTTAAGCTAGGTTGGGTAAAAGTAGTACTAGGATGGGTGACCGCCTGGGAAGTCCTCGTGTTCCACCCCTCGTCTTATTGTTGATTTGAATGTTTTGCAAGTAGCCTTTTTCGTGCGATCATAGTAGGACTAATGCACAAGATCCCGTCAGAACTCTATTGTTAAGCTTGCTTTGGCGAGAGTAGTACTAGGATGGGAGACCTCCTGGGAAGTCCTCGTGTTGCACCCCTCGTTCTTATTGTTGATTTGAATTTTCTGTATGCAGCCTTTTGGGTGCGATTAAAGCAGAACTAATGCATCGGACCTCGTCAGAACTCCATTTTTAAGCTTGCTTGCTCGAGAGTAGTACTAGGACGGGTGACCTTTTGGGAAGTCCTCGTGTTGCACCCCTCGTTTTTAATGTTGATTTGAATTTTCTACATGCAGACTTTTATGTGCGATCATAGCAGCACAAATGCATCGGATCCCATCAGAACTCTGTTGTTAAGTTTGCTTGGGCGAGAGTAGTACTATAATGGCTGACCTCCTGGGAAGTCCTCGTCTTGCACCCCTCGTTTTTAATATTGATTTGAATTTTCTACATGCAGCTTTTTGGGGGCAATCATAGAAGAACAGATGCAACGGATCCCGTCAGAACTCTGTTGTTAAGCTTGCTTGGGTGAGAGTAGTACTCGGATGGGTAACGTCCTGGGAAGTCCTCATGTTGCACCCATCGTTTTTTCTGAATATTTGAATTTTCTGCAAAAAGCCTTATGGGTGCGATCATACTAGCACTAATGCACAGGATCCCATCAGAACTCCGCAATTAAGTGTGCTTGGGTGAGAGCAGTACTAGGTTGGGTGACCTTCTGGGAAGTCCTTGTGTTGCACCCCTCGTTCTTATTGTTGATTTGAGTTTTCTGTATGCAACCTTTTGGATGCGATCATAGCAGAACTAATGCATCAGACCCCGTCAGAACTCCGGTGTTAAGCTTGCTTGGGCGAGAGTAGTACTAGGATGGGTGAACTCCTGGGAAGTCCTTGTGTTGCACCCCTCGTTTTTAATGTTGATTTGACTATTCTACAAGTTGCTTTTTTTGGTGTGATCATAGCAGGACTAATGCACCAGATCCCGTCAGAACTCTGTTGTTAAGCTTGCATGGGCGAGAGTAGTACTAGGACCGGTGACCTCCTGGGAAGTCCTCGTGTTCCACCCCTCGTTCTTATTGTTGATTTGAATCTTCTGGAAGTTACCTTTTTGGTGCGATCGTAGCAGGACTAATGCACCGGATCCCGTCAGAACTCCGTTCTTAAGCTTGCTTGGGCGAGACTAGTACTATGATGGGTGATGTCCTCGGAAGTCCTCATGTTGCACCCATCATTTTTTTTGAATATTTCAATTTTCTGCAACAAGCCTTATGGGTGCGATCATACCAGCACTAATGCACCAGATCCCATCAGAACTCCGCAGTCAAGCGTGCTTGCGCGAGAGTAGTATTAGGATGGTTGACCTCCTGGGAAGTCCTCGTGTTGCACCCCTTGTTTTTAATGTTGATTTCAATTTTCTGCATGCAGCCTTTTGGGTGCGATCATAGCAGAACTAATGCATCGGACCCCGTTAAAACTCCGTTGGTAAGCTTGCTTTGGCGAGAGTAGTACGAGGATGGGTGACCTCCTGGGAAGTCCTAGTGTTCCACCCCTCGTTCTTATTGTTGATTTGAATTTTCTGCAAGTAGCCTTTTTGGTGCGATCATAGTAGGACTACTGCACAGGATCCCGTCAGAACGCTGTTGTTAATCTTGCTTGGGCGAGAGCAGAACTAGGATGGGTGACCTCCTTGGAAGTCCTCGTGTTGCACCCCTCGTTCTTATTGTTGATTTGAATTTCTGTATGCAGCCTTTTGGGTGCAATCATAGCAGAACTAATGCATCGGACCCCGCCAGAACTCCGTTGTTAAGCTTGCTTGGGCGAGAGAAGTACTAGGATGAGTGACCTCCTTGGAAGTCCTCATGTTGCACCCCTCATTTTTAATGTTGATTTGAATTTTCTGCATGTAGCCTTTCGGGTGCGATCATAGCAGAACTAATGCATCAGATCCTGTTAGAACTCCGTTGTTAAGCTTGCTTGGGCGAGAATAGTACTAGGATGGGTGCCCTCCGAGGAAGTCCTCGTGTTCCACCCCTCGTTCTTATTGTTGATTTGAATATTCTACATGCAGCCTTTTGGGTGCGGTCATAGCAGCACAAATGCATCGGATCCCATTAGAATTCCATTGTTAAGTTTGCTTGGGCGAGAGTAGTACTTGGATGGGTGACCTTTTGGGAAGTTCTCGTGTTGCACCCCTCGTTTTTAACGTTGATTTGAATTTTCTACATGCAGCCTCTTGGGTGCGATCATGGTAGCACAAATGCAGCCTTTTGGGTGCAATCATAGCAGAACTAATGCATCGGACCCCGTCAGAACTCCGTTGTTAAGCTTACTTGGGCGAGAGAAGTACTAGGATGAGTGACCTCCTTGGAAGTCCTCATGTTGCACCCCTCATTTTTAATGTTGATTTGAATTTCTGTATGCAGCCTTTTGGGTGCAATCATAGCAGAACTAATGCATCGGACCCCGTCAGAACTCCGTTGTTAAGCTTGCTTGGGCGAGAGAAGTACTAGGATGAGTGACCTCCTTGGAAGTCCTCATGTTGCACCCCTCATTTTTAATGTTGATTTGAATTTTCTGCATGTAGCCTTTCGGGTGCGATCATAGCAGAACTAATGCATCAGATCCTGTTAGAACTCCGTTGTTAAGCTTGCTTGGGCGAGAATAGTACTAGGATGGGTGCCCTCCGAGGAAGTCCTCGTGTTCCACCCCTCGTTCTTATTGTTGATTTGAATATTCTACATGCAGCCTTTTGGGTGCGGTCATAGCAGCACAAATGCATCGGATCCCATTAGAATTCCATTGTTAAGTTTGCTTGGGCGAGAGTAGTACTTGGATGGGTGACCTTTTGGGAAGTTCTCGTGTTGCACCCCTCGTTTTTAACGTTGATTTGAATTTTCTACATGCAGCCTCTTGGGTGCGATCATGGTAGCACAAATGCAGCCTTTTGGGTGCAATCATAGCAGAACTAATGCATCGGACCCCGTCAGAACTCCGTTGTTAAGCTTACTTGGGCGAGAGAAGTACTAGGATGAGTGACCTCCTTGGAAGTCCTCATGTTGCACCCCTCATTTTTAATGTTGATTTGAATTTCTGTATGCAGCCTTTTGGGTGCAATCATAGCAGAACTAATGCATCGGACCCCGTCAGAACTCCGTTGTTAAGCTTGCTTGGGCGAGAGAAGTACTAGGATGAGTGACCTCCTTGGAAGTCCTCATGTTGCACCCCTCATTTTTAATGTTGATTTGAATTTTCTGCATGCAGCCTTTCGGGTGCGATCATAGCAGAACTAATGCATCAGATCCTGTTAGAACTCCGTTGTTAAGCTTGCTTGGGCGAGAATAGTACTAGGATGGGTGCCCTCCGAGGAAGTCCTCGTGTTCCACCCCTCGTTCTTATTGTTGATTTGAATATTCTTCATGCAGCCTTTTGGGTGCGGTCATAGTAGCACAAATGCATCGGATCCCATTAGAATTCCATTGTTAAGTTTGCTTGGGCGAGAGTAGTACTTGGATGGGTGACCTTTTGGGAAGTCCTCGTGTTGCACCCCTCGTTTTTAATGTTGATTTGAATTTTCTACATGCAGCCTCTTGGGTGCGATCATGGTAGCACAAATGCATCGGATCCCATCAGAACTCCGTTGTTAAGTTTGCTTGGGCGAGAGTACTACTAGGATGGCTGACCTCCTGGGAAGTCCTCGTGTTGCACCCCTCGTTTTTAATATTGATTTGAATTTTCTACATGCAGCTTTTTGCGGGCAATCATAGCAGAACAGATGCAACGGATCCCGTCAGAACTCTGTTGTTAAGCTTGCTTGGGCGAGACTTGTACTAGGATGGGTACCGTCCTGGGAAGTCCTCGTGTTGCGCCCATCGTTTTTTTGGAATATTTGAATTTTTTGCAACAAGCCTTATGGGTGTGATCATACTAGCACTAATGCACCGGATCCCATCAGAACTCTGCAGTTAAGCTAGCTTTGGCGACAGTAGTACTAGGATGGGTGACCTCCTGGGAAGTCCTCCTATTCCACCCCTCGTTCTTATTGTTGATTTGAATCTTCTGCAAGTAGCCTTTTTGGTGCGATCATAGCTGGACTAATGCACCGGATCCCGTCAGAACACCGTTGTTAAGCTTGGTTGGGCGAGAGTAGTACTAGGTTGGGTGACCTCCTGGGAAGTCCTCGTGTTCCACTCCTCGTTCTTATTGTTGATTTGAATCTTCTGCAAGTAGCATTTTTGGTGCGATCATAGCTGGACTAATGCACCGGATCCCGTCAGAACTCCGTTGTTAAGCTTGCATGGGCGAGAGTAGTACAAGGATGCGTGACGGCCTGGGAAGTCGTCGTGTTGCACCCCTCGTTTTTAATGTTGAGTTGAATCTTCTGTATCCAGCCTTTTGGGTGCGATCATAGCAGCACTAATGCATCGGATCTCGACAGAACTCCGTTGTTAAGCTTGCTTGGGTGAGAGTAGTACTAGGATGGCTGACCTCCTGGAAAGTCCTCGTGTTGCACCCCTCGTTTTTAATGTTGATTTGAATTTTCTGCATGCAGCCTTTCGGGTGGGATCATAACAAAACTAATGCATCAAATCCCATTAGAACTCCGTTGTTAAGCTTGCTTGGGTTAGAGTAGAACTAGGATGGGTGCCCTCCTGGGAAGTCCTCGTGTTCCACCCCTCGTTCTTATTGTTGATTTGAATCTTCTACAAGTAGCCTTTTTGGTGTGATCATAGCAGCATAAATGCACCGGATCCCATCAGAACTCCGTAGTTAAGTGCGCTTAGGTGAGAGTAGTACTGGGATGCGTGACCTCCTGGGATGTCCTCGTGTTGCACCCATCGTTTTTATTGAATACTTGAATTTTCTGCAAGAAGCCTTATGGGTGCGGTCATAACTGCACTAATGCACCAGATCCCGGCAGAACTCCGTTGTTTTGCTTTCTTGGGCAAGACTAGTACTAGGATGGGTGACCTCCTGGGAAGTCCTCGTGTTGCACCCATCGTTTTTATTGAATATTTGAATTTTCTGCGAGAAGCCTTATGGGTGCGATCATACAAGCACTAATGTACCGGATCCCGACAGAACTCTGTTGTTAAGCTTCCTTGGGCGAGTGTTGTACTAGGATGGGTGACCTCTAGGGAAGTCCTCGTGTTGCACCCATCATTTTTTTTGAATATTTGAATTTTCTGCGACAAGCCATATGGGTGCGATCATACCAGCCTAAATGCACCGGATCCCATCAGAACTCCGCAGTTAAGCGCGCTTAGGTGAGAGTAGTACTAGGATGCGTGACCTCCTGGGATGTCCTCGTGTTGCACCGCTCGTTTTTAATGTTGATTTGTATTTTTTGCGTGCAGAATTTTGGGTGCGATCATCGCAGCACTAAGGCATCGGATCCCATCAGAACTCCGTTGTTAAGCTTGCTTGGGCAAGACTTGTACTAGAATGGGTGACCTCCTAGGAGGTCGTCGTGTTGCACCCGTCGTTTTTAATGTTGACTTGAATTTTCTGCATGCAGCATTTTGGGTGCGATCATTGCAGCATTATTGCTTCGGATCCCCTCAGAACTTTGTTGTTAAGCTTGCTTCGGCGAGACTAGTACTTGGGTGGGTGACCTCCTGGGAAGTCCTCGTGTTGCACCCATCGTTTTTATTGAATATGTGAATTTTCTACAACAAGGCATATGGGTGCAATCATACCAGCACAAATGAACTGGATCCCATTAGAGCTCCGCAGTTAAGCGTGCTTGGACGAGTGTAGTACTAGGATGGGTGACCTCCTGGGAAGTCCTCGTGTTGCACCCCTCATTTTTTATGTTGATTTGTATTTTCTGCGTGCAGAATTTTGGGTGCGATCATAGCAGCACTAATGCATCGGATCCCATCAGAACTCCGTTGTTAAGCTCGCTTGGGCGAGACTTGTACTAGGATGGGTGACCTCCTAGGAAGTACTCGTGTTGCACCCATCGTTCTTATTGAATATTAGAATTTTCTGCTAGAAGCCTTATGGGTGCGACCATTCCAGCACTAATGCACCGGATCCCGTCAGAACTCCGTTGTTAAGCTTCCTTGGGCGAGACTAGTACTTGGCTGGGTGACCTTCCGGGAAGTCCTCGTGTTGCACCCATTTTTTTATTGAATATTTGAATTTTCTGCAAGAAGCCTTATGGGTGCGATCATAGCAGCACTAATGCACCGGATACCAGCACTAATGCACCGGATCCCGTCAGAATTCCGTTGCTAACCTTCCTTGGGCGAGAGTAGTACTAGGATGGGTGACCTCCTTGGAAGTCTTCCTGTTGCACCCATCATTTTTTTTGAATATTTGAATTTTCTGTGAAAAGCCTTATGGGTGCTATCATACTAGCACAAATGCACCGAATCCCATCAGAACTCTGCAGTTAAGCCTGGTTGGGTGAGAGTACTAGGATGCGTGACCTCCTGGGATGTCCTCGTGTTAGTCCCATCGTTTTTTTTTTAATATTTGAATTTTCTGTGACAAGCCTTATTGGTGCGATCATACCGACACAAATGCACTGGATCCCATCAGAACTCTGCAGATAAGCGTGCTTGGGCGAGAGTATTACTTGTAGGGGTGTCCTCCAGGGAAGTCCTCGTGTTGCACCCATTTTTTTTTTTGAATATTTGAATTTCCTGGGAAAAGCCTAATGGGTGCGATCATACCAGCACAAATGCACCGGATCCCATCAGAACTCCGCAGGTAAGCGTGCTTCGGTGAGAGTAGCACTAGGATGCGTGACCTCCTGGGATGTCCTCGTGTTGCACCCCTCGTTTTTAATGTTGATTTGTATTTTCTGCGTGCAGCCTTCTGGGTGCGATCATTGCAGCACTAATGCATCGGATCCCGTCAGAACTGCGTTGTTAAGCTTGCTTGGGCGAGACTAGTACTAGGATGGGTGACCTCCTGGGAAGTCCTTGTGTTGCACCCCTTGTTTTTTTTGAATATTTGAATTTTCTGCGAAAAGCCTTATGGGTGCGATCATACCAGCACAAATGCACCAGATCCCATCAGAACTCCGCAGTAAAGCGTGCTTGGGTGAGAGTAGTGCTAGGATGCGTGACCTCCTGGGATGTCCTCGTGTTGCACCCCTCGTTTTTAATGTTGATTTGTATTTTCTGCGTGCAGCCTTCTGGGTGCGATCATTGCAGCACTAATACATCGGATCCCGTCAGAACTGCGCTGTTAAGCTTGCTTGGGCGAGACTAGTACAAGGATGGGTGACCTCCTGGGAAGTCCTTGTGTTGCACCCCTTGTTTTTTTTGAATATTTGAATTTTCTGCGAAAAGCCTTATGGGTGCGATCATACCAGCACAAATGCACCAGATCCCATCAGAAGTCCTTAGTAAAGCGTGCTTGGGTGAGAGTAGTGCTAGGATGCGAGACCTCCTGGGATGTCCTCGTGTTGCACCCCTCGTTTTTAATGTTGATTTGTCTTTTCTGCGTGCAGCCTTCTGGGTGCGATCATTGCAACACTAATGCATCGGATCCCGTCAGAACTGCGCTGTTAAGCTTGCTTGGGCGAGACTAGTACAAGGATGGGTGACCTCCGGGGAAGTCCTTGTGTTGCACCCCTTGTTTTTTTTGAATATTTGAATTTTCTGCGAAAAGCCTTATGGGTGCGATCATACCAGCACAAATGCACCAGATCCCATCAGAACTCCGCAGTAAAGCGTGCTTGGGTGAGACTAGTGCTAGGATGCGTGACCTCCTGGGATATCCTCGTGTTGGACCCTTCATTTTTTTTTGAATATTTGAATTTTCTGCGACAAGCCTTATTGGTGCGATCATACCGACACAAATGCACCGGATCCCATCAGAACTCCACAGTTAAGCGTGCTTGGGAGAGTGTAGTAGTAGGATGGGTGACCTCCGGGGAAGTCCTCGTGTTGCACCCCTTGTTTTTATTGTTGATTTGTATTTACTGTGTGCAGCCTTTTGGGTGCGATCATAGCAGCACCAATGCATCGGATCTCGTCAGAACTGCGTTGTTAAGCTTGCTTGGGCGAGACTAGTACTAGGATGGGTGACCTACTGGGAAGTCCTCGTGTTGCACCCATTGGGAAGTCCTCATCTTGCACCCATTGTTCTTATTGAATATTTGAATTTTCTGTAAGAAGCCTTATGGGTGCGATTATACCAGCACTAATTCACCAGATACCAGCACTAATGCACCGGATCCCGTCAGAACTCCGTTGTTAAGCTTCCTTGGGCGAGAGTAGTACTAGGATGGGTGTCCTCCTAGGAAGTCCTCGTGTTGCACCCATCATTTTTTTTGAATATTTGAATTTTCTGCAAGAAGCCTCATGGGTGCGATCATACTATCACTAATGCAACAGATCCCGACAGAACTCCACTGTTAAGCTTCCTTCGGCGAGTGTTGTACTAGGATGGGTGACCTCCAGGGAAGTACTCGTGTTGCAGCCATCATTATTTTTGAATATTTGAATTTTCAGCGACAAGCCTTATGGGTGCGATCATACCAGCACTAATGCACCGGATCCCGTCAGAACTCCATTGCTAAGCTTCCTTGGGCGAGAGTAGTAGTAGGATGGGTGACCTCCTGGGAAGTCCTCGTGTTGCACCCATCATTTTTTTTGAATATTTGAATTTTTCGCAAGAAGCCTTATGGGTGCGATCATACTATCACTAATGCACCGGATCCCGGCAAAACTCCATTGTTAAGCTTCCTTGGGCGAGTGTTGTTCTAGGATGGGTGACCTCCAGGGAAGTCCTCGTGTTGCACCCATCATTATTTTTGAATATTTGAATTTTCTGCATCAAGCCGTATGGGTGCAATCATACCAGCACTAATGGACCGGATCCCGACAGAACTCCATTGTTAAGCTTGCTTGGGCGAGACTTGTGCTTGGATGTGTGACCTCATGGGAAGTCCTCGTGTTGCACCCATCCTTTTTATTGAATCTTTGAATTTTCTGCAAGAATCTTTATGGGTGCGGTCATACCAGCACTAATGCATCGGATCCCGACATAACTCCATTTTTAAGCTTCCTTGGGCGAGTGTTATACTAGGATGGGTGACCTCCAGGGATGTCCTCGTGTTGCACCCATCCTTTTTTTTGAATATTTGAATTTTCTGCGACAAACCTTATGGGTGCGATCATACCAGCACAAATGCTTCAGATCCCTCAGAACTCCACAGTTAAGAGTGCTTGGGTGAGAGTAGTACTAGGATACATGACCTCCTGGGATGTGCTCGTGTTGCACCCCTCGTTTTTAATGTTGAATTGTATTTTCTGCGTACAGAATTTTGGGTGCGATCATCGCAGCCTTAATGCACCGGATCCTGTCAGAACTCCATTGTTAAGCTTGCTTGGGCGAGACTAGTACTAGTATGGGTGACCTCCTGGGAAGTCCTCCTGCTGCACGCATCATTTTTTTTTGAACATTTGAATTTTCTGCGAAAAGCCTTATAGGTGCGATCATACCAGCACAAATGCACCAGATCCCATTAGTACTCTGCAGTTAAGCGTGCTTGGGTGAGAGTAGTACTATGATACGTGACCTCCGGGGATGTCCTCGCGTTGGACCCATCATTTTTTTTTGAATATTTGAATTTTCTGCGACAAGCCTTATTGGTGCGATCATACCGACACAAATGCACCAGATCCCATCAGAACTCCGCTGTTAAGCGTGCTTGGGAGAGTGTAGTTCTAAGATGGGTGACCTCCTGGAAAGTCCTCGTGTTGCACCCCTCACTTTTAATGTTGATTTGTATTTTCTGCGTGCAGCCTTTCGGGTGCGATCATAGTAGCACAAATGCATCGGATCCCGTCAGAAATACGTTGTTAACTTGCTTGGGCGAGACTAGTACTAGGATGGGTGACCTCCTGGGAAGTCCTCGTGTTGCACCCATCATTCTTATTGAATATATGAATTTTCTGTAAGAAGCATTATGGGTGCGATCATACCAGCACTAATGCACCGGATCCCGTTAGAACTCCGTTGTTAAGTTTCCTTGGGCGAGAGAAGTACTAGGATGGGTGACCTCCAGGGAAGTCCTCATGTTGCACCCATCATTTTTTTTGAATATTTGAATTTTCTGCAACAAGCCTTATGGCTGCGATCATACCAGCAATAATGCACCGGATCCCGGCAGAACTCAGTTGTTAAGCTCTCTTGGGCGAGACTTGTACTTGGATGGGTGACCTCCAGGGAAGTCCTCTAGTTGCACCCATCATTTTTTTTGAATATTTGAATTTTCTGCAAGAAGCCTTATGGGTGTGATCATACTAGCACTAATGCACCGGATCCCAACAGAACACCGTTGTTAAGTTTCCTTGGGCGAGTGTTGTACTTGGATGGGTGACCTCCAGGGAAGTCCTCGTGTTGCACCCATCTTTGTTTTTGAATATTTGAATTTTCTGCGACAAGCCTTATAGGTGCGATCAAACCAGCACTAATGCACCGGATCCCGGCAGAACTCTGTTGTTAAGCTTCCTTGGGTGAGACTTGTACTTGGATGGGTGACCTCCTAGGAAGTCCACGTGTTGCACCCATCGTTTTTTTTTAATATTTGAATTTTCTGCAAGAAGCCTTATTGGTGCGATCATATCCACCCAAATTCACCGGAACGCATCAGAACTTTGCAGATAAGCGTGCTTGGGCTAGAGTAATACTTGGATGGGTGACCTCCAGGTAATTCCTCGTGTTGCACCCATTGTTTTTTTGGAATATTTGAATTTTCGGCGACAAGCCATATTGGTGCGATCATACCTACACAAATGCACCGGATCCCATCAGACCTCTACAGTTAAGCGTGCTTGGGAGAGTGTAGTACTAGGATGGGTAACCTCTTGGGAAGTCCTCGTGTTGCACCCCTCGTTTTTAATGTTGATTTGTATTTTCTGCGTGCAGCCTTTTGGGTGCGATCATTGCAGCACTAAAGCATCGGATCCCGTCAGAACTGCGTTGCTAAGCTTGCTTGGGCAAGACTAGTACTAGGATGGGTGACCTCCTGGGAAGTCCTCCTATTGCACCCATCATTTTTTTTGAATATTTGACTTTTCTGCAAGAAGCATTATGGGTACGATCATACCAACACTAATGCACAGAATCCCGTCAGAACTCCGTTGTTAAGCGTCCTTGGGCGAGAGTTTTACTAGGATGGGTGACCTCCTGGGAAGTCCTCCTGTTGCACCCATCATTGTTTTTGAATATTTGAATTTTCTGCAAGAAGCCTTATGGGTGCGATCATACTAGCACTAATGCACCGGATCCCGACAGAACTCCGTTGTTAAGCTTCCTTGGGCGAGTGTTGTACTAGGACGGGTGACCTCCAGGGAAGTCCTCATGTTGCACCCATCATTTTTTTTGAATATTTGAATTTTCTGCAAGAAGCCTTATGGGTGCGATCATACCAGCACTAATGCACCATATCTCGGCAGAACTCCGTTGTTAAGCTTGCTTGGGTGAGACTTGTACTAGGATGGGTGACCTCATGGGAAGTCCTAGTCTTGCACCCATCATTTTTTTTTGAATACTTGAATTTTCGGCACGAAGCCTTATGGGCGAGATCATACCAGCACTAATGCACCGGATCCCGTCAGAACTCCATTGTTAAGCTTCCTTGGGCGAGTGTTGTGCTAGGATGGGTGACCTCCAGGGAAGTCCTCGTGTTGCACCCATCATTATTTTTGAATTTTTGAATTTTCTGCGACAAGCCTTATGGGTGCGATCATACTAGCACTAATACACCGGATCTCGGCAGAACTCCATTGTTAAGCTTGCTTGGGCGAGACTTGTACCAGGATGGGTGACCTCCTGGGAAGTCCTCCTGTTGCACCCATCATTTTTTTTGAATATTTGAATTTTCTGCAAGAAGCCTTATGGGTGCGATCATACCAGCACTAATGCACCGGATCTCGGCAGAACTCCGTTGTTAAGCTTGCTTGGGTGAGACTTGTACTAGGATGGGTGACCTCATGGGAAGTCCTAGTCTTGCACCCATCATTTTTTTTTGAATACTTGAATTTTCGGCACGAAGCCTTATGGGCGAGATCATACCAGCACTAATGCACCGGATCCCATCAGAACTCCATTGTTAAGCTTCCTTGGGCGAGTGTTGTACTAGGATGGGTGACCTCCAGGGAAGTCCTCGTGTTGCACCCATCATTATTTTTGAATATTTGAATTTTCTACGACAAGCCTTATGGGTGCGATCATACTAGCACTAATACACCGGATCTCGGCAGAACTCCATTGTTAAGCTTGCTTGGGCGAGACTTGTACTAGGATGGGTGACCTCATGGGAAGTCCTCCTATTGCACCCATAATTTTTTTTGAATACTTGAATTTTCGGCAAGAAGCCTTATGGGTGCGATCATACCAGCACTAATGCACCGGATCCCGTCAGAACTCCGTTGTTAAGCTTCCTCGGGTGAGAGTAGTACTAGGATGGGTGACCTCCTGGGAAGTCCTCCTGTTCCACCCATCATTTTTTTTGAATATTTGAATTTTCTGCAAGAATCCTTATGGGTTCGATCATACTAGCACTAATGCAACGGATCCCGACAGAACGCCGTTGTTAAGCTTCCTTGGGCGAGTGTTGTACTTGGATGGGTGACCTCCAGGGAAGTCCTCGTGTTGCACCCATCATTTTTTTTGAATATTTGAATTTTCTGCGACAAGCCTTATGGGTGCGATCATACCAGCACTAATGCACTGGATCCCGGCAGAACTCCGTTGCTTGGGCGAGACTTGTACTTGGATGGGTGACCTCCTGGGAAGTCCACGTGTTGCACCCATTGTTTTTATTTAATATTTGAATTTTCTGCAAGAAGCCTTATGGGTGCGGTCATACCAGCATTAAATCACCGGATCCATACAGAACTCTGTTTTTAAAGTTCCTTGGGTGAGTGTTGTACTAGGATGGGTGACCTCTAGGGAAGTCCTCGTGTTGCACCCATCATTTTTTTGAATATTTGAATTTTCTGCGACAAGCCTTATGGGTGCGATCATTCCGGCACAAATGCACCAGATCGAATCAGAACTCCCCAGTTAAGTGTGCTTGGGTGAGATTAGTACTAGGATGCGTGACCTCCTGGGATGACCTCGTGTTGCAACCCTCGTTTTTAATGGTGATTTGTATTTTCTGCGTGCAGAACTTTGGGTGCGATCATAGCAGCACTAATGCATCGGATCCCATCAGAACTCCATTGTTAAGCTTGCTTGGGCGAGACTTGTATTAGGATGGGTGACCTCCTAGGAAGTACTCGTGTTGCACCCATCATTCTTATTGAATATTTGAATTTTCAGCAAGAAACCTTATGGGTGCGATCATACCAGCACTAATGCACCGGATACCAGCACTAATGCACAGAATCCTGTCAGAACTCCGTTGTTAAGCTTGCATTGGCGAGACTAGTACCTGGCTGGGTGACCTTCTGGGAAGTCCTCGTGTTGCAACCATCATTTTTATTGAATATTTGAATTTTCTACACGAAGCCTTATGGGTGCGATCATACCAGCACTAATGCACCGGATCCCGTCAGAACTCCGTTGTTAAGCTTCCTTGGGCGAGAGTAGTATTAGGATGGGTGACCTCCTGGGAAGTCCTCCTGTTGCACCCATCATTTGTTTTGAATATTTTAATTTTCTACAAGAAGCGTTATGGGTGTGATCATACCAGCACTAACGCACCGGATACCAGCTCAAATGCACCGGATCCCGTCAAACCTCCGTTGTTAAGCTTTCTTGGGCGAGAGTAGTACTAGGATGGGTGACCTCCGGGGAAGTCCTTGTGTTGCACCCATCATTGTTTTTGAATATTTGAATTTTCTGCAACAAGCCTTATGGGTGCGGTGATAAAAGCACAAATGCACCAAATCCCATCTGAACTCCGCAGTTAAGCGTGCTTGGGTTAGAGTAGTACTAGGATGCGTGACCTCCTGGGATGTCCTCATGTTGCACCCATCATTTTTTTTTTAATATTTCAAAATTTTGCGACAAGCCTTATTGGTGCGATCATACAGACACAAATGCACCAGATCCCATCAGAACTCCGTAGATAAGCGATCTTGGGCGAGAGTAGTACTAGGATGGGTGACCTCTAGGGAGGTCCTCGTGTTGCACCCATTGTTTTCTTGGAATATTTGAATTTTCTGCGACAAGCCTTATGGGTGCGATCATACAAGCACAAATTCACCAGATCCCATCAGAACTTCGCTGTTAAGCGCGCTTGGGCGAGGGTAGAACTAGGATGGGTGACCTCCTGGGAAGTCCTCGTGTTGCACCCCTCGTTTTTAATGTTGATTTGTATTTTTTGCGTGCAACCTTTTGGGTGCGATCATAGCAGCACTAATGCATCGGATCCTGTTAGAACTGCTTTGTTAAGCTTGCTTGGGCGAATCTAGTACTAGGATGGGTGACCTCCTGGGAAGTCCTTGTGTTGCACCCTTCGTTCTTATTGAATATTTGAATTTTCTGCAAGAAGCCTTATGGGCATGATCATACCAGCACTAATGCATCGGATCCCGTCAGAACTCTGTTGTTAAGCTTCCTTGGGCGAGAGTAGTACTAGGATGGGTGACCTCCTGGTAAGTCCTCGTGTTGCACCAATAATTTTTTTTGAATATTTGAATTTTCTGCAGAAAGCCTTATGGGTGCGATCATACCAGCACTAATGCACCGGATCCCGTCAAAACTATGTTGTTAAGCTTTCTTGGGTGAGAGTTGTGCTAGGATGGGTGACCTCCTGGGAAGTCCTCCTATTGCACCCATCATTTTTTTTGAATATTTGAATTTTCTGCAAGAAGCTTTATGGGTGCGATCATACTAGCACTAATGCACCGGATCCCGACAGAACTCCGTTGTTAAGCTTCCTTGGGCGAGTGTTGTACTAGGATGGGTGACCTCCAGGGAAGTCCTCGTGTTGCACCCATAATTTTTTTTGAATATTTGAATTTTCTGCAAAAAGCCTTATGGGTGCGATCATACAAGCACAAATGCACCAAATCCCATCAGAACTCCGCAATTAAGCATGCTTGGGTGAGAGTAGTACTAGGATGCGGGACCTCGTGGGATGTACTCATGTTGCACCCATCGTTTTTTTTTTTAATATTTGAAATTTTTGCAACAAGCCTTATTGGTGCGATCATACCGACACAAATGCACAGGATCCCATCAGAACGCCGCAGTTAAGCATGCTTGGGTGAGAGTAGTACTAGGATGGGTGACCTCCTATGAAGGCCAAGTGTTGCACCCCTCGTTTTCAATGTTGATTTGAATTTTCTGCATGCAGCCTTGTGGGTGGGATCATAGCGGCACTAATGCATCGGATCCCGTCAGAACTCCATTGTTAAGCTTGCTTGGGCGAGACTAGTACTTGGAAGGGTGACCTTCTGGGAAGTCCTGGTGTTGCACCCATCGTTTTTATTGAATATTTGAATTTTTTGCAAGAAGCCTTATGGGTGCAATCATACCAGCACTAATGCACCGAATCCTGGCAGAACTCCGTTGTTAAGCTTCCTTGGTCGAGAGTAGTACTAGGATGGGTGACCTCCTGGGAAGTCCTCGTGTTGCACCCCTTGTTTTTAATGTTGATCTGAATTTTCTGCCTGAAGCCTTTCGGGTGTGCGAGCATTGCAGCACTAATGCATCGGATCCCATCAGAACTCAGTTATTTAAGCTTTCTTGGGCGAGACAAGTACTAGGATGGGTGACCTACTGGGAAGTCCTTGTGTTGCACCCCTTGTTATTAATGTCAATTGGAATTTTCGGCATGCAGCATTTTTATGTGCGATCGTAGTAGCACTAATGCATCGGATCCCGTCAGAACTCCATTGTTAAGCTTGGTTGGGCAAGACTAGTACTAGGATGGGTTGGTTTCCTGGGAAGTCCTCGTGTTGCACCCATCATTCTTACTGAATATTTGAATTTTCTGCAAGAAGCTTTATGGGTGAGATCATACCAGCACTAATGCACCGGATCTCGTCAGAACTCCGTTGTTAAGCTTGCTTGGGCGAGAGTAGCACTAAGATGGGTGACCTCCTGGGAAGTCCTCGTGTTGCACCCATCATTTTTTTTGAATATTTGAATTTTCTGTGAAAAGCTTTATGGGTGCGATCATAACAGCACAAATGCACCGGATCCCATCAGAACTCCGCAGTTAAGCATGCTCAGGCGAGAGTAGTACTAGGATGGGTGACCACTTGGGAAGTCCTAGTGTCGCACCCCTCGTTTTTAATGTTGATTTGAATTTTCTGCATGCAGCCTTTTGGGTATGATGATAGAGGCACTATTGCATCGAATCCTGTCAGCACTTCATTGTTAAGCTTGCTTGGGCGAGGCTAGTACTTGGATGGGTGACCTCCTGGGAAGTCCTCGTGTTGCACCCATCATTTTAATTGAATATTTGAATTTTCTGCAAGAAGCCTTATGGGTGCGATCATGCCCGTACTAATGCACAGGATCCTTGCAGAACTCCGTTCTTAAGCTTCCTTGGGCGAGAGTAGTACTAGGATGGGTGACCTCCAGGGAAGTCCTCGTGTTGCACCCATTATTTTTTTTGAATATTTGAATTTTCTGCGACAAGCCATATGGGTGCGATCATGCCAGCACTAATGCACCAGATCCCATCAGAACTCTGCAGTTAAGCTTGCTTGGGTGAGAGTAGTACTAGGATGCATGACCTCCTAGGATGTCCTCGTGTTGGACCCATCGTTGTTTTTTGAATATTTGAATTTTCTGCAACAAGCCTTATTGGTGCGATCATATGCACCCAAATGCACCGGATCGCATCAGAACTCCCTAGATATGCGTGCTTGGGCGAGAGTAATACTTGGATGGGTGACCTCCAGGGAAGTCCTCGTGTTGCACCCATTATTTTTTTTGAATATTTGAATTTTCAGCGACAAGCCTTATGGGTGCGATCATACCAGCACTAATGCACCAGATCCCATCAGAACTCTGCAGTTAAGCGTGCTTGGGTGAGAGTAATACTAGGATGCGTGACCTCCTGGGATGTCCTCGTGTTGGTCCCATCGTTGTTTTTTGAATATTTGAATTTTCTGCAACAAGCCTTATTGGTGTGATCATATCCACCCAAATGCACCGGAACGCATCAGAACTCCGTAGATAAGCGTGCTTGGGCTAGAGTAATACTTGGATGGGTGACCTCCAGGGAAATCCTCCTGTTGCACCCATTGTTTTTTTTGAATATTTGAATTTTCGGCGACAAGCCATATTGGTGCGATCATACCAACACAAATGCACCGGATCCCATCAGAACTCCGCAGTTAAGCGTGCTTGGGAGGGTGTAGTACTAGGATGGATGACCTCTTGGGAAGTCCTTGTGTTGCACCCCTCGTTTTTAATGTTGATTTGTATTTTCTGCGTGCAGCCTTTTGGGTGTGATCATTGTAGCACTAAAGCATCGGATCTCGTCAGAACTGCGTTGCTAAGCTTGCTTGGGCAAGACTAGTACTAGGATGGGTGACCTCCTGGGAAGTCCTCCTGTTGCACCCATCATTTTTTTTCAATATTTGACTTTTCTGCAAGAAGCATTATGGGTGCGATCATACCAACACTAATGCACAGAATCCCGTCAGAACTCCGTTGTTAAGCTTCCTTGGGCGAGAGTTTTACTAGGATGGGTGACCTCCTGGGAAGTCCTCTTGTTGCACCCATCATTGTTTTTGAATATTTGAATTTTCTGCAAGAAGCCTTATGGGTGCGATCATACTAGCACTAATGCACCAGATCCCGACAGAACTCCGTTGTTAAGCTTCCTTGGGCGAGTGTTGTACTAGGATGGGTGACCTCCAGGGAAGTCCTCATGTTGCACCCATGATTATTTTTGAATATTTGAATTTTCTGCGACAAGCCTTATGGGTGCGATCATACCAGCACTAATGCACCAGATCTCGGCAGAACTCCGTTGTTAAGCTTGCTTGGGCGAGACTTGTACTAGGATGGGTGACTTCATGGGAAGTCCTCGTGTTGCACCCTTCATTTTTTTTGAATACTTGAATTTTCGGCAAGAAACCTTATGGGTGCGATCATACCAGCACTAATGCACCGGATCTCGTCAGAACTCCGTTGTTAAGCTTCCTTGGGCGAGAGTAGTACTAGGATGGGTGACCTCCTGGGATGTCCTCCAGTTGCACCCATCATTTTTTTTGAATATTTGAATTTTCTGCAAGAAGCCTTATGGGTGTGATCATACTAGCACTAATCCACCAGATCCTGACAGAACGCCGTTGTTAAGCTTCCTTGGGCGAGTGTTGTACTTGGATGGGTGACCTCCAGGGAAGTCCTCGTGTTGCACCCATCATTTTTTTTGAATATTTGAATTTTCTGCAACAAGCCTTATGGGTGCGATCATACCAGCACTAATGCACCGGATCCCGACAGAACTCCGTTGTTAAGCTTGCTTGGGCAAGACTTGTACTTGGATGGGTGACCTCCTGGGAAGTCCACGTGTTGCACCCATCGTTTTTATTTAATATTTGAATTTTCTGCAAGAAGCCTTATGGGTGCTGTCGTACCAGCACTAAATCACCGGATCCATACCGAACTCTAATTTTAAGCTTCCTTGGGCGAGTGTTGTACTAGGATGGGTGACCTCTAGGGAAGTCCTCGTGTTGCACCCATCATTTTTTTTGAATATTTGAATTTTCTGCGACAAGCCTTATGGGTGCGATCATTCCAGCACAAATGCACCAGATCCAATCAGAACTCCGCAGTTAAGCGTGCTTGGGTGAGAGTAGTACTAGGATGCGTGACCTCCTGGGATGTCCTCGTGTTGCAACCCTCGTTTTTAATGTTGATTTGTATTTTCTGCGTGCAGAAATTCGTGTGCGATCATAGCAGCACTAATGCATCGGATCCCATCAGAACTCCATTGTTAAGCTTGCTTGGGCAAGACTTGTACTAGGATGGGTGACCTCCTGGGAAGTACTCGTGTTGCACCCATCGTTCTTATTGAATATTTGAATTTTCAGCAAGAAACCTTATGGGTGCGATCATACCAGCACTAATGCACCGGATCCCGTTAGAACTCCGTTGTTAAGCTTCCTTGGGCGAGAGTAGTATTAGGGTGGGTGACCTCCTGGGAAGTCCTCCTGTTGCACCCATCATTTTTTTTGAATATTTGAATTTTCTACGACAAGCCTTATGGGTGCGATCATTCCAGCACAAATGCACTACATCCAATCAGAACACCGCAGTTAAGCGTGGTTGGGTGAGAGTAGTACTAGGATGCGTGACCTCCTGGGATGTCCTCGTGTTGCAACCCTCGTTTTTAATGTTGATTTGTATTTTCTGCGTGCAGAAATTCGTGTGCGATCATAGCAGCACTAATGCATCGGATCGCATCAGAACTCCATTGTTAAGCTTGCTTGGGCGAGACTTGTACTAGGATGGGTGACCTCCTGGGAAGTACTCATGTTGCACCCATCGTTCTTATTGAATATTTGAATTTTCAGCAAGAAACCTTATGGGTGGGATCATACCAGAACTAATGCACCGGATACCTGCACTAATGCATCGAATTCCGTGAGAACTCCGTTGTCAAGCTTGCTTGGGCGAGACTAGTACTTGGCTGGGTGACCTTCTGGGAAGTCCTCGTCTTGCACCCATAATTTTTATTGAATATTTGAATTTTCTACAAGAAGCCTTATGGGTGCGATCATACCAGCACTAATGCACCGGATCCCGTCAGAACTCCATTGTTAAGCTTCCTTGGGCGAGAGTAGTACTAGGATGGGTGACCTCCTGGGAAGTCCTCGTGTTGCACCCATAATTTTTTTTTGAATATTTGAATTTTCTGCGACAAGCCTTATGGGTGCGATCATTCCAGCACAAATGCACTAGATCCAATCAGAACTCCGCAGTTAAGCGTGCTTGGGAGGGTGTAGTACTAGGATGGATGACCTCCTGGGATGTCCTCGTGTTGCAACCCTCGTTTTTAATATAGATTTGTATTTTCTGCGTGCAGAACTTTGTGTGCGATCATAGCAGCACTAATGCATCGGATCCCATCCGAACTCCATTGTTAAGCTTGCTTGGGCAAGACTTGTATTAGGATGGGTGACCTCCTGGGAAGTACTCGTGTTGCACCCATCGTTCTTATTGAATATTTTAATTTTCAGCAAGAAACCTTATGGGTGCGATCATACCAGCACTAATGCACCAAATCCTGTCAGAACTCCATTGTTAAGCTTGCTTTGGCGAGACTAGTACTTGGCTGGGTGACCTTCTAGGAAGTCCTCGTGTTGCACCCATCATTTTTATTGAATATTTGAATTTTCTACAAGAAGCCTTATGGGTGCGATCATACCAGCACTAATGCACCGGATCCCATCAGAACACCGTTGTTAAGCTTCCTTGGGCGAGAGTAGTACTAGGATGGGTGACCTCCTGGGAAGTTCTCCTGTTGCACCCATCATTTTTTTTGAATATTTGAATTTTCTACAAGAAGCCTTATGGGTGCGATCATACCAGCACTAATGCACCGGATACCAGCTCAAAAGCGCCGGATCCCGTCAGACCTCCGTTGTTAAGCTTCCTTGGGCGAGAGTAGTACTAGGATGGGTGACCTCCAGGGAAGTCCTTGTGTTGCACCCATCAGTTTTTTTGAAAATTTGAATTTTCTGCAACAAGCCTTATAGGTGCGATGATACAAGCACAAATGCACCAATTCCCATCTGAACTCCGCAGTTGATCGTGCTTGGGTGAGAGTAGTACTAGGATGCGTGACCTCCTGGGATGTCCTCGTGTTCCACCCATCTTTTTTTTTTTTAATATTTGAAATTTTTGCGACAAGCCTTATTGGTGTAATCATACAGACACAAATGCACCAAATCCCATCAGAACTCCGCAGATAAGCGTGCTTGGGCGAGAGTAGTACTAGGATGGGTGACCTCGAGGGAGGTCCTCGTGTTGCACCCATTTTTTTCTTGGAATATTTGAATTTTCTGCGACAAGCCTTATGGGTGCGATCATACGAGCACAAATTCACCAGATCCCATCAGAACTTCGCAGTTAAGCGCGCTTGGGCGAGGGTAGAACTAGGATGGGTGACCTCCTGTGAAGTCCTTGTGTTGTACCCCTCGTTTTTAATGTTGATTTGTATTTTTTGCGTGCAACCTTTTGGGTGCGATCATAGCAGCACTAATGCATCGGATCCTGTTAGAACTACTTTGTTATGCTTGCTTGGGCGAGTATTGTACTAGGATGGGTGACCTCCAGGGAAGTCCTCGTGTTGCACCCATCATTATTTTTGAATATTTGAATTTTCTGCGACAAGCCTTATGGGTGCGATCATACTAGCACTAATGCACCGGATCTCTGCAGAACTCCGTTGTTAAGCTTCCTTGGGCGAGACTTGTACTAGGATGGGTGACCTCATTGGAAGTCCTCGTGTTGCACCCATCATTTTTTTTTGAATACCTGAATTTTCGGCAACAGGCCTTATGGGTGCGATCATACCAGCACTAATGCACCGGATCCCGTCAGAACTCCGTTGTTAAGCTTCCTTGGGCGAGAATAGTACTAGGATGGGTGACCTCTTGGGAAGTCCTCCAGTTGCACCCATCATTTTTTTTGAATATTTGAATTTTCTGCAAGAAGCCTTATGGGTGTGATCATACTAGCACTAATGCACCGGATCCCGACAGAACGCCATTGTTAAGCTCCCTTGGGTGAGTGTTGTACTTGGATGGGTGACCTCCAGGGAAGTCCTCGTGTTGCACCCATCATTTTTTTTGAATATTTGAATTTTCTGCGACAAGCCTTATGGGTGCGATCATACTAGCACTAATGCACCGGATCTCGGCAGAACTCCGTTGTTAAGCTTGCTTGGGCGAGACTTGTACTAGGATGGGTGACCTCATGGGAAGTCCTCGTGTTGCACGCATCATTTTTTCTTGGATACTTGAATTTTCGGCAAGAAGGCTTATGGGTGCGATCATACCAGCACTAATGCACCGGATCCCGTCAGAATTCCGTTGTTAAGCTTCCATGGGCGAGAGTAGTACTAGGATGGGTGACCTCCCGGGAAGTCCTCCAGTTGCACCCATCATTTTTTTTGAATATTTGAATTTTCTGCAAGAAGCCTTATGGGTGTGATCATACTAGCACTAATTCACCGGATCCCGACCGAACGCCATTGTTAAGCTTCCTTGGGCGAGTGTTGTACTTGGATGGCTGACGTCCAGGGAAGTCCTCGTGTTGCACCCATCATTTTTTTTGAATATTTGAATTTTCTGCGACAAGCCTTATGGGTGCGATCATACCAGCACTAATACACCGAATCCCAGCAGAACTCCGTTGTTAAGCTTGCTTGGGCGAGACTTGTACTTGGATGGGTGACCTCCTGGGAAGTCTACGTGTTGCACCCATCGTTTTTATTTAATATTTGAATTTTCAGAAAGAAGCCTTATGGGTGCTGTCTTACCAGCACTAAATCACCGGATCCATACAGAACTCTGTTTTTAAGTTTCCTTGGGCGAGTGTTGTACTAGGATGGGTGACCTCTAGGGAAGTCCTCGTGTTGCACCCATCATTTTTTTTTAATATTTGAATTTTCTGCGACAAGCCTTATGGGTGCGATCATTCCAGCACAAATGCACCAGATCCAATCAGAACTCCACAGTTAAGCGTGCTTGGGTGAGAGTAGTACTAGGATGCGTGACCTCCTGGGATGTCCTCGTGTTGCAACCCTCGTTTATAATGTTGATTTGTATTTTCTGCGTGCAGAACTTTGGGTGCGATCATAGCAGCACTAATGCATCAGAACTCCATTGTTAAGCTTGCTTGGGCGAGACTTGTATTAGGATGGGTGACCTCCTAGGAAGTAATCGTGTTGCACCCATCGTTCTTATTGAATATTTGAATTTTCAGCAAGAAACCTTATGGGTGCGATCATACCAGCATTAATGCACCGGATACCAGCACTAATGCATCGAATCCCGTCAGAACTCCGTTGTCAAGCTTGCTTGGGCGAGACTTGTACTTGGCTGGGTGACCTTCTGGGAAGTCCTCGTGTTGCACCCATCATTTTTATTGAATATTTGGATTTTCTGCGACAAGCCTTATGGGTGCGATCATTCCAGCACAAATGCACCAGATCCAATCAGAACTCCGCAGTTAAGCGTGCTTGGGTGAGAGTAGTACTAGGATGCGTGACCTCCTGGGATGTCCTCGTGTTGCAACCCTCATTTTTAATGTTGATTTGTATTTTCTGCGTGCAGAACTTTGGGTGCGATCATAGCAGCACTAATGCATCAGATCCCATCAGAACTCCATTGTTAAGCTTGCTTGGGCGAGACTTGTATTAGGATGGGTGACCTCCTGGGAAGTACTCGTGTTGCACCCATCGTTCTTATTGAATATTTGAATTTTCAGCAAGAAACCTTATGGGTGCGATCATACCAGCACTAATGCACCGGATACCAGCACTAATGCATCGAATCCCGTGAGAACTCCATTGTCAAGCTTGCTTGGGCGAGACTAGTACTTGGCTGGGTGACCTTCTGGGAAGTCCTCGTGTTGCACCCATCATTTTTATTGAATATTTGAATTTTCTACAAGAAGCCTTATGGTTGCGATCCTACCAGCACTAATGCACCGGATCCCGTCAGAACTCCGTTGTTAAGCTTCCTTGGGCAAGAGTAGTACTAGGATGGGTGACCTCCTGGGAAGTCCTCATGTTGCACCCATCATTTTTTTTGAATATTTGAATTTTCTGCGACAAGCCTTATGGGTGCGATCATTCCAGCACAAATGCACTAGATCCAATCAGAACTCCGCAGTTAAGCGTGCTTGGGTGAGAGTAGTACTAGGATGCGTGACCTCCTGGGATGTCCTCGTGTTGCAACCCTCGTTTTTAATGTTGATTTGTATTTTCTGCGTGCAGAACTTTGGGTGCCATCATAGGAGCACTAATGTATCGGATCCCATCTGAACTCCGTTGTTAAGCTTGCTTCGGCGAGACTTGTATTAGGATGGGTGACCTCCTGGGAAGTCCTCCTGTTGCACCCATCGTTCTTATTGAATATTTCAATTTTCAGCAAGAAACCTTATGGGTACGATCATACCAGCACTAATGATCTAGATACCAGCACTAATGCACCGAATCCTGTCAGAACTCCGTTGTTAAGCTTGCTTTAGCGAGACTAGTACTTGGCTAGGTGACCTTCTGGGAAGTCCTTGTGTTGCACCCATCATTTTTATTGAATATTTGAATTTTCTACAAGAAGCCTTATAGGTGCGATCATAGCAGCACTAATGCACCGGATCCCGTCAGAACTCCGTTGTTAAGCTTCCTTGGGAGAGAGTAGTACTAGGATGGGTGACCTCCTGGGAAGTCCGCCTGTTGCACCCATCATTTTTTTTTAATATTTGAATTTTCTACAAGAAGCCTTATGGGTGCGATCATACCAGCACTAATGCACCGTATCCCTACAGAACTCCATTGTTAAGCTTCCTTGGGCGAGAGTAGTACTAGGATGGGTGACCTACTGGGAAGTCCTCGTGTTGCACCCCTTGTTTTTTATGTCGATTTGAATTTTCTACATGCAGCCTTTTGGATGCGATCATAGCAGCACTAATGCATCGGATCCCATCAGAACTCCATTGTGAAGCTTGCTTGGGCGAGGCTAGTAGTAGGATGGGTGACCACCTAGGAAGTCCTTGTGTTCCACCCCTCATTTTTAATGTAGATTGGAATTTTCTGCATGCAGCCTTTTGGGTGCGATCATACCTACACTATTGTACCGGATCCGATCAGAACTCTATAGTTAAGCGTGCTTGGGCAAGAGTAGTACTAGGATGGGTGACCTCCTGGGAAGTCCTCGTGTTGCACCCGTCGTTTTTAATGTTGATTTGAATTTTCTGCACGCAGCCTTTTGGGTGCGATCATAGCAGCACTAATGCTTCGGATCCCGTCAGAACTCCGTTGTTAAGCTTGCTTGGGCTCGACAAGTACTAGGATTGGTGGCCTCCTGGGAAGTCCTCGTGTTGCACCCATCGTTCTTATTGACTATTTGAATTTTCTGCAAGAAGCCTTATGGGTGCGATCATACCAACACTAACTCACTCGATACCAGCACTATGATTCGAGCTAATGTAGTGGAGGATCGGGAGGCCACGATGGCTATATTTTTGAGTGGGTTGAATACGGTGATAGCCAATCTAGTTGAGTTGCAACATTATGTGGAGGTAGAGGACATGGTGCACATGTCTATGAAGGTTGAGAGGCAGTTAAAGAGAAAAGGTACAACAATGTACACTTCGGTTTCTAGCAGTCCTTGGAAATCAAAGTGGGATAAGAATGATGGAGTTGTAGCAAAGAGAAAGATTGAACCACCTAAGAAAAAAGATGAGAGTGAGGCTGAAACCTCAACAAAAAGAGAGAAAGAGTTGAAAAACAATTGCGAGATTGAAAGTTCTAAAAAAGAGGAGTGAAAATGAAAAAGAGAGTAAGAGGAAAAAAGAAAATGAGATTGAAACATCAAGAGAACCAGAGAGTGAAAAAGAAAATAGAGAGGTGGCTGAGAATCAAGAAAAAAGAGATGAGCCACATGAGGGAAAAGAAACAAAAGTGAGTTTTTGTGCTAAGGCAGGCTTTTATCCAAATGAATTTAATGACTCTTTGCCTAGTGTTGTTGTTTTTTTGTTACAGGGATATGAGGTCATGATTCCTAGCGTTGTGTTTAGTGGATTGCCACCTATTAGAGAGATAGAGCATTATGTTGATTTTCTACCAGGTGCAACAATCCCAAATCGACCTTTCTTTGAAGAACATGAATCATTGACACACTTGAAAGGATAAGGTACGTTGTTGACTAGAATGCATGCTAAGTGGAAGGACTGTATTGAGACTTTTCCTCATATAACCAAATACACACAAGGAGAGGAAAATTTTGTGGTTGATGCTTTAGCAAGAAGGTATGTATGTCCTTATCTTCATTTTAGATGCAAAGTTATTGAGATTTGAATATGATAAGGAATTGCACGCTAATGATGATGAATTTGCTAGTGTGTATGGAGCGTGTGTGAAGGCATCGTTTGGTAAGTGCTATGGACTAGATTGGTATTTGTCTAAAGAGAATAAACTTTGTGAGCCTACTAGTCTTATGCGTGAGATGCTGGTGCATGGATGTGGTTTGTTGGGTCATTTTGCTATGAAAAGGATTTTAAACGTGTGGCATGACCATGGGTGGAAATATTGCTTGCCATTCATTGTGTTTGCATATAATTGGAGTGATCATTTTGGTGCAAGGAAGACTTTAAATGTGTTTCATGAATGATTGTGGGAGTATCATTTTCCCTTCATTGATATGTTGCATGAATGTTTGTGGAAGTATTGCTTGCCATTCATTGAATTGTTACGTGGATATTTGCCAGAGTATCATTTACCTTATTAGAATGTGCATATAATAAAACCTTGCCTCCTACTACTTTTTATTCTCCTTTTGAAGTTGTTGATGACTTTTATCCACTTACTCCTTTAGATTTGTTGCTTTTACTTGTTTATGACAGGAGTAGCTTGGATGGACCTTTTCAAATTCTTGAGAAAACTAATGATAATACATATGAAGTGGATCTTCCAAGTAAGTATCTGTTTTTGCTATGTTCAATATTACTAACCTTTTTCCCTTTGATCCAGGTGGAGATTCGGGGTCGAATCCTTTTGAGGAGAGGGGGAATAATGGGAACCAAGATCTACCTAGTCTTAAAGATCCTTGCAAGTTCCAGATGGTCCAATCACAAGGTCAAGAGCCAAGAAGATCAATGAGGCAATAAGGATTGGTGTAATCCACTTGGGACAAGTCTAGTGCCCAACATTCAACATGGGCTTGAAGGATGAAGATCCAATTTTGAGTCATTTGATACAAGCTATGGAAGATCCAGTTTTGAGTCATTTGGGCACCTCAAGGCTTTCAACTTGTTCAATTCATTGAAATCACTTATTTTATTAGTTTAGAATAGTTGGGCTTGAGGATGTTTGGCCCGCATATGTCTTTTCATTATGAACTAGGACTTTTTTTGGAAGGCTTTGTATTTTGGCCAAGGGCGTATTTGAAAAGTTATTTTTAGGAACTAGGGGTTAAAAGTACTGTAGCCTAGTACTTGTAGTGCGGTACTGTTCATGTGGCGCCCCCGACTTCCATGTACGGACCAACACGGAAATCGAGACACCCGGGATGATGACAACCGGTCACGCATCCCAACGACAAGTGTCAGTGTGTGCAACAAATAAACAGTGCACAAATAAAAACACAGCGGAAGGTAATAAAGTCTACTAGTACCAGAATTTTAATTAATACAGATATCCAAAATACGAATACCTTAAAACAAAGCCAAAGTCCCAAAATAAATACAAGTTTGAAAATAAAGACTACAGCTCGAGTGATCCCAGATCACTCCTCCGGCGGAGCCAGATCCTCACGCTCGGCATCTGCATCATCAACAAAGTCTGCAGTACCATGAAATGGTACCGCAGGTAAGTTATAACCTAACTATGTCCAGAGATAAAACCATACTCTAATAATTAACCATGCATGCCCAATGATGCAATATGAAAAAAGTGCAACACACGCCAAAAATCTCATTGGCTCAAAATCATTTCTCCAGTGAAATCCATTTCCACCATTTTCCCAGAAAATGGCACACAAAATCATTTCCATCATTTTTCCAGAAAATGATACACAAAATCAACTCACGCTATCTTCCCAGAAAACAGCTCTTTTCCAGTTAATCCAATTAACCAATTAACCATATGCACCATGGTCTCCCCTATGGACCATCCGCACGTCCTGGTTACTTTACGAGAGATGCCCAGTTCCGCACCCAGTGCGTTCGTGGCCAGGTCATCCTCTAGCCCCCGCCAGCAGAAGGGCCACGGAGTAGGCACGTCCAACGTCCGATCCCGTTGTCGCCCGGCGACAACCCAGGGGACGTCACTCAGTATATTGCGCTCCCGAGTGACCAGAGGAGCTCCACCGAGATAATACCCCATCTCAGCTTGGGGTCATGATACACACGCACCCACAAATCCAGTCAACACATGAAAACCCAGTTTTCATAAAAACCACATGAACATGAATGCAATACACGAAAACCCAGTTTTCAATTTTACAAACATGATCATGCGTGCATATGCCATGAACCAACAATAACCTCAATATCACAATCAAACCAAATCACAATAATCACACACAACATTTACTCCGATCAATCTAACCACCCCCGAACTCCTCGGACTCAGTCCGGAACCAACTAGGATACATATATATAAAATATAGCAGTTAATTGTAAAAATATAATTAAATCTCAAAGAGTTGTTTAGGAAATACTTACAGCGCTTTAAAACAATTTAACGAAGGTTCCGAGGCACAGCGAATCACCAAGGCAGCAAAAATACACAGTGTAAAAACACTGGCCGAAATGCAGTGAAATGAGAATTTTTCACGGTTTCAAACGGAGACTCGAAATTTATAGGGTAGGGCCTATTGAAGGTGGTGAATCTAATGGTGGTGGTGGTTTGCCGAGAATAGTGGCGGAAATGGGTGGTTTTTGGCCGGAATACCCGAATCGGGTTTGGTGCTCGTTCGACCGGCTCCGGCGACGGATCGGGGCCGGGTTTGGGTGTAAACGCTTGGTATTGGGCCGGTGATGAAGTGGCTAGGAGCTGGTGGCCGGAGGTGGCCGGACGGCGGCGGAACGGGTGAATGAACGCCGCGGCTTCGCACGGCTTCCGGAGGCTAACGGCGGCGCGGTCGAGGCCGGGATTTGGAGGGGAGGCTCGCCGGTGGCTGAGGGACCGAACGGTGCCGGCGGTGTCGACCACCGCCGGCCAGCGGCGGTGCAGGGAGGAAGAACCCGAATGGCATGGGTGAGGAGAGAGAGAGGGCTGCTGGGTCGCGCGGGTCCGAAGGAGAAGAAGGAAAGAGAAGAAAAAGAAAAAGAAAAGAGAAAAAGAAAAAGAGAAGGAAGAAAAAGGAGATCCCGTCTTTTTCAACTTGGGTTTCGAAAGTGATCCAACGAAAAAAATTATAAAACCACTAGATAAATAAAATAATTCAAACTCAATGAAATGCTCAATTAAAACAGTAAAAATATTAAAATCCAAAAACAAGTCCATTTAAATAAAACAATAACTATTTTTAAAACAGTTAAATTAAAAATCAATTTAAATCCAAAACAATAATTAACAATAAGAAAGCCCAATAAAATAATTTTCACAATTTAAAATATTCTAATATAATATTCTAAAACTCCAAAAATAATAATTAATAAACATAGGAAAGTCCAATAAATAATAAAATAAAACCTCTAAAATATTAAAACAAGAAAATTACACAATAAATAATTAAAATAAACCTTCTTTAAAAATACAATAAAATCCGGGATGTTACAGTTCAGGCGCGACACTGTTCAAGCAGGGGCATTTTTGGAAGATGGAGATTTATTTATCTAGGGTTAATTAGGTTTTCCTTTAAATACTCTTTGTAGCCTCAGTTTATGAAGTTTATGAAATTTGATGAATTATTCATTGTGAGTTGAGTTTTACTCCTCTTGTTCTTGATTGAACTTTTGAATTTCTCAGAGATAAATCACAACTTTTGTGGCGTTCCTCCTTGTAATCTGGGTTCTTGAGACGGGTTCTTCAACGGGTCTAGATTTTAATATAATCTAGGTTCTTGAAACGAGTTCTCATTGGGTCTAGATTCTCCATCCATTGACTTGAGTTTGGCTTTCCTGGGTGAGTTTTCAATTTGATTGTGGGTTCAAGGGATTGCTTTTCCTGCGAGTTCATATCATTTGGTATTCAGAGCTCTGTTTCCAATCAGGTCTGATTCTATCTTTTAATTTTTGCATCTTTAAATTTAATTTTAGGGTTCGTTGTTCTAGGGTTGCAAAAAAAAAAAAAAAAGAAACAAAAAGTACGCTATCGAAATTCTTAGGGTTTTGGGTTTGGCTGAAATTTGCATCACCTAGGGTTTCAAAATTCTAGGGTTTCTTGCACCTCTAAGTTTCTCAATTGCTTAGAGTGTCGTTCCATTGATTATCTTCTATTTTATTGTCACTTCTTGTGTGTTTGAATTCGATTGCTTGATTTTCAATTGAATATTGCTGTGTGTGATTGAATTAGAGAAGAAAAGCAAAGAAAGGAAAGGAAAAGAAAAGAAAAGAAAAATTTGAAAAAAAAATAAAATAGGCAGCATACTCAAAGATTGCTACGTAGTTGTAACAAGAAGAAAGAAAGACATTTGTTGATTGAGTTTTATCATCAAAGGGGCTAAAAACATCTTTCTAGTGGGTATCTTGTTTTATCATTACTCTTTCCCTCGTATAAATTCTTGTGTCTCATGTCATTTTATTCATTCCTTGTTTCTTTTTCTTGTCTCTTGGATTTATATTACTGGTCGGTATAATATAAGGTTGTATTGTCATGATTTAGTTCAATTAGTTCTTAAAGAACTTGAACGAGAAAACTATTGAGGTAAAAGGCAAGAGAGTGTGAGACTATTATCGAAAAAAAGCCAATTAAGAGTGAAACACGAGTGGAGTGTCAATATTTGAGTGTAAACACGCAAGGGAGTGTGTGAGGTTTTCCACTAACATTCTTTTTGTGCAGCATGTTATGATGTCTCATATGAGTGACTCATCACCAAAGAAGATGGTAGATAACTCATCATTTGTGTTACAAGCCTTACAACAACAGTTTGAGCAATTGGACTTGGTGTCGGGTGAAGTGAGGGATAGGATGGATCATCAAGATGCAGTAATTAGAAATCTACAGGGTAGGAGAGATAGGCGTCGATGTGAGCCTAGTGTTGAAAATAAGTATGAGAATGGAGAGTATGGTGAGGATGAGGAAGACCTGACATCTGAAGCTGGATTTGGCAGATATAGAAGAGTTAGGTGTGAAAGAGAACTTGAGGGGAACCTAAGGGGTCGGGATGGTGTAGATAAAGACCTTGGGAGCATCAAAATGAAAATACCATCTTTCCAAGGTAGAACTGACCCTGAAGTTTATTTAGAGTGGGAGAAAAGAAAGTGAAGTTGGTGGTAATTAAGTTCACTGATTATGCGATTATTTGGTGGGATCAATTAGTGACCAATAGGTGGAGGAATCTTGAGAGGTCTATAGAAACATGGAGATGGTTGAAAGCTATCATGAGGCGGAGATTTGTACCTAGCTACTACTATAGGGACCTTTACCAAAAGCTCCAAAATCTTACACAGGGGTCTAGGAGTGTGGAGGATTACCATAAGGAGATGGAAGTGACTATAATTCGAGCTAATGTAGTGGAGGATCGGGAGGCCACAATGGCTAGATTTTTGAGTGGGTTGAATAGGGAGATAGCCAATCTAGTTGAGTTGCAACATTATGTGGAGGTAGAGGACATGGTGCACATGGCTATGAAGGTTGAGAGGCAGTTAAAGAGAAAAGGTACAGCAATGTACACTTTGGTTTCTAGCAGTCCTTGGAAATCAAAGTGGGATAAGAATGATGGAGTTGTAGCAAAGAGAAAGATTGAACCACCTAAGAAAAAAGATGAGAGTGAGGCTGAAACCTCAACAAAAAGAGAGAAAGAGTTAAAAAACAATGTGAGATTGAAAGTTCAAAAAAAGAGGAGAGTGAAAATGAAAAAGAGAGTGAGAGGAAAAAATGAAAATGAGATTGAAACATCAAGAGAAAGAGAGAGTGAAAAAGAAAATAGAGAGGTGGCTGAGAGTCAAGAAAAAAGAGATGAGCCACGTGAGGGAAAAGAAACAAAAGTGAGTTTTTGTGCCAAGGCAGGCTTTTATACTAATGAATTTAATGACTCTTTGCCTAGTGTTGTTGTTTATTTGTTGCAGGGATATGAGGTCATGATTTCTTGCGCTGTGTTTAGTGGATTGCCACCTATTAGAGAGATAGAGCATTATATTGATTTTGTGCTAGGTGCGACAATCCCTACTCGACCTTTTTTTGAAGAATATGAATCATTGACACACTTGAAGGGACAAGGTAAGTTGTTGACTAGAATGCATGCTAAGTGGAAGGACTGTATTGAGACTTTTCCTCATATAACCAAATACATACAAGGTGATATGAACCCGCGAGAATAGGAATCCCTTGAACCCACAATCAATTTGAAACTCACCCAAGAAAGCCAAACTCAAGTCAATGGATGGAGAATCTAGTCTTGATGAGAACCCGTTTCAAGAATCTTGATTATATTAAAATCTAGACCCGTTGAAGAACCCGTCTTAAAAACCCAGATTACAAGGAGGAACACCACAAAGGTTGTGATTTACCTTTGATAAATTTAAAAGTTCAATTAAGAACAAGAGGAGTAAAACTCAACTCCCAATGAATAAATCATCAAATTTCATAAACTTCATAAACTGAGACTACAAAGAGTATTTAAAGGAAAACCTAATTAACACTAGATAAATAAATCCCCATCTTCCAAAAATGCCCCTGCATGAACAGTGTCACGGTGTGAACAGTACCGCGCTACAGGAACTCGGCTACAGTACGTTTAAACCCTATTTCCTAAAAATAACTTTCCAAATACGCCCTTAGCCAAAATACAGAGCCTTCCAAAAAACCCCAGTTCATAATAAAAAGACATATGTGGGCCAAACATCCTCAAGTCCAATTATTCTAAACTAATAAAATAAGTCCTTTAAATGAATTGAACAAGTTGAAAGCCTTTAGGTGCCCAAATGACTCAAAACTAGATCTTCTTAGCTCTTGATCTTGTAATATGGCCTATCTGGAACTTGCAAAGGATCTTTAAAACTAGGTCCATCTTGATTCCCATCATTCCCCCTCTCCTCAAAAAGATTCGACCTCGAATCTCCACCTGGATCAAAGGGAAAAAGATTAGTAACATTGAAAATAGTAAAAACATTATACTTACCTGGAAGGTCCACTTGATATGCATTATCATTAATTTGTTCAAGAATTTGGAAAAGTCCATCCAGGCTACTCCTGTCATCAACAAGTAGGTGCATTAAATTTGTAGGAATAAATAGATTAAGTCTATAAACAATTTCAAAAGGTGAAACTTTAGTAGTAGCATGATCACTCCAATTATATGTAAACTCAATAGATGGCAAACAAAACTCCCTCAAATGTTCATGAAACATATCTAAAGTCTTTCTTACTTCAAAATGATCACCCAATCATATGTGAACTCAATGAATGTCAAGCAATACTTCCACAAACTTTTATGCAACACATTAATGAATGGCAAATGATACTCCCACAAACATTCATTCAGCACGTCTAAAGTCTTCTTTGCACTAAAATGACCACTCCAATAATATGCAAACTCAATGAATGACAAGCAATACTCCCACAAACGTTCATGCAACATGGTAATGAATAACGAATGATACTCCCATAAACGTTCATACAACATGTCAATGAATGGCAAATGATACTCCCACAAATGTTCATGAAACATATTTAAAGTCTTCCTTACTCCCACAAATGTTCAAGGGTATGGAAGAGCAGTCACAAGGTGAGACCTCAGAAGCTAGCAGACAAAGTTTGTTCTGGAAAGGCTTATGGAGTATGAAAGTTCCAAATAAAATCAAAATCTTTGCTTGGAGAGCATGTAGGAATAGTCTGCCAACTGCATCAAATTTACAGAAGAGAAAGGTTGTATCAAATGATCTATGTCAGCTCTGCTATAAGTCAAGTGAAGACATAAATCATGCTCTTCTTAACTACTCTCAGCTGCACATGAGTTGGGAAAAGTTCCTCCCAGATTCAAAAGTCTATGACAGAGGCCAAAATTTTGAGGACATAGCTAAACAAATTCAAGATAGCAAGAAAGAAGGAGCCTTAGAGCGATTCTTCATGTTAGCATGGGGTAACTGGTATAGAAGAAATCAATGGCTCTTCCAAGGAAAAAAACTCTCTGCTGAGGAAGCTTTTAACCAAGCTTTAAGCCTACAAACAAGTTTTGGGATAGTAAAGAATAGTCCTAGAAATGACCCGAAGCCCAGCCTTACATGGAAACCTCCACCCCAGGGCACTCTTAAACTAAATATAGATGGTGCCATGTTTCATGAACAAGGGGCTGCTGGTATAGGCATAATACTTAGGGATAGTGCAGGAGATGTCATCATGTCAGCAACTAAACGAGAGCTAGCAGTTCAAGATTCCTGTGCTATCGAATTACTTGCTATCCTTAGAGGCCTTCAATTATGCCTACCAATGGGAATTCCTAGCTTGATCATTGAAAGCGATGCACTACTAGTGGTGACAGAAATCCAAGCATCCCAACCATCAGACTCTTTACTAGGAAATCTGGTCCTAGATGTGAAACAAATGATGAGAAGATTTCAGCATTGCACAGTTGAACATGCTTGCAGGTTTTCAAATAATGCAGCACACTCACTTGCTAGATATGCAAGGAATGTAGATGATCTTGTTGTTTGGTGGGATTACATACCCCCATGTATTCAGAACATTATTTGGACTGAGAAGTCTGTGTATTTTTCCAGTTCATAATACAAAGTTCTGATTTCCTATCAAAAAAAAAAAAGTCTTCCTTACACCAAAATGACCACTCTAATGGTATGCAAACTCAATGAATGGCAAGCAATATTTCAACCCATGGTCATGCCACACGTTTAAAATCCTTTTGATAACAAAATGACCCAACAAACCATATCCATGCACTAGTATCTCAAGCATAAGACTAGTAGGCTCACAAAGTTTATTCTGTTTAAACAAATACCAATCTAGTCTATAGCACTTACCAAATGATGCCTTCATACATGCTCCATACACACTAGCAAAGTCATCATCATTAGCATGCAATTGCTTATCATATTCAAGTCTCAATAACTTTGTATCTAAAATGATGACAAAGACATACCTTCTTGCTAAAGCATCAACCACAAAACTTTCCTTACCGTGCGTATACTTGATTACATGAGGAAAGGTCTCATTGAATTGCACCCACTTGGCATGCATTCTATTCAACTTACCTTGTCCCTTCATGTGCGTCAAAAACTCATGTTCTTCAAAGAAAGGTCGAGTTGGGATTGTCGCACCTGGCATAAAATCAATGTAATGCTCTATCTCTCTAATAGGTGGCAATCTACTAAACACACCGCTAGAAATCATGACCTCATATCCCTGCAACAAAAAAACAACAACACTAGGCAAAGATACGTCAAGTTCGTTAGCATTAGGACTTGCCTTAGCATAAAAACTCATTTTTCTCTTTGTTTTTCTCTCACTTTCTTCACTTTCACTTTTCTTTCCACTCTCTTTTTCTTTTTCACTTTCTTTTTTCTTTTCACTCTCTTTTTTTCTGTCACTCTTTTTTTCTTCATCTTTTTTTGAACTCTCGACTTCACAATTATTTTTCAACTCATTCTCTCTTTTTCTTGAGATCTTAGTCTCAACCTCATCTTTTTTCTCCCTCATTTTTCTCACTCTCTCCTTTTCGGTCTCACTATTTCTTTTTTTCTCAATCTCACATTCACTCTTGCTTTTTAGCTCAATCTCACTTTCACTTTTTCTTTTCTGATCACTCTCACCTTCACTCATTCTTTTTTTATCACTCTCATTTTCACTCTTTCTTTTTTGATCATCCTCACTTTTCAGTTTTAGTTGGCTCCCTTAACCTGTGTTGAAGTTAAAGGAGCAAGTTTGATAGTTTTTCCATCCTTCTCAAAACAGTACATGTTCCTTAACCCATCATGGTTCACCTTCCTATCATACTGCCATGGCTTCCCTAACCAAATATGGCCTGCATGCATAGGTACAACATCACAAAGCACCACATCCTGGTATTTTCCAATTGAAAATGAAACTAGAACTTGCCTATTTACCCTAACCTCCCCACAATCACTCAACCACTGCAATTTGTATGGTCTAGGGTGTTTCAAGGTAGGTAAATTCAATTTCTCAACTAAAGTAGTGCTAGCCAAATTAATACAACTCCTCACATCAATAATCATACTACATACCTTGTTGTTGATGTGGCATCTCATAAGAAAAATGTCCTCGCTCTGCTGCCCTGTATCATCCATCTTAATTTTTGTATTGAGATCACACCTGGTAATAAGAGACTCATCATACTTTTCATTCTTATACCCATTATCAACACTAGGCTCACGTCACCTCCTATCTCTCCCACCTTGCAAATTTCTAATCAGGACTTCTCGTTGATCCATCCTATCTTTCACTTCACCCAACACCAAGTTCAATTGCTCAAACTGTTGTTGCATGGCTTGTAACACAAAGGATGAGTTATCTACCATCTCCTTTGGTGATGAGTCACTCCTATGAGATATCATAACATGCTGCTCAAAAAGAATGTTAGTGGAAAACCTCACACACTCCCTTACGTGTTTATACTCAAATAATGGCACTCCACTCGTGTTTCACACTTAATTGGCTTTTTTTTCCGATAATAGTCTCACATTCTCTTGCCTTTTACCTCAATTGTTTTCTCGCTCAAGTTCTTTAAGAACTAGTTGAACTAAATCAAAATAATACAACCTTGTATTATTCCAACCAGTAATATAGATCCAAGACACAAGAACAAGAAACAAGGAATGAATAAAATGACACGAGACTTAAGGAATTTATCTGTGGGAAAGAGTAATTATGAAACAAGTTACTAACTAGAAAGATGTATTCAGCCCCTTTGATGACAAAGTTCAATCAACAAATGTATTTCTTTCTCTTTATTGTAACTGTAGCAACCTTTGAGTATGCTATCACTTATTTTTTCTTTTTCTTTTTGAATTTTTCTTTTCTTTTCTTTTCCTTTCTTTTATTTTCTCTAATTCAATCACAAACAACAATATTCAATTGAAAATCAAGCAATTGACTTCAAACACACAAGGATTGACAAAGAAATTATAAGAGAATCAATGAAATAGCACTCAAGCAATTGACAAATTTAGAGATGCAAGAAACCCTAGAATTTCAAAACCCTGGGATCAACAACACAAAACCCAAATGAACAAGACAATTTTGGCAGTCCAAGCTAATGTAATTCAGCAACTTTTTTTTTCTTTTGAATTTTTTTTTCTAAAATCTAGAACAATGAAGCCCTAGAATTCAATATGCAAGAAATAAAAGATAGAATCAGATCTGATTGGAAACTGAGCTCTAAATACCAAATGATATGAACTCGCGGGAATAGGAATCCCTTGAACCCATAATCAATTTGAAAACTCACCCAAGAAAGCCAAACTCAAGTCGATGGATGGAGAATCTAGACCCGATAAGAACCCGTTTCAAGAACCTAGATTATATTAAAATCTAAATCCGTTGAAGAACCCGTCTCAAGAACCCAGATTACAAAGGTTGTGATTTACTTTTGATAAGTTCAAAAGTTCAATTAAGAACAAGAGGAGTAAAACTCAACTCATAATGAATAAATCATCAAATTTCATAAACTGAGGCAACATTGAGTATTTAAAGGAAAACCTAATTAACCCTAGATAAATAAATCCCCATATTCCAAAAATGCCCTATGTGAACAGTGTCGCGGCGTGAATAGTACTGCGCTACATGAACTTGGCTACAGTACTTTTAAACCCTAGTTTCTAAAAATAACTTTCTAAATACACCCTTAGCCAAAATACAAAGCCTTCCAAAAAACCCTAGTTCATAATAAAAAGACATATGTGGGCCAAACATCCTCAAGCCCAATTATTCTAAACTAATAAAATAAGACCTTTAAATGAATTGAACAAGTTGAAAGCCTTCAGGTGCCCAAATGACTCAAAACTGGATCTTCTTAGCTCTTGATCTGGTAATATGGCCTATCTGGAACTTCCAAAGGATCTTTAAAACTAGGTCCATCTTGGTTCCCATCACAAGGTGAGGAAAATTTTGTGGTTGATGCTTTAGCAAGAAGGTAGATATGTCCTTATCTTCATTTTAGATGCAAAGTTATTGAGATTTGAATATGATAAGGAATTGCACGCTGATGATGATGGCCTTGCTAGTGTGTATGGAGCATGTGTGAAGGCATCGTTTGGTAAGTGCTATGGACTAGATTGGTATTTGTCTAAAGAGAATAAACTTTGTGAGCCTACTAGTCTTATGCGTGAGATGCTAGTGCATGG
Source organism: Cyclocarya paliurus (assembly GCA_029856935.1). NCBI lineage: Eukaryota > Viridiplantae > Streptophyta > Magnoliopsida > Fagales > Juglandaceae > Cyclocarya > Cyclocarya paliurus. The sequence continues at coordinate 12,902,050 of CM056956.1, read as the reverse complement.
ATGTGGTTTGTTCGGTCATTTTGGTATGAAAAGGAAAAAAAACGTGTGGCATGACCATGGATGGAAATGGAAATATTGCTTGCCATTCATTGAGTTTGCATATAATTGGAGTGATCATTTTGGTGCAAGGAAGACTTTAAATGTGTTTCATGAATGTTTGTGGGAGTATCATTTGCCACTTATTGATATGTTGCAGAAACATTTGTGGAAGTATCATTCACCATTCATTACCATGTTGCATGAACGTCTGTGGGAGTATTGCTTGCCATTCATTGAATTGTTACGTGGATATTTGCGGGAGTATCATTTACCCTTATTAGAATGTGCATATAATAAAACTTTGCATACTACTATTTCTTATTCTGCTTTTAAAGTTATTGATAGTTTTTATCCACTTACTCCTTTAGCTTTGTTGCTTTTACTTGTTTATGATAGGAGTAGCTTGGATGGACCTTTTCAAATTCTTGAGAAAACTAATGATAATACATATGAAGTGGATCTTCCAAGTAAGTATCATGTTTCTGCTATGTTCAATATTACTAACCTTTTTCCCTTTGATCCAGGTGGAGATTTGAGGTAGAATCCTTTTGAGGAGTGGGGAACAATGGGAACTAAGATCGACCTAGTCTTAAAGATCCTTGCAAGTTCCAGATGGTCCAATTACAAGGTCAAGAGCCAAGAAGATCAATGAGGCAATAAGGATTGGTGTAATCCACTTGGGACAAGTCTAGCACCCAACATTCAACATGGGCTTGAAGGATGAAAATCCAATTTTGATTCATTTGATACAAGCTATGGAAGATCCAGTTTTGAGTCATTTGGGCACTTGAAGGCTTTCAACTTGTTCAATTCATTTAAAGGACTTATTTTATTAGTTTAGAATAATTGGGCTTGAGGATGTTTGGCCCGCATATGTCTTTTTTATTATGAACTAGGGTTTTTTTTGGAAGGTTTTGTATTTTGGCCAAGGGCGTATTTGGAAAGTTATTTTTAGGAACTAGGGTTTAAAATTACTGTAGCCGAGTACTTGTAATGCGTACTGTTCACGCCGTAAAACTATTCACCAGGGGCATTTTTGGAAGATGGGGATTTATTTATCTAGGGTTAATTAGGTTTTCCTTTAAATACTCTTTGTAGCCTCAATTTATGAAATTTATGAAATTTGATGAATTATTCATTGTGAGTTGAGTTTTACTCCTCTTGTTCTTGATTGAACTTTCAAACTTATCAAAGGTAAATCACAACCTTTGTGGCGTTCCACCTTATAATCTGGGTTCTTGAGACGGGTTCTTCAATGGGTCTAGATTTTAATATAATTTTGGTTATTGAAACGAGTTCTCATCAGGTCTAGATTCTCCATCTATTGACTTGAGTTTGGCTTTCTTGGGTGGGTTTTCAATTTGATTGTGGGTTCAACGGATTGCTTTTCCCGCGGGTTCATATCATTTCGAATTCAGAGCTCGGTTTTCAATCAGGTCTGATTCTATCTTTTAATTTTTGCAACTTTAAATTAGTTCTAGGGCTTCATTGTTCTAGGGTTGCAAAAAAAAAAATAGAAACAAAAGTACGCTGCCGAAATTCTTAGGGTTTTGGGTTTGGCTGAAATTTGCATCCCCTAGTAATTGAGCTGCATTATTGCATATTTTATACACTTAAGACCAATATATTTTTAATTGTTTTATTATTTTATCATTGATTTTAGATGGATAAATAGTTAAAAGGCATAAATCCAAGTTGTGAATTAAATTGATTAAATAGCATAATTTATGCTTGAGTTTATAACTTGTGATGTAATTGAACAATAATTTCTCACATGCACAACAAACTTTTAATATTTTAGTCTAGTTTTATTTTATCTTTATTTATTTATTTTCTTCTTTTAGTTTTATTTTATTTTTATTTTTATTTTATTCTGCCTGTTTTATTTTATTTTATTTTATTTTATTTTATTTTTATTTTTATTTTTTTATTTTTATTTTTATTTTTATTTTGTTTTTCAGGCTCCTCCAAAACGACATGTAGTTTATCCATAACTACATGCCGTTTGGGCCTTTGTCAACCTCAGCGCAGCACTGCACAGTGAGCTGCCTTGCGCGTAGTGACTCCACCGCAGCACCAAGCTTCTCCGCCGGCCACCAGCAACACCAGACGACGCCGGCGATCAGTTCTCCACCACCATGCACGGCCTGCACCGAAGGCACCCAGCCTCCACGCTGCACTGCATCCGCAGGATCGGCAACAACGCTTCACGGCCGAAAACCCAGCAAGCACCACCTTCCGAAGCCAGCACCACCTCCGCTAGCCTCCATGCATGCGTTCGGAGCATGCACAGCCGCAGCCCACATGCACAGCTCAACCGAAACCAGTCCCCTGTTTTGACACCAAAAAACAGAGCAAGTTTCCAGCTCTTCCACCCGCTGCCTCCTCAGCCATGCACGTCGCCAGCCTCACCCGAAGCCACCACACTGCCCAGCCATGCCAGACGCACGAAAGAGAAAGAAAAAAAAAAAGATGAAAGGCTTCGGTTTTCATCGGACGCTGCACAGGAACGACGCACGGAAAAAGAAAAAAAATTAATTAAATAGACAAGTCGGCTGGAGTTCGGTGCAGCAAGAAAAAGAGTTGGAAGAGATAGAATGAAAGAAAGAAAAAGAAACCGAAACAAAGAAGAATAGGTTTGGTGTAGTGCATATGTTCGGTGATAGCAGTTCGGTGCAAAAGAAAATAATGCACATGCATTTCGGCTAGACTCAGTGGAAGGAAGGAAAGAAAAAGAAAATATCATTCGGTGCAGTGCATATGTTCGGTGATAGCAGTTCGGTGCAAAAGAAAATAATGCACATGCATTTCGGCTAGACTCAGTGGAAGGAAGAAAAGAAAAAGAAAATATCATTCGGTGCATGCATGTCGTTCGATGTAGCAGAAAGCAAGGAAAGAAAAGAGAAAAAAAAAAAAGATAGGCAATGGACGAAATGCATGCATGCGGGGCTAGTAAAATGTAGTGATGCATATAGAAAGAATCACGGACGAAACACTGAAAATGAAATAAATGAAGAGCAACAAATAAAGACAGACGCACATGCAGTGACAAATGGAATAATTTTGAGTGGGGAACATGGCAGCTAAGTGATGTTCATTTATGTCCTTCTTTGATGCCTATATAAGGGGGTGTTAGTCTGCAGTTGGGGAGTGTGGGAAGTGAGATAGAAATTAGAGAGTCTGAAGTTAGAGTTAGAGAGTTAGTCAGTCGTGGTGTTAGAGAGTGGCAGTGAGTAGTCAGTGAGTTAGAATGTTTTTAGTGTGATTTTAGAGTTAAAAAAATTCAGAAAAAAATAGTGAGTGAATTTTTATAGTCAGTTTTTATTTTTCTGAGTTCAATTTTTAATGTCGTGTAATTTATTCATCAGTCAGTTTCAATGTATGGCTCAGTGAATTTTATTTTTATAAGTCTTTATTTTCAGTTTTGAGTTTGTTTAGTGAGTAAATTTTCAATAAATGTTGAGAGTCCATTTTATTTTTGAGAGTTTACTTTAATTGGAAATTCAGATTTTTGGGTTGGAGAACACAGTCTCCATTTCCAAATATCGAGTTATTTCCTTACAATTTTTGTTTTTATTAAATTTTGAATTACTGTCATTTAATTTTCTCGCACTTTTAATTTCCTGCAATTTAAATTACTGTCATTTAATTTTCTCACACTTTTAATTTCCTGCAATTTAAATTACTGTCATTTAATTTTCTCGCAATTTTAATTTCTTGCAATTTAAATTACTGTCATTTAATTTTCTCGCACTTTTAATTTCCTGCAATTTAAATTACTGTCATTTACTCTTCTCGCAATTTTAATTTCTTGCAATTTAAATTACCGTCATTTAATTTCCTCGCACTTTTAATTTCCTGCAATTTTAATTACTGTCATTTAATTTTTCTGCACCTTTAATTTTTGCAATTTACTTTTATGTCATTTAAATTTTATTAACCATTTACATTTCAGTTATTTAATTTCCAGCAATTTTAATTTAGTGTCTTGTATTTTAATTTTTTCACTTTTCATCATCCACTCAAAATCAACAAACATGAATCTAGTCCATGACTAGTAAATTTTCATTTCCATTGCACTCCCACATTCATTGCACATATCATCATTTTTATTTTTATTCTCTCATTGTAACTATTTCCACCATTTTACACGAGTTTGATTTTTAAGCACTTTTCCTGTGGAGACGATTTAGGAATTTATTCCTAATTACTGCGCGACACGCTCCTACACTTGGGATAGCCTTTGGGCTACTCATTTTCGAACGAGTCAAGTTTTTGGCGCCGTTGCCAGGGAAAGATGCTTGTCGTAAATTTAAACTCGTGATTTTCATCTTTATTTTTATTTATTTTTCTCCTAAAAGAATTTAAAAAATTAAAAAAAAATTAAAAAAAAAGGGGGGCATTTTTCACCTACTATAAAGTTGCTTGGATCTTCTCTTTTCTATTTTGGACTGATGTTTCATGTATTGGGTGAGAGACAGTTCAAATAGATTGTGTAGAGTTGCATCAAGCATCAATAGTAGTTCACAGTGCTTAGAGACAGACACCCTTTTTGTCTCCTCTACAAGCGACAACTCTGAAACCGAACAAGCAATGGCTGCGCCTGCACCACGCACTCTTAAAGAGTATTTGCAACCCACTCGCACCACTACACCTTCATGCATTTTGTTACCTAATGATGCACCTAATTTTTCCATAAAGCATGGCATGATGTCAGTAATACCTCAGTTCCACGCGATGGATTCTGAAAGTCCCTACCAACATCTGACAGATTTTGAATTGGCTTGCACCACGTTCATCAACAGGACCAATACTGATGAATACATTAGACTTCGATTGTTTCCTTTCTCTCTAAAGGACAAAGCAAAAATTTGGTTTAATTCTTTGAAGTCTAATTCTATTTCCAGCTGGTCTGATATGCAACGTGAATTTTTAAAGAAATTTTTCCCTTTTCAAAGAACTCAATCATTACAAGAAAAAATCAGTCAGTTCAACCAAAAGCCTGATGAAACTTTCCATATCAGCTGGGAAAGGTTTAAGGATTTGATGAACATCTGCCCACATCATGGTTTTGAATCCTGGAGACTGGTGAATTACTTTTACACCGGTCTCTCTCCAGAATGCAAGCAATTTGTTCAAACCATGTGCAACGGAGAGTTCTTTAGCAAAGAACCTGACGAAGCACTATCATTTTTTGACTATCTTGCTGAGAGTGCCCTACAATGGAACACTTGGACTGACCGAGTTTCATTGACACCACAACCACTACGAGCCATTACTAGTAGAGGCAAATATGAGATAAAGGAGGACACTGATGTTCAAGCCCGAATAGCTGCATTAACCAGAAGATTGGAAGTCATGGAGACGGAAAAAGTGAAAGCCGTAAAAGCTGTAGAGGCGTGCTCTCTGTGCGCTGATTCAAACCACAAAACTCAAGACTGCCCAATCATGCCCGTAATTCAGGAGAATGAACCAGAACAGATGCAATCAGCTAACTGGGTCAACAGAACACAAAATCAACCTTTCTCAAATACATATAATCCTGGGTGGAGGAATCATCCAAATTTCTCATGGAGAAATGATCAGCCTGGCCGATCCCCTTCCTCTTCCCACCAACCATTTCATCAAGCTGTTCCTCAGCCTCAGCAGCCATTTCATCAGATTGGTCCTCAACCCCAGCAATCATTTCATCAGATTTTACCCCAGTCTCAGTAGCAACCATATCAGAATCCTCAAAGCTATCCTTTTGCAGCACTTCCAGGATCTCAACCTCATGTAGTTGCACAAAATTCTCAGCCACAACCCCCTGCAAAGAAATCTTTAGATGAAAGTATGGCACAGATGGCCAATACTCTTCAGCAATTCATGCAGATCCAGGCCACCACAAACAATCAAAACACTCAGGCCATAAATGAATTGCGAGGCACCATGAATAAGATGAACATAGCACTGAACACTCTGGAAAAGGGAAGTTCCCAGCACAGCCTTAACCCAATCCTCAAGTGTACCGGCAACAATCACATCAGGTACATAATGTCTCAGAAGATGCTATTGAGACAGCAAAGGCTGTCCTTACTCTGAGAAGTGGAAAAGAAGTTCCCCAACCGGAGATGACCATGGATAAACAAGAAGCTGCTCCTACTCTTAAAGATGTATCAAAGCCTAAAGAATCTGAAAAAGAACCAAAGATGGTGAGACCAGAATCTAAAGAGCCTGTAATTGCAGAGGCTGAATCAAGTAAAGGGTACCAACCTGTGGTTCCTTACCCTCAGAGACTAGCAGCTAGCCAAAAGAATAAAGATCACATTGAGATCCAAGAAATCTTCAAGCAAGTGAAGATTAATATTCCACTCTTGGATGCCATACAACAGGTTCCTTCATATGCAAAATTTTTGAAGGACTTGTGCACAGTGAAGAGGAAGCTTAATATAAAGAAGAAAGCTTTCCTAACGGAGTAAGTCAGCGCATTGATAATGAATGAGACTCCGCAAAAGTACGGTGATCCAGGCTCTCCCAACATTTCCATCATGATTGGCGAGTCACGCATTGGGAGAGCTCTACTTGACTTAGGGAGCAGTGTGAACTGCTGCCATTCTCATTATATGAGCAGCTGGGATTGGGAGAGATGAAAAAGACCTCCATCATGCTACAGTTGGCTGATAGGTCAGTCAAGGTACCAAAGGGTATTGTGGAAGATGTGTTGGTTCAGGTAGACAAATTTTACTACCCAGTAGATTTTGTAGTACTTGACATGCAGCAACCAACCTCCACCATTTACCATGCACCTGTCATCCTTGGGCGTCCATTTCTTGCTACCTCCAATGCATTGATTAATTGTCGAAGTGGAGTACTGAAGCTCACATTCGGCAATATGACATTGGAAATGAATGTGTTCAACGCCTGCAAAATGCCTAGTGGGTGTGATGATTCAGAAGTACATGCAGTTGATATGGTATATGATTTTGATATTTCAGAACTGTTATCAGCATTTGATTCTGAGAATATATTTGGAGATGACCCACAAGAGCAATCTGAGACTCTTGAGACAATTCCTTTGTTATTAGGATTGGCAAATTCAGAGGAACGATTAACAGAAGCAGACAGGCCTTCTCAGATGTCAAATATGAGTTACATGAGCAATTGGCGTAGGCCAGTCTTTGAGGCTCTTAATCTACCAGAAGTCATGAAGACATCAAAAGAAGAAGTCCCCACATTGGAGTTGAAACCACTACCCAAGGATTTGAAATACATTTTTTTGGGCCCAGCTGAGGGCACATTTTCGGTAGTCATTTCTTCTCAACTTACTTCAAAGCAGGAAACAGAGTTACTGGTAGTGCTGAGACAACATCGAGGAGCGATAGGGTGGACTATCGCAGACATCAAGGGCATTGATCCTTCAATATGCACCCATAACATTTTTTTGGAAGAAGATGCGAGACCAACTCGTGATGCACAACGAAGGTTGAATCCCACCATGAAGGAGGTGGTGAAGCAAGAGGTACTAAAATTGCTAGCTGTGGGCATCATCTATCCTATCTCCGATAGCAAGTGGGTAAGTCCAACACAGGTAGTCCAAAAAAAATCTGGTTTAACTGTTATTGAAAATGCCAATGGTGAATTGATTCCAACTAGGAAGGTAACGGGATGGAGAATGTGTATCGACTACCGAAAATTAAATTTGGTTAGTCGAAAAGATTATTTACCATTACCCTTCCTAGATCAAATTTTAGAAAAAGTGGCTGGTAATTCTTTTTATTGCTTTCTGGATGGATTTTCTGGCTATTATCAAATTTCCATAGCACCAGAGGATCAAGAGAAGACAACCTTCACTTGCCCCTTTGGTACTTTTGCCTTTAGAAGAATGCCATTTGGTTTATGCAATGCACCTGCCACTTTTCAACGTTGTATGATGAGCATTTTTTCTGACATGCTTGATGACATGTGTGAAGTTTTCATGGATGATTTTTCTGTGTTTGGAAAATCTTTTGATGTCTGTTTAAAAAATCTTGCTGCTGTTTTAAAAAGATGTGAGGAGAAAAATCTGTTGTTAAATTGGGAAAAATGCCAGTTTATGGTAACTAGTGGTTTGGTACTCGGACATTTGGTTTCTAAACACGGCATAGAAGTTGACAAAGCCAAGATAGAATTGATATCTCAACTGCCTATTCCTAAGACAGTGAGGGACATTCATTCTTTTCTTGGCCACGCTGGCTTCTATCGGCGTTTCATTCAGGACTTTAGTACCATTGCAAAACCACTATGTACCTTATTGCAAAATGATACTGCTTTTGTTTGGACTAATGAGTGTCAACAAGCCTTTGAGACTTTGAAGGAACACTTAACAGTTGCCCCAATCATGCAATCTCCTCGGTGGGACTTGCCATTTGAAATTATGACCGATGCTAGTGACTTTGTTCTTGGTGCCGTTCTTGGCCAAAGAGTAGACAACAAGCCTTCGGTCATATATTATGCAAGTCGGACTTTAAATGATGCACAAAAAAATTATACCACCACAGAGAAGGAGTTGCTAGTTGTTGTGTTTGCCTTGGATAAATTTCGTTCTTACATTATTGGGTCTCCTGTTGTCATTTTTACTGACCATTCTGCTCTCAAGTATTTGTTGGCAAAGAAGGATGCCAAGCCCAGGTTAATTCGTTGGATTCTTTTGCTCCAAGAGTTCAATATCACCATAAAAGACAAGAAAGGAGTCGAAAATGTGGTGGCTGATCACCTCTCCAGATTACCACCATCCTCCACTTCAAAAGTCATCATTCCTCTTGATGATAGTTTCCCGGATGAGCAGTTGTTTGCAATTCAAACAGCTCCCTGGTTTGCTGACATAGTCAACTATTTGGTGACTGAACAAATGCCTTTTGAATGGTCCATCCAAGATAAGCGCCGATTCCTCTCAGAGGTAAGACATTTTTACTTTGATGACCCATACCTTTTTAAATATTGTTCAGACCAACTGATTCAAAGATGCATTCCTGATATTATGTTTTCTTCTATACTGAGATTTTGTCATATGGGTGCATGCGGTGGTCATTTTTCAGCAAAGAAAACTGTTTCTAAAATTTTGCAAAGTGGTTTCTACTGGCCTTCCATGTTTAAAGATGCTTACAATTTTTGTAAAGCTTGTGAGCCTTGTCAAAAATTGGGATCCATTAGTAAAAGAAATATGATACCTCTTTCCCCCATTCTCACTTTAGAAATTTTTTATTGTTGGGGAATAGACTTCACGGGACCTTTCCCGGTTTCCTTTGGAAACACATATATTTTATTGGCTGTGGATTACGTTTCAAAATGGGTAGAAGCCGTCGCTTGCAAAACTAATGACCATCGTGTTGTCCTAAAATTTTTGCAATCTCTATTTGCTCGCTTTGGCATGCCCAAAGTTATCATTAGTGATGGGGGTTCTCATTTTTGCAACAAACCATTTTCCACACTCATGAAGAAATATGGTATCACACACCGAGTTTCTACCCCCTATCACCCCCAAACAAATGGGCAAGCTGAATTGGCAAATAGAGAAATCAAAATAATTCTGGAGAAAACTGTCAATCCTAACAGGAAAGACTGGTCAGTTAAACTTCTTGATACTTTGTGGGCTTATAGGACAGCTTTCAAAACTAATCTAGGGATGTCCCCTTATCGATTAGTCTATGGTAAAACTTGTCATTTACCTGTTGATATTCAGCATCGAGCTCTTTGGGCAATAAAACATGTTAACATGTCACTTGATGAAGCTTCAGGGTTGAGAAAATTGCAGATCAGCGAATTGGATGAAGCTCGTCGAGATGCTTATGATAATGCCCAACTAGCAAAAGAAAGAATGAAAAATGTGCATGATAAGAAAATTCATTCCAAGCAATTCACAATCGGCCAGGAAGTACTTCTTTACAACTCTCGTTTACATATTTTTCCTGGTAAATTGAAATCTCGTTGGAATGGTCCCTATGTGGTAACAAAAATTCATTCTCATGGGGCGGTGGACATCAAAAATCCTAATAATGAAGGTACCCCTTTCACTGTGAATGGTCAGCGCCTTAAACCTTTTATTCCAATGTATGATCCAGGTGAAACTCTTCTTGTCCAGACACCTTGTGATTTTTGAGTGCTTTTTATTTGTTTGTTTATTTATTTATGTTTATTTCTTTTGCATGATTGTTTAATTATTCATTTCTCTCTCTTCCGTTTTACATTATTTTCTTTTTGCATTGATTTTATTTTTCATTAAATAGTGAGGAAACCGCATTGTTCAGTTGGGGGGAGGAAAATGCATTCTATAAAAAAAAAAAAAAATACCATGTCAGCGTTCAGGATTTCCTGGCATGATGAAATGATACCGACACGCGATAGCACAATGATCGCAAGTGTCCGCTTTGGCAGAGTAGTTATCTTGCCAGTTATCCCATTTGTTTGACGGTATTTCTTTAGGGATATTGAGTCTTAGAAAACCCGTTTTTGAATGAGTCTTTTCTTTTTCTGATTTTGCACTGTTATACACAATGAGCCTTAATGTGATATGCACTGATATACACATGATTGACACATACTCTATCCTATCATTTTGTGAAATTTGAGCATCTTGGTGGTGTAGTTGAGCGGAATTATTTTATGAAGATTTATTTTCAACCCTGAGCATAGAACATAATTCCTGATGCATCATATTTTGCTTGATGTATGACTTGAAACACCAGGATGCTATATTCATTGAGATAGACTTGGCATGATTTATATAATGAAGGGAAAATCTTGAATGACAGTCTACACATGCTTACACTTGTAGTGTTCTTCATTACTATTCGTTGATTTAACACTGGAGAAGTAGACTGCAGGACTACCGAGCCTTTCGAAAAAAAAAAAAGGAAAAGAAAGAATAAGCATGGATCTGTCTCAGTGGTAAGGGCGAACTTGGGACTGTGTGGATTAGGCGCACGGTCCTGGGTTCGATTCCCCACTGATCGAATCCGTTTGAAAAAAAAAATGATAATAAAAAAAAAAAATTTAAAGGATGAAGCAGTGAGCTTTCCTAAGAAAAGGGCTAGAAACAGTTACCCAAACTTTGGGGGTTGAGTGTTCAACTTTTAAACAGAGTTTGCGTGAAAACTGCTAGTCCCTTAGGCTTTGAGGTAGTTAGAATCAGAAATGATTAATATTAAGGTTGAAAAATCCTATCACGAATCATGGCTAGTAATGAAGAACAATTTAGCTACACACACATCTGAGTTCTGAGATTTTTCCCTAATTCTTAATGAAAGATTGTTGAGACAGTCTTTGTGAATATAGCCCCTGGGAGTTGATAGTCACGTGTCGCACTTTGTGAGAATTCGTTGTTGTGTTTGATTGCTTTTATTTGGATTTCGAGCTTTATGCAATATTCATCTCAATTAATTTTCACTATTTTGCTCATAGACTAGCAAAAGGCTAGTTGGGGGGTGTGATTGAGCTACATTATTGCATATTTTAAACACTTAAGACCAATATATTTTTAATTGTTTTATTATTTTATCATTGGTTTTAGATGGATAAATAGTTAAAAGGCATAAATCCAAGTTGTGAATTAAATTGATTAAATAGCATAATTTATGCTTGAGTTTATAACTTGTGATTTAATTGAACAATAATTTCTCACATGCACAACAAACTTTTAATATTTTAGTCTAGTTTTATTTTATCTTTATTTATTTATTTTCTTCTTCTAGTTTTATTTTATTTTTATTTTTATTTTATTCTGCCTGTTTTATTTTATTTTATTTTTATTTTATTTTATTTTATTTTTATTTTTTTAGGCTCCTCCAAAACGACATGTAGTTTATCCATAACTACATGCCATTTGGGCCTTCGTCAACCTCAGCGCAGCACTGCACAGTGAGCTGCCTTGCGCGTAGTGACTCCACCGCAACACCAAGCTTCTCCGCCGGCCACCAGCAACACCAGAAGACGCCGGCGATCAGTTCTCCACCACCATGCATGGCCTGCACCGAAGGCACCCAGCCTCCACGCTGCACTGCATCCGCAGGATCGGCAACAACTCTTCACGGCCGAAAACCCAGGAAGCACCACCTTTCGAAGCCAGCACCACCTCTGCCAGCCTCCATGCATGCATTAGGAGCATGCACAGCCGCAGCCCACATGCACAGCTCAACCAAAACCAGTCCCCTGTTTTGACATCGAAAAACAGAGCAAGTTTCCAGCTCTTCCACCCGCTGCCTCCTCAACCACGCACGTCGCCAGCCTCACCCGAAGCCACCACACTGCCCAGCCATGCCAGACGCACGAAAGAGAAAGAAAAAAAAAAGATGAAAGGCTTCGGTTTTCATCGGACGCTGCACAGGAATGACGCACGGAAAAAGAGTTCGGTGCAGAAAGAAAGAAAGTTGGAAGAGATAGAATGAAAGAAAGAAAAAGAAACCGAAACAAAGAAGAATAGGTTCGGTGCAGTGCATATGTTCGGTGATAGCAGTTCGGTGCAAAAGAAAATAATGCACATGCATTTCGGCTAGACTCAGTGGAAGGAAGGAAAGAAAAAGAAAATATCATTCGGTGTAGTGCATATGTTCGGTGATAGCAGTTCGGTGCAAAAGAAAATAATGCACATGCATTTCGGCTAGAATCAGTGGAAGGAAGAAAAGAAAAAGAAAATATCATTCGGTGCATGCATGTCGTTCGGTGTAGCAGAAAGCAAGGAAAGAAAAGAGAAAAAAAAAAAGATAGGCAACGGACGAAATGCATGCATGCGGGGCCAGTAAAATGCAGTGATGCATATAGAAAGAATCACGGACGAAACACTGAAAATGAAATAAATGAAGAGCAACAAATAAAGACAGACGCACATGCAGTGACAAATGGAATAATTTTGAGTGGGGAACATGGCAGCTAAGTGATGTTCATTTATGTCCTTCTTTGATGCCTATATAAGGGGGTGTTAGTCTGCAGTTGGGGAGTGTGGGAAGTGAGTTAGAAATTAGAGAGTCTGAAGTTAGAGTTAGAGAGTTAGTCAGTCGTGGTGTTAGAGAGTGTCAGTGAGTAGTCAGTGAGTTAGAATGTTTTTAGTGTGATTTTAGAGTTAAAAAAATTCAGAAAAAAATAGTGAGTGAATTTTTATAGTCAGTTTTTATTTTTTTGAGTTCAATTTTTAATGTCGTGTAATTTATTCATCAGTCAGTTTCAATGTATGGCTCAGTGAATTTTATTTTTGTAAGTCTTTATTTTCAGTTTTGAGTTTGTTTAGTGAGTAAATTTCCAATAAATGTTGAGAGTCCATTTTATTTTTGAGAGTTTACTTTAATTGGAAGTTCAGATTTTTGGGTTGGAGAACACAGTCTCCATTTCCAAATATCGAGTTATTTCCTTACAATTTTTGTTTTTATTAAATTTCGAATTACTGTCATTTAATTTTCTCGCACTTTTAATTTCCTGCAATTTAAATTACTGTCATTTAATTTTCTCGCAATTTTAATTTCTTACAATTTAAATTACTGTCATTTAATTTTCTCGCACTTTTAATTTCCTGCAATTTAAATTACTGTCATTTACTCTTCTCGCAATTTTAATTTCTTGCAATTTAAATTACCGTCATTTAATTTCCTCGCACTTTTAATTTACTGCAATTTTAATTACTGTCATTTAATTTTTCTGCACCTTTAATTTTTGCAATTTACTTTTATGTCATTTAAATTTTATTGTCCATTTACATTTCAGTTATTTAATTTCCAGCAATTTTAATTTACTGTCTTGTATTTTAATTTTTTCACTTTTCATCATCCACTCAAAATCAACAAACATGAATCTAGTCCATGACTAGTAAATTTTCATTTCCATTGCACTCCCACATTCATTGCACATATCATCATTTTTATTTGTATTCTCTCATTGTAACTATTTCCACCATTTTCCACCATTTTAAAGAGAAAAGGTACAGCAATGTACACTTTGGTTTCTAGCAGTCCTTGGAAATCAAAGTGGGATAAGAATGATGGAGTTGTAGCAAAGAGAAAGATTGAACCACCTAAGAAAAAAGATGAGAGTGAGGCTGAAACCTCAACAAAAAGAAAGAAAGAGTTGAAAAACAATTGTGAGATTGAAAGTTCAAAAAAAGAGGAGAGTGAAAATGAAAAAGAAAGTGAGAGGAAAAAAGAAAATGAGATTGAAACATCAAGAGAACGAGAGAGTGAAAAAGAAAATAGAGAAGTGGCTGAGAGTCAAGAAAAAAGAGATGAGCCACGTGAGGGAAAAGAAACAAAAGTGAGTTTTTGTCCTAAGGCAGGCTTTTATACTAATGAATTTAATGACTCTTTGCCTAGTGTTGTTGTTTCTTTGTTGCAAGGATATGAGGTCATGATTTCTTGCGTTGTGTTTAGTGGATTGCCACCTATTAGAGAGATAGAGCATTATATTGATTTTGTGCCAGGTGCGACAATTCCTACTCGACCTTTCTTTGAAGAACATGAATCATTAACACAATTGAAGGGACAAGGTAGGTTGTTGACTAGAATGCATGCTAAGTGGAAGGACTGTATTGAGACTTTTCCTCATATAACCAAATACACACAAGGTGAGGAAAATTTTGTGGTTGATGCTTTAGCAAGAACGTATGTCCTTATCTTCATTTTAGATGCAAAGTTATTGAGATTTGAATATGATAAGGAATTGCATGCTAACGATGATGACTTTGCTAGTTTGTATGGAGCGTGTGTGAAGGCATCGTTTGGTAAGTGCTATGGACTAGATTGGTATTTGTCTAAAGAGAATAAACTTTGTGAGCCTACTAGTCTTATGCGTGAGATGCTAGTGCGTGGATGTGGTTTGTTGGGTCATTTTGGAATGAAAAGGATTTTAAACGTGTGGCATGACCATGGGTGGAAATATTGCTTGCCATTCATTGAGTTTGCATATAATTGGAGTGATCATTTTGGTGCAAGGAAGACTTTAAATGTGTTTCATGAATGTTTGTGGGAGTATCATTTGCCATTCATTGATATGTTGCATGAATGCTTGTGGAAGTATCATTCGCCATTCATAACCATGTTGCATGAACGTTTGTGGGAGTATTGCTTGCCATTCATTGAATGGTTACCTGGATATTTACGGGAGTATCATTTACCCTTATTAGAATGTGCTTATAATAAAACCTTGCATACTACTATTTCTTATTGTCCTTTTGTTGTTGTTGATGGCTTTTATCCACTTACTCCTTTAGCTTTGTTGCTTTTACTTGTTTATGACAGGAGTAGCTTGGATGGACCTTTTCAAATTCTTGAGAAAACTAATGATAATACATATGAAGTGGATCTTCCAAGTAAGTATCATGTTTCTACTGTGTTCAATATTACTAACCTTTTTCCCTTTGATCCATGTGCAGATTCGAGGTCGAATCCTTTTGAGGAGAGAGGAACAATGGGAACCAAGATCGACCTAGTCTTAAAGATCCTTGCAAGTTCCAGATGGTCCAATTACAAGGTCAAGAGCCAAGAAGATCAATGAGGCAATAAGGATTGGTGTAATCCACTTAGGACAAGTCTAGCGCCCAACATTCAACATGGACTTGAAGGATGAAGATCCAATTTTGACTCATTTGATACAAGCTATGGAAGATCCAGTTTTGAGTCATTTAGGCACCTGAAGGCTTTCAACTTGTTCAATTCATTTAAAGGTCTTATTTTATTAGTTTAGAATACTTGGGCTTGAGGATGTTTGGCCCGCATATGTCTTTTTTATTATGAACTAGGGTTTTTTTTTGAAGGCTTTGTATTTTGGCCAAGGGCGTATTTGGAAAGTTATTTTTAGGAACTAAGGTCTAAAAGTACTGTAGCCGAGTACTTGTAGTGCGTACTGTTCATGCCGCGACACTGTTCACGCAGGGGCATTTTTGGAAGATGGGGATTTATTTATCTAGGGTTAATTAGGTTTTCCTTTAAATACTCTTTGTAGCCTTAGTTTATGAAGTTTATGAAATTTGATGAATTATTTATTGTGAGTTGAGTTTTATTCATCTTGTTCTTTATTGAACTTTCGAACTTATCAAAGGTAAATCACAACCTTTGTGGCGTTCCTCCTTGTAATCTGGGTTCTTGAGATGGGTTTTTCAACGGGTCTAGATTTTAATATAATCTAGGTTCTTGAAACGAGTTCTCATCAGGTCTAGATTCTCCATCCATTGACTTGAGTTTGGCTTTCTTGGGTGAGTTTTCAATTTGATTGTGGGTTCAAGGGATTGCTTTTCCCGCGGGTTCATATCATTTGGAATTCAGAGCTTGGTTTCCAATCAGATCTGATTCTATCTTTTAATTCTTGCATTCTTAAATTTAATTCTAGGGCTTCATTGTTCTAGGGTTGCAAAAAAAAAAAAAAATAGAAACAAAAAGTACGCTACTGAAATTCTTAGGGTTTTGGGTTTGGCTGAAATTTGCATCACCTAGGGTTTCAAAATTCTAGGGTTTCTTGCATCTCTAAGTTTGTCAATTGCTTAGAGTGTCGTTCCATTGATTATCTTCTATTTTATTGTCACTTCTTGTGTGTTTGAATTCAATTGCTTGATTTTCATTTGAATATTACTGTTTGTGATTGAATTAGAGAAGAAAAGAAAGAAAGCAAAGGAAAAGAAAAGAAAAGAAAAGAAATGTAAAAATTCGAAAAAAAAAAAATAGGCAGCATACTCATATGTTGCTACATAGTTGTAACAAAGAGAAAGAAAGGCATTTGTTGATTGAGCTTTATCATCAAAGGGGCTGAAAACATCTTTCTAGTGGGTATCTTGTTTATCATTACTCTTTCCCTCGTATAAATTCCTTGTGTCTCGTGTCATTTTATTCATTCCTTGTTTCTTTTTCTTGTCTCTTGGATTTATATTACTGGTCGGAATAATACAAGGTTGTATTGTCTTGATTTACTTCAATTAGTTCTTAAAGAACTTGAGCGAGAAAACTATTGAGATAAAAGGTAAGAGAGTGTGAGACTATTATCGAGAAAAAGCCAATTAAGAGTGGAACACGAGGGGAGTGTCAATATTCAAGTGTAAACAGGCAAGGGAGCGTGTGAGGTCTTCCACTAACATTCTTTTTGTGCAGCATGTTATGATGTCTCATATGAGTGACTCATCACCAAAGGAGATGGTAGATAACTCATCATTTGTGTTGCAAGCCATGCAACAACAGTTTGAGCAATTGGACTTGGTGTTGGGTGAAGTGAGGGATAGGATGGATCATCAAGATGCAGTAATTAGAAATCTACAGGGTAGGAAAGATAGGCGGCGATGTGAGCCTAGTGTTGAAAATAAGTATGAGAATGGAGAGTATGGTGAGGATGAGGAAGACCTAACATCTGAAGTTGGATTGGGTAGACATAGAAGAGTTAGGCGTGAAAGAGAACTTGAGGGGAACCTAAGGGGTCGGGATGGTGTAGATAGAGACCTTGGGAGCATCAAAATGAAAATACCATCTTTCCAAGGTAGAACTGGCCCTGAAGTTTATTTCGAGTGGGAGAAAAGAATAGAATTGGTGTTTGGTAGTCATAATTACTCTGAGAAGAAGAAAGTGAAGTTGGCGGTAATTAAGTTAACTGATTATGCGATTTTTTAGTGGGATCAATTAGTGACCAATAGGAGGAGGAATCTTGAGAGGCCTATAGAAACATGGAGAGAGTTGAAAGCTATCATGAGGCTGAGATTTGTACCTAGCCACTACTATAGGGACCTTTATCAAAAGCTCCAAAATCTTACACAAGGGTCTAGGAGTGTGGAGGATTACCATAAGGAGATGGAAGTGGCTATAATTCGAGCTAATGTAGTGGAGGATCGGGAGGCCACGATGGCTAGATTTTTGAGTGGGTTGAATAGACAGATAGCCAATCTAGTTGAGTTGCAACATTATGGGGCGGTAGAGGACATGGTGCACATGGCTATGAAGGTTGTGAGGCAGTTAAAGAGAAAAGGTACAGCAATGTACACTTTGGTTTCTAGCAGTCCTTGGAAATCAAAGTGGGATAAGAATGATGGAGTTGTAGCAAAGAGAAAGATTGAACCACCTAAAAAAAAAGATTAGAGTGAGGCTAAAACCTCAACAAAAAGAAAGAAAGAGTTGAAAAACAATTGTGAGATTGAAAGTTCAAAAAATGAGGAGAGTGAAAATGAAAAAGAGAGTGAGAGGAAAAAAGAAAATGAGATTGACACATCAAGAGAAAGAGAGAGTGAAAAAGAAAATAGAGAGGTGGCTGAGAGTCAAGAAAAAAGAGATGAGCCACGTGAGGGAAAAGAAAAAAAAGTGAGTTTTTGTGCTAAGGCAGGCTTTTATACTAATGAATTTAATGACTCTTTGCCTAGTTTTGTTGTTTCTTTGTTGCAGGGATATGAGGTCATGATTCCTAGTGTTGTGTTTAGTGGATTGCCACCTATTAGAGAGATAGAGCATTATATTGATTTTGTGCTAGGTACGACAGTCCCTACTCGACCTTTCTTTGAAGAAGATGAATCATTGACACACTTGAAGGGACAAAGTAAGTTATTGACTAGAATGCATGCTAAGTGGAAGGACTGTATTGAGACTTTTCCTCTTATAACCAAATACACACAAGGTGAGAAAAATTTTGTGCTTAATGCTTTAGCAAGAAGGTATGTCCTTACCTTCATTTTAGATGCAAAGTTATTGAGATTTGAATATGATAAGGAATTGCATGCTAATGATGATGACTTTGCTAGTGTGTATGGAGCGTGTGTGAAGGCATCGTTTGGTAAGTGCTATGGACTAGATTGGTATTTGTCTAAAGAGAATAAACTTTGTGAGCCTACTAGTCTTATGCGTGAGATACTAGTGCATGGATGTGGTTTGTTGGGTCATTTTGGTTTGAAAAGGATTTTAAACGTGTGGCAAGGGTGGAAATATTGCTTGCCATTCATTGAGTTTGCCTATAATTGGAGTGATCATTTTGGTGCAAGGAAGACTTCAAATGTGTTTCATGAATGTTTGTGGGAGTATCATTTGCCATTCATTGATATGTTGCATGAACGCTTGTGGAAGTAGTCATTCATTACCATGTTGCATGAATGTTTGTAGGAGTATTGCTTGCCATTCATTGAATTGTTACATGTATATTTGCGGGAGTATTGCTTGCCATTCATTGAATGGTTACCTGGATATTTGCGGGAGTATCATTTACCCTTATTAGAATGTGTTTATAATAAAACCTTGGATACTACTATTTCTTATTCTCCTTTTGAAGTTGTTGATGGTTTTTATCCACTTACTCCTTTAGCTTTGTTGCTTTTACTTGTTTATGACAGGAGTAGCTTGGATGGACCTTTTCAAATTCTATAGAAAACTAATGATAATACATATGAAGTGGATATTCCAAGTAAGTATCATGTTTCTGCTATGTTCAATATTGCTAACCTTTTTCCCTTTGATCCAAGTGGAGATTCGGAGTCGAATCCTTTTGAGGAGAGGGGGAATGATGGGAACCAAGATCGACCTAGTCTTAAAGATCCTTGCAAGTTCCAGTTAGTCCAATTACATGGTCAAGAGCCAAGAAGATCAATGAGGCAATAAGGATTGGTGTAATCCACTTGGGACAAGTCTAGCGCCCAACATTCAATATGGGCTTGAAGGATGAAGATTCAATTTTGATTAATTTGATACAAACAATGGGAGATCCAGTTTTGAGTCATTTGGGCACCTGAAAGTTTTCAACTTGTTCAATTCATTTAAAGGACTTATTTTATTAGTTTAGAATAATTGGGCTTGAGGATGTTTGGCTCGCATATATCTTTTTATTATGAACTAGGGTTTTTTTTTGGAAAGTTTGTATTTTGGCCAAGGGCGTATTTGAAAAGTTATTTTTAGGAACTAGGGTTTAAAAGTACCGTAGCCTACAGTACTCGTAGCCTACAGTACTTGTAGCCTACAGTACTGTAGGCGAGTACTTGTAGCCTAACTTGAGCGAGAAAACTGTTGAGGTAAAAGGCAAGAGAGTGTGAGACTATTATCGAGAAAAATTCAATTAAGAGTGAAACACAAGTGGAGTGCCACTATTTGAGTGTAAACACGCAAGGGAGTGTGTGAGGTTTTCCTCTAACATTCTTTTTGTACAGTATGTTATGATGTCTCATATGAGTGACTCATCACCAAAGGAGATGGTAGATAACTCATCATTTGTGTTGCAAGCCATGCAACAACAGTTTAAGCAATTGGACTTGGTGTTGGGTGAAGTAAGGGATAGGATGGATCATCAAGATGCAGTAATTAGAAATCTATAGGGTAGGAGAGATAGGCGGCGATGTGAGCCTAGTGTTGAAAATAAGTATGAGAATGGAGAGTATGGTGAGGATGAGGAAGACCTGACATCGGAAGTTGGATTGGGTAGATATAGAAGAGTTAGGCATGAAAGAGAACTTGAGGGGACCCTAAGGGATCAGGATGGTGTAGATAGAGACCTTGGGAGCATCAAAATGAAAATACCATATTTTCAAGGTAGAACTGACCATGAAGTTTATTTAGAGTGGGAGAAAAGAATAGAATTGATGTTTGGTAGTCATAATTACTCTAAGAAGAAGAAAGTGAAGTTGGTGGTAATTAAGTTCACTGATTATGCAATTATTTAGTGGGATCAATTAGTGACCAATAGGAGGAGGAATCTTTTATGGTTTGAGCCTTACAAAGGGCAATGCACAAAACCGATTGAAGCATGGTTTGAGCTTGTTATGAACTTTTTCATAATGACATGCGGGTTGATTTAATTAGGTCATTAATAGCGTATTAATCAAGGTTTAAGGGATTATTAATTCATGAAAATTTGAATTAAAATAATTTAAGAAAAGATTAAGCAAGATTAAGCTTCAAAGCATGGCTTAAAGTGCACTAACCTCAAGTATGATGGTTAATGGCCTTAACCACTTTTCAAAACTTAATTTGGATACTTTGAGTATGATTTGGGCTTAAGAAAACCAATGGTATGGTGTATTGGGCTTTTGGTCTTGAATGATGAAATGAGCCCAAACATGGTTTTGGGTCATGTGGGTTTAAAATGGCCAAATGTATGGGCTCATGGTTTAAGGGCTCTTGGGCTTTGAATGAGATAGCCTCATTTTATAGATTTGTAGGGTTAAAAAGAAAACCTCAAGATCCACTAAATGGGGTTTGAAAAGATTTGACTTGGCCTAATTGGGTCATGGGTCCATTCTATACCAAGTTCGGCCCAAATGCCTTATGCTTTCCTTATAGTTAGGCCATAACTAGTCTTGAACTCCTAAAGGCTTGGTTTAAGGTTTTCTTGAGCTTGACCATGAATGCTCTAAAGTTCTAAAATGCCTCACCAAAATTACTAATAGGCTTGTCTCTCTAATCCTTAACTCATTAACACTAAGTACCATGATTAACGCTAATCCTACTATCATCCTTAATGTAAGTAATTAACCCATAATTAAGAGCCTAATACCTCCACTCTTACTAAGTTAGGCCCAATAGCCTTACGTCCTTTTCATTGAGCCTATTTTCTAGAGTCCTCCAAGAAAAGTTTAAAACTTTATATCTCCCAAGTTGAGCCTATGGTCTTTTTAACATCTTAACATTCACCCATCGCATCCTTAGTGGCATTAGAGGTCTAAAGTCTTATGTCCATCAAGTTAGGCCTAGTGATATGAACCCGCGGGAAAGGAATCCCTTGAACCCACAATCAAATTGAAAACTCACCCAAGAAAGCCAAACTCAAGTTAATGGATGGAGAATCTAACGATGAGAACTTGTTTCAAGAACCTAGATTATATTAAAATCTAGACCCGTTGAAGAACCCGTCCCAAGAACCCAGATTACGAGGAGGAACGCCACAAAGGTTGTGATTTGCCTTTGATAAGTTCATAAGTTCAGTCAAGAACAAGAGGAGTAAAACTCAACTCACAATGAATAAATCATCAAATTTCATAAACTTCATAAACTGTGGCTACAAGGTGTATTTAAAGTAAAACCTAATTGAAACTCTAGCCCAAAATAAACCCCCTTTCTTCCAAAAATAGCCCTAGATGAATAGTGCTACGTGAACAGTATGCGGCTACAGTATCGCTACAGCACTTCTCTTCAAAACCCTAGTTCCTAAAAATGTAACTTTCCAAATAAGCCCTTGGCCAAAATACAAGGCCTTCCTAAAAACCCTAATTCATAAAAATAAGACATGTGTGGGCCAAGCATCCTCAAGCCCAATTATTCTAGACTAATTCATTGTCTTACTTCCTTGATCTTCTTAGCTCTTAATCTTCTAATTAGCCCATTTGAAACTTGCAAATGATCTTTAAGACTAGGCCCTCCTTAGTTCTCATCATTCCCCCTCTCCTCAGACCTCGAATCTCCACCTGGATCAAAGGGAAAAATGTTAGTAATATTGAAAATATCAGAAACATTATACTTACCTGGAAGATCCACTTTGTATGCATTTTGATTAATTTTCTCAAGAATTTGTAAAGGTTCATGCAAGTTACTCCTATCATTAACAAGCAAAACAATCAAAGCTAAAGGAGTAAGTGGATTAAAATTATAAACAATTTCCAAAGGTGAAACTTTAGTAGTAGCGTGAACACTTCAATTATATGTAAACTCAATAAATGGCAAACAAAACTCCCTCAAATGTTCATGAAACACATCTAAAGTCTTCCTTACTTCAAAATGATCACCCCAATTATATGTGACATCAATGAATGTCAAGCAATACTCCCACAAACTTTTATGCAACACATTAATGAATGGCAAATGATACTCCCACAAATGTTCATTCAACATGTCAATGAATGGCAAATGATACTCCCACAAACATTCGTGCAATACGTCTAAAGTCTTCTTTGCACAAAAATGACTACTCCAGTGATATGCAAACTCAATGAATGGCAAATGATACTCCCACAAACATTCATGCAACAAGTCAATGAATGACAAATGATACTTCCATAAACGTTCATGCAACATGTCTAAAATCTTCTTTACACCAAAATGATCCATCAAACCAAATCCATGCACAAGCATAAGACTAGTTGGCTCACAAAGTTTATTCTCTTTAAACAAATACCAATCTAGTATATAAGACTTACCAAATGATGCCTTCTCACAACCTCTATACACACTAGCAAATTCATTATCATTAGCATGCAAATCCTTATCATATTCAAATCTCAATAACTTTGTATCTAAAATGACGACAAAGACATACCTTCTTGCTAAAGCATCGACCACAAAACTTTCCTTACCTTGTGTATACTTGATTACATGAGGAAAGATCTCAATGAATTGCACCCCCTTGGCATACATTCTATTCAACTTACCTTGTCCCTTCATGTGTGTCAAGGACTCATGCTTTTCAAAGAGAGGTCGAGTAGGAATTGTCGTACCTGGCACAAAATCAATGTAGCGCTCTATCTCCCTAATAGGTGGCAATCCACTAAATACACCCCTAGGAAACACGACCTTATATCCCTGTAACAAAGAGACAACAACACTAGCCAAAGATACGTCAAGTTCATTAGTATTAAGACTCGCCTTAGCATAAAAACTCACTTTTCTCTTTGTTTTTATCTCACTTTCTTCACTTTCACTTTTCTTTCCACTCTCTTTCTCTTTTTCACTTTCTTTTTTCTTTTCACTCTCTTTTTTTTTTCCGTCACTCTCTTTTTCTTCATCTTTTTTTGAACTCTCAACTTCACAAATGTTCTTCAACTCATTCTCTCTTTTTCTTAAGGTCTCACTATTTCTTTTTTTCTCAATCTCACCTTCACTCTTGCTATTTAGCTCAATCTCAATCTCACTTTCACTTTTTCTTTTCTGATCACTCTCACTTTCACTCATTCTTTTTTGATCACTCTCATTTTCACTCTTTCTTTTTTTAGCATCCTCACTTTTCAGTTTTAGTTGGTCCCCTTGGACCTGTGTTGAAGTTAAAGGAGCAAGTTTGATAGTTTTTCCATCATTCTCAAAACAGTACATGTTCCTTAACCCATCATGGATCACCTTCCTATGATACTGCCACGGCTTCCCCAACAAAATATGGCCAGCATGCATTGGTATAATATCACAAACCACCACATCCTAGTATTTTCCAATTGAAAATGAAACTAGCACTTGCCTATTTACCTTAACCTCCCCACAATCACTCAACCACTGCAATTTGTATGGTCTAGAGTGTTTCAAGGTAGGTAAATTCAATTTCTCAACTAAAGTTGTACTAGCCAAATTAATACAACTCCTCACATCAATAATCATACTACATACCTTGTTGTTGATGTGGCATCTAGTTCGAAAAATGTTGTCACCCTGCTGCCTTGTATCATCCATCTTAATTTCTGTATTGAGATCATGCCTGGCAATAAGAGACTCACCATACTCTTCATTCTTACACTTATGTTCAATACTAGGCTCAGGCCTCCTCTGTAACGCTCGTCCTAGTGGTGGGTATTTTTACAAAATATTTTAGAAAATACGACGGGAATTACCGTCTAGTTTAAAACCTTTCACTGTTCTTCCCAGGGTGCAAGACTCTACGTTAATAAATAAGTTTTTACCTTTACAATAAAAGAGGCTTGGGGTTTAAAACAGTGGAAAATATAAATCTTTAAAATAAAAAGCCTTTCTTACATTTAAAACCTTCATGCCTAGACTTCCGTGCCCATCTCCTTTTGGCCGTGTCCCTCCTGAGTGTACTGCTCATTTAGTTCCTGTGGGGGAGGGGCACATATAAAAACTAAAATGAGTCGAATACTCAGTAAGCGTTACTTCATACAGTTAAAATATAAAAATATAGGTTTTTGGTCATGCATTCATCATTCCATACATACTATACGTACATGCATACATGCTTTCGTTTGAAAACATCACTGACGGGGTTTTTCTTCTTTAAAACCGATTTTCTTTTCTTAAAACATTTCTCCCGTCAGTGCCTCCATTTCTTAAAGAATGTCGTGCATTCTTACGTTAATTTTTCTTTCCGTAAACGTCAGTAGACGAGGGTTTTCATATTTAAAACGTGTTTTTCTTTTGGTAAAACTTTACCCCGTTACTGCCTTCATTTCTTGAAGAATGCCATGCATGCATACATTCTTTTCTTATCACTTTCATAGGCCAGTGCACACTGTTACGCCCCGTGTGCTGGGGTTAGCGGCCTTTTGGGCCAATGGATTCGCCCGTGGCCACGAGTTGGAATCCCTTTCCGTCAGGGATGCAGCACTGGGTGCACTACCAGATACTACCGCCCGACATTGCAATCTGCCCATTCATTCGTTTGGGTACCCCGTTCATTCATTTCATGTGGCCGTTACGTATTTTCATACATTTATGCACGCTCATGCATTTCTTTCATTCTTTCTTACGTTCATTCATTCATGGCGGCTCTAAAAGAGTCGCAGCTTCCGTTCATTTCATGTGCATGAGCATGCCTTTCCTTTCTTTTCATTTCATTTCGTGCTTTCATGGAAAAACGTCTTTTTGTGAGAAAACATTCTTTTCGTTCGTCGTCTTTTCTTTGAAAATATATACAATAGATACTACGTATAGTCATCCATTCACATGCATACACTTAATACTTTTGGGTGTGTGAAAAGGGGCTGCCAAAGGGGGCCGTACATACTTATACTTTAAAAGTGTTACTTTTCGTTCTTCTTTTAGTAAAACGTCTGCCCTTGAAAAGGGAGACCAGTTCTTTTCTTCGTTTTCGTAAGGAAAAAAATTTCTTTTTCTTTTTCATTTCTTTAGAAAACTCTAGAAGAGTATGAACATAACACTTACCTGGACTCCATGCTACTTTCATACCATACAGTCCGTTCATATCGTACAGTCCATTCATGCGCGTGTCAGATGGCAACCTACATGCATACATAACCTTAACGTTATTCTCTATCTAGTGCATAAGCAACTGACTAAAAATAGAGCTATGCTTTACTTAGAGAACACTCTCCTTCTATACCGTGCTCTTTCACATTTCTTACTATGATAAAAACCCTTAGGGACCCATTACGGTCTCTACTTCCTTTAACCTTGATGTTCTACTCCGAGTGCTTAGCCACTAGGATGAACCCATGTTCATCTTAGGACTAAGACACTGGGACCTTTGTCCTGTTCTTCTCACTAACCACATTCCGACGCACGACTTAGACCAACTAAGTCATGCATCCCATTCTTAGACAGTACATTCATCATTACCCTCACGTATCTTAGTTCACTCTACTTCTTATGACCATTCGTACACATCACACGGCTCTAAGCCAACCCTGAGGCTTAAGTACCGTGTCATCATACATAGGACAGATTACCCATTATATACGGTAAATCCGTCCGGCACATGTGTCTAACCAAACAACACACGTACCTTACCCTTTTTATCATCTGAGACCCACATACCTTATATTGGTCATCGAGTTGTATGGACAAGCACCATACTCCGATACCATCCTTCTCTTATCCGGCTAGCACGACTCTCCGTGCTACCCGAACCTCATGACAGTTCATCCCAACTGTTGACACGATGAGACTCTGTTCATAACAACACTTTACGTCACGCCATATAGCTCGAGACTGTTCTCAAGCTACACCGTGACCTTGTCACACCACCTCACCTACATCTTAGGTCATCACAGTGCAACTCCATGATGGACCACGTCACTTCATGACGTTCCCCAATCATGCTTTCGCTGCACTGCTCTGATACTTCTTAGCCACTTCACACTTATTCCCGACCATAAGCCAATCACATGGCGACACCCGTCGCTTTGGACTACAGCCATACTTCGCAGCCACTTCGGGACACTGTTCCACAGTTCCCGACACCATACGCCAAGTCCTTCCCCTAACAACTACGCAACCATCCTCATCCTTGCGACACGCCATACGGTGTATCGCTGCGCCTCAGGGAGTACCCTCCATATATACTTCCTTCACAATACTACACCACATCACCGCTATGGCCTACACACCATACGGTGCATCGTCTCATAACATGGAGTACACTCCTTGTGTACTCCATTCACAGAACTATGCCACGTCACCGTTATGGCACATACGCCATATGGTGCAACATCTCACTACATAGAGTACACTCCTCGTGTACTCCATTTACAACACTACTCCACGTCACCAATACGGCACACATGCCGTACTGTGCATCGTTTCCCAACATGGAGTACACTCCACGTGTACTCCATTCACAACACTACACAGCACAGATCACAACACTACACAGTACAGATCCCAACACTTCACATCACGGCCCATCACATCACCGTCATACTACACAGCCATCCTATAATACTAGCAGCACAGTCCACAACCTAGTCAACTAGCTAACATCTAGCATAAATAGCGAGGGATAGAGAATTATACCATCGACGGGATAACCCATGCGTCGCTCGTTAACCGTCACAGCAAATGCCCCGAAGGAGCTTACGGGGTGGCTACACCGCGTACAGTGACTGTTTAAGTGTTTGGATAGCTAGGCGTGGTCTTGGAAGGGCCTAAGGTGGCCTTGATGATGATGACAATAAGTGTATCGCGGCGGATCTTGCCGTGTACAGTGTCGATCAGTCACACGTAGTGACTGTCCATCACGTGCAGTGATTACCCATCACATAAAATGGTGGTTTAGGCTTGGGCTAGGCTAGGGGAGGTTGCTAGTGGAGCCGTGGAGGCTTGGTGGCGGTCGACACGGCGGTCTACAGTGGCAGACCGTGCACTGTGAGGGAGGAGAAGCCGTGGGAGAGTGCGAGAGAGTGTGGGCCGTGTGTGGTAGATCGGGGCCGTGGGTGGTACCATTGGGTTCGTGGTGGCCTAAGGATGCCAGCTAGGGTGGTCGTTCGCCGTGGGTGGCGGCGGATCGGGGCAAACCCGTGCGCCACTACGAGAGACATCGGGAGGTGGAGGAGAGGCCTATTGGCCGTGGGTTTGCTGGAGGAGGAAGGGGGAGACCTCAGGAGTCTCGTGGTGGTGGCCGGTGGTTGAGGTGGCCGCGCACGGCGGCTCTAGGGGCTTGCACAGTGAACCCGTGCGTGGAGGAGCCTAGGCTCGTGCATGGAGGCTATCGGCGGGGAGAGGGAGGCCGAGATCAAAGGGGGAGGCCGGTCGGTGGCTAGGGAAGCTACCCTAGTGATGGTGGCGCCGGAGGACGGCGCACGGCGGCGGATCGGCTCCAAGGTCCGTTCGGGCTTGCACCACCGAGGGAGGAGGAGGGCCGAGCGTGGGGAGGAGCTATCGGCATGGGGAGGTTCGCCGGAGGGAGAGGAGGCCGGTGGTGGGGGTCGTGTGGCACGGCGGCGCCGGGCTGGGCTGGGAGGCATTCGGATGAGAGGGAGAGGGGGCTGCATACGGGGGAAAACGAAGAGAGGAGAGAGAAAGGGGAGGGGAAAGTGAGGGGAAAAAGAGAGGGGCTGGGGTTTTATCCTAAAACCCGACATCTGGGGGTCTATAAAAATGGTCTACGATGACCCTTAAATACTGATTTGAAAGTGCGTAAAAGCTAACTTATTTAAAAGCACTGAGAGGAATTAAGATAAAATATTATTTAAAATAATATTCCCTCATCATTTATAAAATGATGAAGTCTTACTTAAAATATTTAAAAGAGTAAAACTATTAAATAAATAAAGATTCCATCATTATTTAAATCACCTAATATTTTAAATAACTGGAATCATTTTATATAAATGATTCCCTAAATTATAATAATTTTGGAGCTCTTCAAAGATATTATAATTGAGTTATTTAAAATATTCTTTATTTAGATAGTGATAGGAATCTTTCATTTAAAATACACATTACTTTAAAACACAAGGATAGCTTTATAAATTACGTAGTATCTTTAAAAACACGCCATCGGGGTCTGGCACGTGTAACGAGGCCCTTAGACACTAGAGGGGGAGTGGGCAAGCTGACGCATCTGACGTAATTGCTTACGTCAGAAGAAAGGAAGGAGCAGGGTATTACATCCTCCTATCTCTCTCACCTTACAGATTGCTAATCAGGACTTCTCGTTGATCCATCCTATCCTTCACTTCACCCAACGCCAAGTTCAACTGCTCAAACTGTTGTTGCATGGCTTGCAACACAAAGGACGAGTTATCTGCCATTCCTTTTGGTGATTACTCACTCCTATGAGACATCATAATGTGCTGCACAAAAAGAATGTTAGTGGGAAATCTCACACACTCCCTTACGTGTTTACACTCGAATAATAGCACTCCACTCGTGTTTCACACTTAATTGGCTTTTTTCCCGATAATAGTCTCACACTCTCTTGCCTTTTACCTCAATAGTTTTCTCGTTCAAGTTCTATAAGAACTAGTTGAAAAAAAATCAAGACAATACAACCTTGTATTATTCCAACCAGTAATATAGATCTAAGACACAAGAACAAGAAATAAGGAATGAATAAAATGACACGAGACACAAGCAATTTATACGAGGGAAATAATAATGATAAAACAAGATACCCACTAGAAAGATGTTTTCAGCCCCTTTGATGATAAAGCTCAATCAACAAATGTCTTTCTTTCTCTTTGTTGTAACTATGTAGCAACATATGAGAATGCTACCCTTTTTTTTTTCTTTTTTTTTTTTAATTTTTTTTTCGTTTCTTTTTGTTTCTTTTCTTTTCTTTTCTTTCTAATTCAATCACAAACAGTAATATTCAATTGAAAATAAGCAATTGAATTCAAACACACAAGAATTGACAATGAAATAGAAGAGAATCAATGGAACGGCACTCCAAGCAATTGACAAACTTAGAGATGCAAGAAACCCTAGAATTTTGAAACCCTAGGAGATGCAAATTTCAGCCAAACCCAAAACCCTAAGAATTTTGGCAGCGTACTTTTTGTTTCTAATTTTTTTTTCAACCCTAGAACGATGAAGCCCTAGAATTAAAGATGCAATAAATAAAAGATAGAATCAGACCTGATTGGAAGCCGAGCTCTGAATACCAAATTATATGAACCCGTGAGAAAAGGGATCCCTTGAACCCACAATCAAATTGAAAACTCACCCAAGAAAGCCAAACTCAAGTTAATGAATGGAGAATCTAGACCCGATGAGAACTCATTTCAAGAACCTAGATTATATTAAAATCTAGACCCGTTGAAGAACCCATCTCAAGAACCCAGATTAGGAGGAGGAATGCCACAAAAGTTATGATTTGCCTTTGATAAGTTCATAAGTTCAGTCAAGAACAAGAGGAGTAAAACTCAACTCACAATGAATAAATCATCAAATTTCATAAACTTCATAAACTGTGGCTACAAGGTGTATTTAAAGTAAAACCTAATTGAAACTCTAGCCCAAAATAAACCCCCTTTCTTCCAAAAATAGCCCTAGATAAATAGTGCCGCGTGAACTGTACGCGGCTACAGTATCATTACAGTACTTCTCTTCAAAACCCTAATTCCTAAAAATGTAACTTTTCAAATAAGCCCTTAGCCAAAATAAAAGGCCTTCTTTAAAACCCTAATTCATAAAAATAAGACATGTGTGGACCAAGCATCCTCAAGCCCAATTATTCTAGACTAATTCATTGTCTTGCTTCCTTGATCTTCTAATTAGCCCATCTGAAACTTGCAAATGATCTTCAAGACTAGGCCCTCCTTGGTTCTCATCACCTAGTGTCCATCAAGTTGAGCCTAATGCCAGTGTCTCTCTAAGCCTTTATACCCAAAAGGATGGGCCCTAATAAACCAATCTCTTGGGCCTTCCTAAGTCCATAAAGAATTTTACCCAAATTGCTTAGCCTATTGTTATGGCAACCATCCAATATGTCATGTGTCATTCCCTTATGGACCTCTTGGCTTCTTGTCCTCAAAATTAATAAATCACTAAAGATTCTCCAATCAACTTCTAAGAATTTCATTTTCCTCAAAAATCAATGTTGCACTAGAATCTCCTAATAATTCTTCTAAACCCAAAGTATACCTCCTTTTTGCCAAATCAAGTGTCCAAAATTATTCTTATTCTAGAATAGCTCAACTCCTAATTAACTAGGATTAAGGCTACTAAGGTCAAGGCCTAATGGCCTTTTTAGGCAGGGTGTTACAGCTACCAACTCAAGGACACCACACATGGTATGTCTAGGGGATTCTCCTTCCTGCCTATTAGGTGAGGCCAACACAATACCACTCCACCCCAATTATCAAGGGGAGTTCTCCTTCTCATATGAATCTTGTGGTAACATTTCATAGGAATGGTTTAGGGGATTTCCCATCCCATCCCATGATGATAGACATACGTTATGGATTACTCACACAGAGATAACGATTTCTCACATAGAGATTATAGTTCCTCACACAGAGATAATGAATTTCTCACATGGAAATATGCATTAATGAAAATGGTAAACGCATTCAAAGTCTCAGAAATTTGGGAGTGAATATAAGGCTAAACATAACGATGAAAATTATTTTTATTCTTGATCATAAAGGGGAAAGGTTGCAAAATATGCATATGCTTCTTACATACAACATGCACCCCACATTCCTAGTGCTGTCTTAGAAGCTAACCTATCTCTCAGTGTTAGGGTTGTTACGTCGTTGCGCCGCTCCTTCCTTGTTTCCTCTAAAGAATTCAGCTTCAAAAGATTTAAAGTTTTTGAGATCTTAAAAGTGAGAATTTGTTCCATGTCTGAATCCCTTCTATAGAACAGAATTGTCAGATGTCCTTTTGACATACTGTTGACTCCAGGTATGCTTGGATATGAGTTGTTTAGCCTCAACTTCATACTGCAGGATGATAGAGACAAATGAAGTGTACCATAAGGTGCATCTCCACCTCACGGTGGGTTGTCTGTCAAGCCTCTTACAAGGTGCATGGTCATCTATGTGCTAGACTTGCTACACTCTGTTGCACCTGTAACTATTTTCATCAAACCAATGGAGTGCTCTTCATCTTTCTTTCCACTTAACTCCATTAATGGTTTGTTTGGTGAGGATTCTCCCTTACTTTGTTATTCCAAGGTAGGAGATCTTAGACAGGAGATCCTGAGGCCACTGGTCACCTCTGACTTCATATCGAACTTACACTCTTGTTGATCTATAGACTGACCTTCAGCATCTGTGAAAGGGACATGAGATGACTCCTCCCTCATGTCTCCTTTGTCTACCCTATCTGGGCTACCCGCCAGTTGTGCTCTCTCACATTCTAGCTCCTCTACTAGTTTCGACATCATAGGATTTTGGGGAATCTTCACCTTTGTCCTCATCTTGCTCATCACGTTCTGGCATAGTGGTGTTGTCGTGGTGTAGCGTCTTCATTATTAGGGCCATATTGCTTTGAGAAATTTCTTTGTCTCAATGGTGCTCCTCCCTACTGTGACGCCCCGACTCCCACGTACAAAAAGCATAAAAAATCGTGACGTCAGGATGATGACAACACGGTCACGCATCCCAACGACAAGTGTCAAGTGTGTGCAACAAATAAACAGTGTACAAATAAAATACACAGCGGATAATAATTAAGTCAACTAGTACCAGAATTTTAGTTTAATACAAATATCCAAAATACAAATCTCATAAAAACAAAGCCAAGGTTCCATAAATAATAATACAAGTTTGAAATAAATAAAAAAACAGCACAAGTGATCCCAGATCACTCCTTCGGCGGAGCCAAATCCTTAGGCTCGGCATCTGCATCATTGCCAACAATAATCTGCAGTACCATTAAATGGTACCACAGGTAAGTTATAACCTAACCAATCCTGAAATAAAAACACATTTAAGTATCTAATCATGCATGCCCATGATGCAGTATGCAAGAAATGCAACACACGCCAAAATCACATTTGGCCTAAAAACATTTCCAATAAATCATTTCCACCATTTTTCCAGAAAATGGCCCAAAACATATATCCATCATTTTCCCAGAAAATGACTCACACAAAATCCAACTCATGCTATTTTCTCATAAAATAGCCATTTATCCATTTATCCATTAATCCATATGCACCATGGTCTCCCCTAGGGACCATCCGCACGTCCTAGCTACTTTACGAATGATGCCCAGTTCCGCACCCAGTGCGTTCGTGGCCAGGTCATCCTCTAGCCCTCGCCAGCAGAAGGGCCACGGAGTCGGCACGTAACTCGTCTGATCCCGTTGTCGCCCGGCGACAACCCAGGGGACGTCACTCAGTATATTCCGCTCCCGAGTGACCAGAGGAGCTTTACCGAGATAATGCCCCATCTCGGCTTGGGGTCGTGATACACACGCACCCAAAAGTCCAATCCACATGAAAACCCAGTTTTCAAAATAACCACATGATCATGAATGCAATTACACAAAAACCCAGTTTTTCAATTTACAAACATGAACATGCGTGCAATATATAGTGTACCAAACCACAACCCTAATACCCAATAACCAAATCCACATCACAATATAACCAATAACCAACAACAACCCAATCACAATAACCAATACAACAAATACTCCGTCCTCAATCCATCCACCCCCGAACTCCTCGGACTCAGTCCGGAACCAACCAGAACACAGTATAATCAATTAGTGTAAAAATATATTTAAATCTAATAAGATTGTTTAGGAAATACTTACAGCGCTATAAAAATATTTTTGGAGGATCACAGAGGAGTGGGAAAAACCAAAACCACAACTCCACAGTGTAAAAACATTGTGGCCGAAATACACAGTGAACCCAAATTTACACGGGGTCAAACGAAGACTTGGGAACGGTAGGGTAGGGCCTATGGGAAGTGGTGAAGCTAATGGTGGTGGCCTTTGGCCGTGGGTGGCCGCCGAAACGGTGGTTTAAGGCCGAGAAGGTGAAATCGGAGCTTGAGTTCGTTGGGGCGGCTCCGGTGACGGATCGGAGCTGGGATTGGGTCCAAAGGGTTGCTAGAGGGCTGGTGATGAGGTGGTTAAGAGATGGTGGCCAATGGTGGCCGGACGGCGGTGGAACGACTCAAGGTCTGCCGCTGCTTAGTGTTGCGCGTGCGGGCTGTTTCCGGTGAAGGAGAGGCCGAGATCACAGGGGAGAGGTCGCCGGCAACTGAGGGAGGCGATGGGTTGGGCGGTGTCGACCCTGGCGGCACGCGACGGCACGCGACGGCAGCTGGGAGTGGATGGCCGAATCGCATGGGGAGAGGAGAGAGAGAGTGTATCGGGCTAGGGAGAGAGAGGGGCTACACGGGAGAGATAAAACCGGAAGAAGAAAAAGAAAGGAAAGGGAAAAAGAGAGAGAAAAGGAAAAGAAATGAGGTCCAACCCTCACATCCTGGGTCACAAAAATGATCCAACGAAGAAGATTTTAAAACTACTAGCTAAATAAAATAATCCAAACACAGTGAAATGCTTAATTAAAACAATAATTATTTTAAAACCCAAAAATAAACCAATTTAAATTAAAGATCACTTTAAATGCCAAACAATAAATAATATTAAAAAAACACATAAAAATTAATTTTCACAATTTAAAATATTATAAAATAATATTTAAACTCTCATAATTTAAAACAAGAGAACCAATCAGTAAATAAATTAAATTAATCCTTCTTAAAAATACACTAAAATACGGGATGTTACACCCTCTCTCTCTCTCTCTCTCTCTCTCTCCATTCTTCCAAGGATTGATGCATTATTTTGGGTGGCATTGCTACCCTTGATGTAGTTATCTTCTCTCATACCATGACTATGTTTCTGAGAGTTCTTGATGTTATGGATGAAGAGGGTAGGTCGAAAGCTTATTTATAGACGTGCTTTCTCCTTGCAATTGTCCAAATTACCCTTTCATCATTCGTTACAACTCATTACTACAACTTGTATAAATAGAACTTCTCTCGCATGACCCACTCATTTTCCCATGTAAAGTCCTTTTTTCCTGCATCACCCCAGTATACCTTTACCAATAGTACGAATTTAGATCGCAATCTATGCTCCTTAGGGGTGTGATTGGTCCGATTTTGTACATTTCTTAGATCCGAAATGGTATACACCGGTTTTGAAAATTTAAGAACCGAACCGATTCACTACCAAAACCGTAAATTTTAGTTTTTCTAGTTTCAGTTAGGTCTAGTTTGGTTTTTTGGATTTTACGGATTATCTTTGTTAGTAATAATATTGTGACGCCCCCAGATTCCGCTTGGGATCGGATGGACATCCGATCCGTCGGGACATGCAACACAAGGTTACCTGCCCCCGTTCATAACATATAAGATGCAATGTTCCTAATATGCATCTAGCATTATGCAATATTCGCAGCGGATAAATTTTTTTTTTTTTAGCAATACTATGCACCAAACTTATAATAACCCAAATAGATAAAACGTAATCCATGCATACTTAACAAAATAAACATCCATGATTACAGTACGGTTCTCAGAAGACTGTAATCTCAAAACAACGGACACCTGACTCCATAATTACATACTATCAGGCAAGTTCATTGAGTAACTCGCGTAACTCGACTAACGATGCCAGAATACTATCCAAAGACCTAACTATAGAGGCTGCAAACTCCGCGTTGCGTCTTGTCAACCTCCTCCAGTCTGCCAATGTCTGCTCCCTGCTCTGATCCTGACACATCGCCTACCATTCGGGGAGAATTGTAGTTGGGACTACCACGGTGAGATTTGATTACAAATCTCAGTAAGTTAACAGGAAACTTCCACACAACTTAATGATGCATGCATGGCAGTAAAATCATAAATGCATAATCAAAATCAATAATAACATAGCATAACTTGACATAACATGGCATGAAATAATAAGCATAACGTGACTTGACAAAACATGGCATGAGCTAACATAACTTGAACTGAAACTAAAACTCAGCTTGACATGACATAACATGTACGTAAACTTAAAACACAACATGGACTAGCAACATAGCATGAACGGTGAACCTGAAATATAACATAGACTTGAAACATAGTATGAACGTGATGAACATAATTTGAACATGAACTTGAAAATAACATGAACCTGAGCATAACATAACATAAACGTGAACTTGAAATATAACATGGACTTGAAACATAGCATGAACGTGACATAAACTTGAAACTTGACATGAACGTAAACTTGAACATAACATAACGTGAAACATGACTTGAACGTGAAGTACATGAACTTGGAATCTTATTCAATGGACTTAATCATTTAACTGACCATACGGGTGCTACACAGGTCCCCTTGAGCCGTGTGTCCCTGCCGATTACCGAATCACAACACAAGTATCTATACCAGCTGTGAGTGCGTTAATACGTACTCCACAGTTGTTGTGGCCCCACGTATTCTACGTGTCACAATTGCTGTGTCTCACGTAGTGTATGCTCCACAGTTGTTGTGGCCCCATACTTCATGCTCCACAGTTGTTGTGGCCCCATGAATTGTTTGTGTCACACTTGCTGTGAACACACGTAAAAATAAAGTATGGCTCCATTGGCGTTAGTGCCTAGCGCGCTCCGGTGACCAGCTAGTTAGGCCCCATTCGCAACCTGTTGACTATACTTCGTCAACCCAGGGAATTTCACACCTATTTAAACACTCCAGCGTGAACAAAGGAGTTCCACTAGGATATTACCCCATCCTAGCGCTTAGGGTCGTGATCGACATGAATAACTTAACAAGACTGACGAGACAGGATGACATGAATACGAAAAGACAGAAGTCCTGACGTAGCATAACGTGACATGAACGTAAGATGACTGACATGACATACTTTGAGACATGAGTGTAATAGACAACATTTTATAACATGACATACGTGTAACAAATAATATTTTGTAACATGGCATAACATGTAACATACAATATTTCATAACATGACATAACATATAACAGACAATATTTCGTAACATGGCATAACATGTGACAGTAATTATTTCGTAACATGGCATAACATGTGACAGTAAATATTACGTGACATGACACACATGTAACAGATGGCATACATAATGTGACATACTTGCAACAGATAGTAACATGTGACATAATATATTATGCAACAGATAAACATGTAATGACATGGCATGGCATGGCATATATAACAACATAAAAATATAAACTGTAGTTTCCTTACCTATCACACATACATAGTAAACTGATAGTAAGTTAAGAGCTAACTTACCTCGATCGTCGTGTTCTATAAGAATAAATTGCGAAACATGAGGAACTGTAAGAGGGTATTCTAAAAATTAGAAATTTAATTACTAACAATTATAAATGTGAAAAGAGACAGCTTAGAGTAAAATTACCATTTCACCCTCTACATATGGGAAATTGACCATTTTACCCCTAACTTAAGGATTTCACATCCTAAGTCCAAAAATTACCAAAATTTACATTCCTCATGTAAATTTTTGTCCTAAACTCAAATATCAACTCAAAAAAAATTAAAACCAAACACAACTATTAAAACTTTATAGGTCCAAAATTTACATAGGCTATATTACCCTTGATTTGTTGCAATTCCTTCAAATTTTAAAAACTCAAGATCAAACCAAAATTTTGCAACAAATATCTTTCCATCCTAAGTTTAAAACACACTTAAAATATCCAATAAGAAAAAGCTAATCATCAACACCAAACCTTTTGTTAAAAGATCCAAACTTTTTAATAAAAGTAAACCCTTAAATCACAAATTTTAACCTTAATAAAAACATCTCCAAGAATTCCAAAAAAAATCAAATCTTACTTCTAACATATTCAAAACATCATCCTAAGGTGAACCATACTTTAAATTATCAAACAAAAGTCATCAAAAATCATAAAACAACACTTGGAATTTTTTGGTTTTACACTTAGTCCAAAAACAGAAACTTTTATCTAAACTAGCTTTGATAAATCTCTTGATCCATGGCTTAAAGAAATGTGATCTTCAAACTAAAACATCACATAGTTTAAAAAAATGTGTCCTAAATAAGATCCAACCATAAAACTTAAAATCACATGGCTAAAACTCAATAAAACATGGATCTAACTCAACAACATCAAATCTTAGGCCTAACCAAAATCCTCTTGCATAGAAAAATAATATCTTTGGAACTAATACTAAATATCTTCAAAATAACATCCTAACATGCAAATAAGAGACTTAGAATCATTACATAAAAATATCAAAGCCTTCGGAGTAAGATTAAACCACGAAATATTCAAACTTTCCCAAAACAGAAACTGTTTTTCCACTTCCAGTTTTCGAGTTTCTAGATCTAAGGAAATCTATCATCAAAAGCTTTAGTCATGAAATAAAACCTCAATGAAAATTCATAAACACATGCTAACAACACTCCATAAACTTTTCGGACCAAGATATGTCCATTAGCTTGGTCAAAAACTCCAAAACATAACATACTCTCCAGTTTCACGCCCAGAATGACCTTTCCATGGTTAAAAATACTTTTGACCAATCAAATGAGCATTGAACGAGACAAATAATATATCCACGGAAACTAAACTCAAAGACGAACAATTTTTATGAAGGAGTCATCGTGCTAAAATACATAAAATGGGTCGAAAAGCTCCACGCAAAAAGACACAGAAATCTGCCCGAGAGAGCTCTTTTGGGTTTCTCTCTAAGAACTGGATGAAGAAGTGATAAAGTGAAATAAAGAGTGTCTTGCACGACTCTATACTTCTGTAGGGTGAATTTATGGGCTTGAATGACCCCTTTTTTCAGGTGGCTATGTGACAT
Organism: Cyclocarya paliurus; assembly: GCA_029856935.1. Taxonomy (NCBI): domain Eukaryota; kingdom Viridiplantae; phylum Streptophyta; class Magnoliopsida; order Fagales; family Juglandaceae; genus Cyclocarya; species Cyclocarya paliurus. Next base: position 12,863,380 of record CM056956.1, on the reverse strand, counting down.
AAAGTGAAGAATAGAGAGGGGAAAAGACTGCCTGCAGCAGCTGTGAGATATGGGAGTTAATGTGGTGGATTTCTTCTTCACATCAAGGCACTATTGGGTGCAGCCAATGGCAGTGGATGGTCTGCCATGTGGGGGAGGAAACTTCTTCAAGAAGCTTTGCCAAGGTGGCCAAATTCGTGGGTCATGGTGGGCCTCAACCAAGTGGGCTTCAATTTGGGGTTTAAAAGGGGTTTGGTTAGGGTTTGAGATGCTATCAAGCCCAAATTCAATTTTTCTTGGGCCAATTAAATTTCCAAGGTTTAAAAGGTTGGATAATGATGTCAAAACAAGAATTTAAGGAATTAATAGCATGTGGAAGTGATTTAATCAAGTGATTAAACACAATGCTAGAAATCAAATTAAAAGGGTTTGGAGGCCAACTTTAGGGTTTGGGAAAACCGTTTAGGGTTTCGGTTTCAACCAAACTTTTGGGGTTTCAATTAGATTCCAACCATTTAGGGTTTCACTAGGGTTGAAACTCTCTTTGATCTGACACAAAATTGGTTGATCAGATGAAAAAGAATAGGGTTTCGCTTAAATGGCATGATCTCACATTTTGATTCCTTCATAATCCAACTCATTGTTCCTCTATGAGCCAAGTGTCTAATACTATTCACTATGTGTGGTTAAGATCTTGCCAAGTCTCTAAATAAAACTTCTCTAACTTAATTTGGACATTCCACACTGTGATTTTGAAAACACTGCACTTGGTGCGCTTATTGAGGTTACTATTCACTCCAAAAATATATATAATAAACTTAGTATTGAAAAATCCTAAATATTCATATTAACCTATAGTGAAAATCGTTTATCGGAATTCAACCTCGAAGTACCCCTAAAAATAAAATCATAGTTTCAAGCAGGTGTTTCGTCTGAAATTATGAAAATGGGTTAATACGCCATAAAATCCTAAATAATCAACTGAGTCCAATGGCGTAGACCACAACACATTCTGACACTTCTAACTATCTCAAATAATTCAACTCATATTTCTAGCACCATAGTGAGTGATAACACTGACTATGTTGATAGACTAAAACCTGCGCGATTGGTCGATTCGTGAAAACTTATAGGGTTTTTACGAGGTTCCTAAAGTCAATAGAAATTCCACCAATGAATTTCTAGTGGGCTGTTACAAATATGATGTTTACATATACTAAACTATTACTTTATTTATATTATAGTATAAGTACATTATTTTGCAATAATTAACACATACTATTATAGTATTGAATTTAACTATAATCTATATAAGTTCTAGAATTTTTATATGAGTATATATGATCAAATGTGTAAAAATGTATTTACAAAAATAATATATATGTTATAATTTATTGTGCCAAAAGTGTATTTATATATATCAAAAGTATGTTTATATTAATAACTAAATATTAATGTTTATGTTTAAGATTACAATTTTATGTTATATTAATGTTACATTAAATATATATTAAAATTTATAAGATTAATTTTATGCTATAAAATTAATAGACTTGAATAATAAGATTAGACTTTTACGTTATATTAATTAGCGATTTAGGATATAATACAATATAAATAATTATAAATATATATACATGTCTGGTTCGCTTTAAACTAGTTTTCAAAATATGAAAACCGGTACTACATCGATTTTGGATCTTAAGAGCTGGTATTGCACCAGACTGCTTACAAACCGGACCTAACCAACTGGTTTGGTCTAGTTCAACCGATTTTTCAATTTTTTTTCACCCCTACTTCTCCTTCCAGTCTACAATTTGTATAAGTTTCTCCTCGTAAGTAAGACTCAATTGCAGTGGAACCAGATTTGGATCAATTAAACGAGGTTGCTGGTTCCCGAAAACTTTTCTTTATTGCGGAAACGTGGAACATGTTGTGAATCCCTTCATATTCTACTATTAACACAACTTGGTGCGCTACTGGGCCAACCTTTTCCATTACTTGGTACTGTTCAATGGACCTTATGCTTAATTCCCCTTTCATCCCAAACCTCTTAACACCATTCATAGGTGATACCTTGAGGTACACCCAGTTTCCATCGTCAAAGATCAACTTTCTTATCCTATTATGGGCAAAATTCTTCTGCCTACTATAGGCTATAGCCATCCTCCCTCGTATGAGTTTGAACTACTTTGCCATCTCTTGGATGATTTCTGATCCAAGCACCTTTTCTTCTTCTGCTTCATCCCAACATATCAGTGATCTACACATTCTCCCATACAGCACCTCATAAAGGGTCAATTGGATAGTCTCCTGATAATTATTATTGTACAAAATTCAGTACGTGGGATGTGACCTTCCCATGGCCCCTTGAAATCAACCAGCATGCCCTTAGCATGTCTTCTAATGTTTGAATAATCCTTTCCAATTGCTCATCAATTTGGAGATGATAAGCACTAATGAACTTCAACTTGGTGTCCATCGCTTTTGTAAGCTCTTCCAAAAATGGGACATAAGATGTCAATCCAATACTGTAGTCTTAGGAACTTTGTGTATTCTAACTATCTCATTTATGTACAATCGTGTGAGTTTTCTTAGTCTATCTCCAGTGGTGACTTGCAAGAAATGGGTGCTCTTGGTCAATTGATTTATTACCCATTTGGCATTCTTCCCACTAGGGGTTCGAGGCAATCCAACCATAAAATCCATAGTGATATCTTTCCATTTCCATTCAAGAACAGCTAAAGGTTACAGGTTCCTAGTCGGCCTTTGGTTCTCGACCTTTACCATTTGACATGTAGTGCACCTTTCGATGAAGTGGACGATGTCTCACTTCATTCCTTCACACCATAATCCTTTCTTAAGGTCTTGATACATCTTCATTCCTCTAGGTTGTATTGAGTATGATGAGGAATTGGCTTCGGTGTCCTAAAATTTCTTAATTACCTGGAACCACCTTCCATCCTGTAAACAACAGGGTTCCATCCTCGCCCAACCTGAAATGCATAGGTACTTCGCCTATGCAGATTCTCTATCAAATCTTTAGTAGTTTCGAACCCCTTTCTTGCTGATCCTTCAGCTCGTCGAAATTGCTTACCCTAAACTGCTCCAAGGCAGTAAGAGTTGCAAAAACTTTACCGATAGGTGTCTTATCCCTTCTAAAAGTGAGTCCGCCTCTGAGCATTCTCCTACATCTCTTGTCCTCGACTTGTGACTTAAGACATCAACACTAAATTGAATTTTCTCGAGTGATACCTAATTTTACACTTGTAGTCGCTAATGACCTCTAACCACTTTCGTTGCTTCATGTTAAGACTTTTTTAGGTGAAAATATGTTTCAGACTCTTGTAATCTGTGTACACCTCACATTATTCATTGTACAGTTAGTGCAGCCAGGTCTTCAAGACAAACACTATCACTACCAATTCCATGTTGTGAGTGGGGCAGTTCTTCTCGTGGTCCTTCAACTGTTTGGACGCGTAAGCTACCACCTTGCCTTCTTGCATTAGGACGCAACCTTGGTCATACTTTGATGCGTCTCCATACTTTGATGCGTCTCCATACTTTGATGCGTCTCTAAATACATACCACAAATGGCTTTAGTAAAACTAAAATAAGGGTCGTAGTCAATCTCCTTTTCAATTCCTTAAAACTTCATTCACATTTATCAGTCACAAATTTAACAATTTTCTTGGTTAACGTTGTGAGAGGACTCGACACCCTAGAGAATCCTTTCATAAACCTCCAATAGTAACCGGCCAAACCCAAGAAACTCCTTACCTCTTGAACAGAGGTTGGATGCTGCCATTCTAGCACTGCATCGATCTTATTTGGGTCGACCGTGACTCCATTCTAGCATCGCATCGATCTTACTTGGCAAATAACTGATGGTTCTTGAGTGTTCCAAACACTAATCTCAAATGATCCTCATGATCCTTGACACATATGGAATACACTAGAATGTTGTCTATGAATACTACACAACCAAGTTAAAAAAATAGCCGAAACACTCTAGTTATGTGTCGATAAAAGCTGATGGGGCATTAGCTTGCCCAAACGATATTATTGTAAACTTATAATGACCATACCTAGTACGAAAGGTTGTCTTTGGTATGTCACCTTATTTAATCCTCAATTGGTTATATCCTAACCTATGGTCAATCTTAGAAAATATTGCAGCTCATTTCAGCTTCTCAAACAAGTTGTCTATTTCTTGGCAACGAGTATTTATACTTTATGTTCACCTTATTTAGTTCCTGATAGTCGTGCACATCCTAAGAGTTTTATATCTCTTTTTCACGAATTGGATTGTCCCTAAGGTGAGGCACTAAGCTTGATAAATCTTTTCATCAACAACTCCTGTAGTTGGCTTTTTAATTCCTTTAACTCCATTGAGGCCATCCTGTAAGGCACCTTGTGTAACAGAACTACTCTTGATTCCGTCTCAATTGAAAACTCAATCTCTCTAGAAGAGGGTAACCCTGGTAGTTCTCTAAACACATTCGGGAATTCCTTAACCACCACTAGTATGCTCTCGATTTCTTTAGGTTTCTTCTTCTTAAGCACTAAGTAGGTCTCTCTTTCATAGCTCTGCTAGGGCTTAGTACTCTGTTCTGGTTCTTTGTCAATGGCAGGCAGCGGCATGGCAGTCGCGGAGGGAAGCTCAGGTCAGCAGTCCTATGCTAACCTAGTGGCAGTGATCCCTCAACCTCTAATTGAGATGATTGATGCGCCTTGTGCGCTGAAGTTCATGGAGGGGGAAATTTTTTTTCCAATTATCCAAGGATGAAATCTCTTGTTCTATAGAGCCCTTCCGTTACTCCTTGGTCCTAAAGTTTCTTTGCCAACGCCCCTCTCTAGACTTTATCTGAACGTTCATACACAATCGATGGGGTTTAGCTCCATTGCCTGTGGTCTTAGCCATGAGGCGGCCACACAACGACTTCATCCGAATAGCGATGGAGTCTAATTTCGTGAAGGCATTCTCGTGTGAATCAAACAAAATTAATAGCATCCCGTATCGTGTCTTCCACTGGACCCTGAAATTTCAAGAAGAGGAAGAACCCTCGTTAATCCCAGTCTGGATCTTCCTACCAGGTTTGCCCCCTAATTTCTTCCATGAATCTTTCTTGCATATTTTAATGGCACCTCTCAGACGATTTATTCTTCGGGATAATCCCACGAGGTGTGCGACTCGGTCGGATGTTGTCCGAGTGTGTGTGGAGATGGATGTTTCCAAGGATCCTCTCCCCCATTTTTGGATCGGCGCACCAAGGGTTCCCTCTAGTAGAAAGCAGGAAATTACTATGAGACCCTCCCTGCCTTTTGCAGCAAATGCAAATTGTAGGGCCATAATTTGAGTAAATGTCGTGATGGAAACCAAGATGGACCTAGCCTTAAAGATCCTTACAAGTTCCAGATGGTCCAATTACAAGGTCAAGAGCCAAGAAGATCAATGAGGCAAGAAGGATTGGTGTATCCACTTGGGACGAGTCTAGCACCCAACATTCAACATGGGCTTGAAGGATGAAGATCCAATTTTGATTCATTGATACAAGCTATGGAAGATCCAGTTTTGAGTCGTTTGGGCACTTGAAGGCTTTCAACTTGTTCAATTCATTTAAAGGACTTATTTTATTAGTTTAGAATAATTGGACTTGAAGATGTTTGGCCCACATGTCTTTTTATTATGAACTAGGGTTTTTTGGAAGGCTTTGTATTTTGGCCAAGGGCGTATTTGGAAATTTATTTTTAGGAACTAGGGTTTAAAAGTATTGTAGCCGAGTTCCTGTAGCGCGGTACTATTCATGCCGCGACACTGTTCACGTAGGGGCATTTTTGGAAGATGGGGATTTATTTATCTAGGGTTAATTAGGTTTTCCTTTAAATACTCTTGTAGCCTCATTTTGAAGAAGTTTATGAAATTTGATGATTTATTCATTGTGAGTTGAGTTTTACTCCTCTTGTTCTTAATTGAACTTTTAAACTTATCAAAGGTAAATCACAACTTTTGTGGCGTTCCTCCTTGTAATATGGGTTCTTGAGACGGGTTCTTCAACGGGTCTAGATTTTAATATAATCTAAGTTTGTGAAACGGGTTCTCATCGGGTCTAGATTCTCCATCCATTGACTTGAGTTTGGCTTTCTTGGATATGTTTTCAATTTGATTGTGGGTTCAAGGGATTCCTTTCCCACGGGTTCATATCATGTCGATCTAAGAAAAACCAGGGGTCTATGGAGAAAATCTGGACCCGTAAGAAAGAGATACCCGAGAGTAGTAAGGAGAAACAAAATATTGTTGTTAATGAACCTCGTAAAAATCAGTTTGAAGATGTGTAGAATCAGGAAGGACGGGAAAAAAATGAACCAAAAAAAATTCAGTTTGAAGATATGGAAAAAATAAAAGTTGTTTGGTGAAGTTAGGACCTAATGCTATACAGATTAACCAGGTTAGAAAGGAGGATGATGGTAACATGAATGGAGAGCCCAGGAAGGTTTCAGATTTAGAAGACCAATTTGGGTTAAACCACAATATACTGTTTATCAAAGAGGAAAAACAGTGTAGTGATGAAGAAGCAGAGGACGTGAGCTCATTAAAAAAAGGTGGGGAATGATGATGATTTTAGCTTGGAAGATGATTGTTCCTCAAAGCCAAAAAATGAAACATCCTCAAAAATCCTCCCACAGGACAAAGACTACCATACGGAATCTGAAAGTTTGCCTAGGAAGAAGAAATTTCATAGGAAGCAGTTTGTGAAAATCAGAAGTTCCACTTGGGTTAATGCCTGGAACTTTTCAGAATCTCAATGATTGGTCCTATAGTTGCTTGGAATTTATGGGGCATTGGTACATCAAAAAACTGTTTAAGGAAGATTAATGGTGAGTATAAACCGAAAACTATTGCCTTATTTGAACCTTTTCAGAGCTCAGATGGAGTTCAGTGTTTGATGACCTCCTTACATATGACTTCTATGGTCACCAATGACATTATAGGTGGTAAAATTTGGATCTTCTGGGATAAGGATATTGCTGTGCAGATTGTTCATGTGGGATTACAATTCATTAGTTTAAGAATTGGGGAAGGATCCCATCAATTTTTGTGCACCTTTATCTATGCCAAATGTAATAGGTATGAGCATCAAGCTTTATGGGATGATATGAGCCTTCAAGGGTTGGGAGCTGGTCCTAGACTATTTGTTGGGGATTTCAACATCATTAGATACGATTCTGAAAGAAAGGGTGGTAGACCGAGACCCCGAATTGCTATGTCTGAGTTTAATAACTGGATTCACCAAGAGGGATTGATTGAAATGAAGACTAAGGGCAGTGTGTTTACCTGGTGTAACACCCTGCCTAAAAAGGCCTTTAGGCCTTGATCTTAGTAGCCTTAATCCTAGTTAATTAGGAGTTGAGCTATTTGAGAATAAGAACATTTTGGATATTTGATTTGGCAAAAAAAGAGGTATACTTTGGGTTTAGAAGAATTATTAGGAGATTCTAGTGAAATATTGATTTTTGAGGAAAATGAAATTCTTGGAAGTTGATTGGAGAATTTTTAATGATTTCTTAATTTTGAGGATAAGAAGTCTAGAGGCCTATAAGAGAATGACACATGGCATATTGGATGGTTGTCACAACAATGGATTAAGCAATTTGGGTAAAATTCTTAATGGACTTAGGAAGGCCCAAGAGATTGGTTTGTTAAGCTTTTTGGGTATAAAAACTTAGAGAGACACTAAAGCGTTAGGCCCAACTTGATGGACACTAGGCCTAACTTGATGGACATAAGACTTTAGACCTCTAATGCACTAAGGATTAGATGGGTGAAGGTTAAGATGTTAGAATGACCATAGGCTCAACTTGGGAGATATAAAGTTTTAAACCTTTCTTGGAGGACTATAGAAAATAGGCTCAATGAAAAGGACATAAGATTATAGGGCCTAACTTAGTAAGAGTGGAGGTATTAGGCTCTTAATTTTGGGTTAATTACTTACATTAAGGTTGATAGTGGGATTTGCATTAATCATGGTACTTAGTGTTAATGAGCTAAGGATCAGAGAGGCAAGCCTATTAGTAATTTTGGTAAGGCTTTTTAGGACTTTAGAGCATTCATGATCCAAGCCCAAGAAAACTTTGAATCAAGTCTTAAGCAATTCAAGACTAGTTATGGCCAAACTATAAGGAAGACATAAGGCCTTTGGGTCAAACTTGGTATAGAATGGACCCATGACCCAATTAGGCTAAGTCAAATCTTTTCAAGCCCAATTTAGTGGATCTTGAGGTATCATTTTAACCCTACAAATCTGTAAAATGAAGCCCTTTCATTCAAAGTCCAAGATCCCTTAAACCATGAGCCCATACATTTGGCCCTTTTAGCCCACATGACCCAAAACCATGTTTGGGCTCATTTCACCATTCAAGACCAAAGCCCAATACACCATACCATTGGTTTTCTTAAACTCAAATCACACTCAAAGTACCCAAATAAAGTTTTGAAAATTGGCTAAGGCCCTTAACCATCATACTTAAGGTTAGTGCACTTTAAGCCATGCTTTGAAGCTTAATCATGCTTAATCTTTTCTTAAACTTTTTAATTCAAATTTTCTTGAATTAATACTCCCTTAAAAATTTATTAAGACCCTATTAATGACCTAGTTAAACCATCCCGCATTTCATTATGAAAAATTACATAACAAGCCCAAACCATGCTTCAATTGGTTTTATGCATTGCCCTTTGTAATGCTTGAACTATTTTGCCCTTTGGTCCAACATTTTTGTGCTTTTTCCTCAAGGTTAATACGGTCCTTAAACACCTTGTGAGACCCTCCCAAAGTCAGTTTGAGCCTTGGACGAAATTACTTGCACAAACCAATTCCTTGAACCAAATCAAGTGCACCTTGGTTTAGTTTGTGTTGTAACCGATTGAGTCAAGTTTGAACCAGCCTCTTGCCATGGTTTGCACCAACACCCCATGCCACCTTCTTCTCCACGCAATAACCAAGAAGTCCCATGACCATCATGGATGATTTTGACTCATTTTTGCTGCCCAAAATCATCCAAAACCGAACTTATTTTCTGCCACCACAAAACCACCTCCATCCACCTGTTTTTAAGAGTTGTTTGATGGTTTGTCTGCCACCCAAATGATGCCCCATGACCAGAACTGCCTTCTAGGATCAATGATGGTTTTAGGCCACTATTTCCCCTGCACAAGCTGACCTAAGCTCATGCAAGCAAATCTGGAAATTTTTCAAATTTGAACACCTCCCACTTCACCCAATCACCAAGCACCCAAGCCAACGCCCCTCACCCCTTATCCTCCTATAAATACTTCTCTCCACTTCTCATTTCACTCACACCACAGCTCCAAGCATCCTCTTGAGCCTTGAGAGTATTTCCCCCTTCTTAGAGATCAAGAGTGCAAAGCAAGTGAGTTTTGGTAAGTTCTTGAGTGTTCTTGTATAAGGCAATCTAGAGTGCTTGGAATGCCAGAAAATTTGTAATTTTTCTTCCTTCTGATCTTAGCTAGCATTTCAAGCTTTGTTTCTAAGTGTTGGTACGAAATTTGGTTGAGTTTTGAGAAGGTTATGACGCTTAATGCAAAACCAAGTCAATTAAAGAAATGTTTGAATGTTTTAAATAGAAATTTAGCTATGGCATGTACTAAGCATGATTTTATATGATCTATCATTATCCTAAAATGATTATGGAAGGTTAAATTTGTGGTTAGAAGCATGCCATGATAGGTTTTAAATCTATCTTGTTTTGATCTTCAAGCATGGATCGGTTTTAAGCATATTGGTGATCAAGGATTTCTTAGCTTTGATTAAGTGTTGGGATGAGCTTTATTACTCAAGTATTAGGCTTAATAATGTCCCTAAAAATTTTAGTGATCGGTAGTGGTTAAAGAAAATCTCATATGCATGCATTCATAGGGATTAATAGTTGAAAATAAACATAGGCATCAACTAAGATGCATGCCACGGGTTGGGACTAATTGGACAAGTTCCACTTTGAATTTTAAAATCCAAAGGCATAGATGGTTTTAGAATGCCAAAAATATGTAGTCCATGAAATTCGGTTAAATTCGGAGTTCGTTTGCAATTAGTGAAAATTTAGTGCCTAAATGGCAATTTTTGAAAGTCTAGGGGTATTTTTGTAAATGCTCAATTTTTAAACCCTTTGATTTTGAACCTATCCATAAGAGTAATAACCTTAACTACGTATGCACATGATTTATGCACCTACGATAATAATTTCAAAATTTTCCAGAAGTTTGTAAGTTGGCCTCTAACTTACACCTTGATAGATTATTTATGAATTATTGATAAATGCTTATTTCATACTTCAATTATCATTTTTAGCATAAATTATCATGTTATATGATACATTGAGTGCATACCTACATGACATATGAAATTTTTATTATTTTTACATATTACATTTATAAATGTCATTTTTGCATAAAAGTTTCTACATATGCATATGTGAGAAATATTTTCTAAAACATAGCATGAAAATCATTTTTTCATGACCCCAAAGGCCAAGATGGGGAATTATCTTGGTGGAACTCCTCTATCCACTATGAAGTATTTAATAATGGAGTGGTAACCCCTGGGTTGACGAAAAATAGTCAACAGGCTTCAAATGGGTTCTTTTTAAAGAACGCCAGAGTGAAATTAACATGTTATGACACCTAACGCTGGTGGGTGTACATGTTATAAATTTTATGATGTTATGTTATATTTACCAATGCAGTGAGAAGGAGTCTATAGACAACGTAGTTTCAACGAGAGTTGTACTACGATCACCGGCAAGTACTCACAGTGCATATGGGGAACTGTAACGTTATCACACGTTATATTATTAATTAAGATAATGATGAAAGTTTATGATGAAATTTTTATGAAGAAGTTATATTTTCTAAAAAATGATGACGAAATTACTTACTGAGTAAAAACCCAATCTCCATATTTTTTTAAAAGATGTTGAAGAATCTGGATGGGAGACATGCATACTGATTTTCTGCATCTCATGTATTGCATATTTATCATTTTTCATGGTTGATTTATCTTTGTGCCAGTTAGTTGTTTAACTTACTGAGATTTCAAGTAAATCTCATCCTTTTATGGGACCACTATCATTCCACTCGGAATGATAAAAGTTGTGTCAAGAATAAACCAGGAACAGATTGATGGAACACTGGATCTGCATGTTTGAGGAGGAGCCAGATTTTGTGAGGAAGTTATATTTAATGCTGATGTTTATAGTCCGAGTTCTTCATGCTATAGATCGCATGAAGAGAATAATATGACTTTGTATATAAGTCTATGCTACATTGGTATTTTGAATACGATAATTTTCTAATGAAGTTGGGATGTTTTTAGTTATTCTGGCATATCTTATATTTTAACCTTTTATTTTCGCTGCGATTGTTGCATACTGCTAGTTGCATACTAGGATGTATTGCATATTAACTTTCATGAACAGGGGTATGTAACCTTGTGTTGCATGTCCCGATACTCTAAGTTTCCGTTCCATTCTGAGCGGGGATTCGGGGCGTCACACCTAGTGCAATGGTCAGTTTGGGAGGACTAGATCTTGGACTAAATAGATAGAGCTTTACTAGATGCCTCTTTGCTGTTTTTATGCCCGAATGCTACTGTTTCTATCCTCCCTAGACTCACTTCAGATCACTCCCCCTTAGTAATAGAGTTCCTCCTCGATCCTTTCTCTTATGGGCCGGTGCCTTTTAGATTCCAACAAATGTGGGTTGAGCACCCTAGTTTCTTAAATTGTGTTAAGCAGGTTTGGTCTAATGAGGTGCCGGGTTTGGGTTTGATTAAGTTGAGTGCTAAACTTAAGAAGACTAAAGTGGTGCTCCATGAGTGGAATAAGACTATCTTTGGTAGAACCAATGATAAGATTCATAGATTGGAAACTCTTATTGGTGCGTTGGAAAATTGGCTTCAAAGGTGTTGGGATGAAGAGACAGATAGGGAACTCCTCAATGCTTCTATTCAGTTGGCCTCTTGGCAACGCAGAGAGGGCCTCCACCTAGCTCAATTGGCCAAACAGAAGTGGCAAGTTGATGGGGATAGGAATTCCAAATTCTTTCATGTCGTCTTAGTTAATAAAAGGCGCAAAAGAGTTCTTGAAATGAGATCCCCTTCAGGTATAGTTTATGAGTTTCCTGAACAGATTCACCAAGGGGCCGCTGAGTTTTTCAGGAATTTTCTTCAAGGGGATCTCATTCCTCTGAACAGTTCTCCTAAGCAGGATGGTTTTGGTTCAAGTTTCTTTAAAAGCTGTTGGGAGATAGTGAATGTCGATGTCTCAGAGGCTATCTTGAATTTCTTTAGGAATAAACACCTCCCGAGATGTTTTTCTGCCTCCTATCTTGTTTTGATCCCTAAGGTTGATAATCCTTGGGGCTTTGATAAATTCAGGCCTATTAGTCTCTACTCTGTTTTCTACAAAATCTGCTCCAAAATTATTGTTAATCAGTTGTCTGGTTTTCTTCCTAGGATGATCTCCCCAGAACAGGGAGCTTTTCTCCCAGGTAGGAGCATTTTTGAAAACATTAGTCTCACTCAGGAGATGGTTAACTCCATCAATAAAAAATCACATGGTGGGAATATTATGCTCAAAGTGGACATGGCTAAAGCTTACAACCGAGTTGATTGGAATTTTTTAATGGAGGTCCTTCACTACTTTGGTTTCTCTTCTTAGGTCTGTGCTTTTATTCGGGAGTGTATTTCTACCCCTTGGTATTCTATCATGATGAATGGTACTACGAGAGATTTTTTTTCATGGTGGTCGGGATTGAGACAGGGGGACCCTTTGTCCCCTTATTTGTTCATCATCTTACAAGAAGTGCTCTCTAGGTTGATCAAGCAAAGCGTGGGGGCAAATCGGTTCGGTCAATTCTCTCAGCCTAGAGGTACTACTATTATTTCTCATTTAATGTATGCTGATGACCTGGTTATTTTCATCAATGGGAGCATGATATCCATTAAGGAACTCCTTAAGGTGCTTCATAAATATGAATCCTGGTCTAGTCAAAGCATCAACAAAGACAAGACGACCCTGTTCCTCTCTAAACATATTTCTTTGTCTCGTAAGAGGGAGATCTTATGAAGAATGGGCTTTTCGGAGGGCTCTTTCCCCTTTAAATATTTGGGGGTCCCTATCGTCTTGGGTAGACTCAATCATTCACATATGGAGGAAATGTTGACTAAAGTGCGTAAGAAGATAAGCGGCTGGAGAATGAAACTTTTATCTACGGCTTGTAGACTGATTTTATTACGGCATGTGTTACTAGCATGGCTCTTTATTTATTTGCCATTCTGCAAGTCCCCCAATCTATCATCAAAGAACTGCATCGTCTAATGAGCACTTTTTTCTGGTGGGAGGCAAATGGTAAAGGAAAAAAAATTGGTATCTTGGAATAACATTTGCAAACCTTTAGAGGAAGGTAGCCTCGGTTTGAGACACCTCGACGACATGCAAAAATCCCTTCACATGAGATTTGCTTGGAATTTAATTCAAGGTAATTCCCTTTGGGCTAGTTTCTTTAAAAATAAATATATGGGGGTTAAGCCTTGGACCCTTATTTTGAAAAATGATAATTAGAAGTATGCCTCTGGTCATGAATAATGCGAAATGGAAAATTAAGGAAGAAAATGTCTTCTTCTGTCATGACAAATTGCAAGACTGTGGGCCCCTAATGGATCATATGACTGTAATGGGCTCCCCTCTTCTGCGTGTCAAAGATTGCAAGTTGAATGACAGTTGGGATGCTGATTTTATTATGAGGTTAGTTGGCCCTGATAATGTTGATGATATCTTGGATACTTTAGCCACTTGTAAGACCTGTTTGGATGTTCTTATTTGGACTCAATCTGACAATGGACATTTCTCTACTAAATTGGCTTGGGACTGTGTTCGCATCAGGGGTTTGCAGTTAGATTGGCATCCCTGGTGTGGCATAAGGTGATTCCGCTCAAAATGTCCACTGTTATGTGGAAGGCTTGGTATTCGGCTTTAAGCGTGGATGATCGCCTTCGCCGTATTGGTATTCCGATCATCTCTTGTTGTGATTGTTGCAGTGTTGGTGGTCACTATGAAGACCAAAACCATGTTCTATTTGTAGGTGAGCTATCATATAAGGTGTAGCAGTTCTTTGGTAGCATGTTTGGTGTCCCCGTGGGCAGAACTTGGAAGGATACTGTATCCTCTTGGTTTCATCGAGCAAAATCTTCTTCCCAAGTGGGCTTAGTTATGGGGATCATCCCGGTGATTATCACTTGGAGACTTTGGAGGAGAAGATGTTCGGCGCGTATGGAGGGTCTTAATGTTCCTTTTCCTGATCTTTTGCATTCCATTAAATACCGGATTGGTTTATTATGTCATGACTCTAAAAAAATTTCTAGCCTGTCTAATTTTGATGTGCAGGTGCTTCAATGGTTAAATACTCCTACAGTCACCCCTTTAGCTCGCAGGTGCCGTTTAGTGGCTTGGACGAAACACCATACTGGATGGTTCAAATTGAACACAGATGGCAGTAGCCTGGGCAACCCAGGCCCTTCTGGTGTGGGTGGTATCATTAGAGATGATCATGGCAAACTGGTCCATTCTTTTGCTTCACATATTGGAGTTGGTTCCAACAACAAAGCTGAATTACTAGCCCTTCTTCATGGTCTCAAGGTTTACATCTCTTTGAATTTAAATTTTGTTGAAATTGAACTTGACTCTTTAACTGTAGTCTCCAAGTGGAACCGAAGAAGATGTAGGGTGTGTACTTGGAGGATTTTTGGGAGGAAATCAAGAAGATCAGGGCGTCCATGACATGCTCTATAAAACATAGTTTTAGAGAAGGAAATCAAGTGGCAGATTGGTTGGCTAAACAAGGGGCGGAAGGAGTTAATCTTGCATGGAATAGCTTGGGAGACTCTCCCTGCAGGTTGAAAGGCCTTATTCGCATTGATTATTCTGGGCTACCTTCCTTACGCTTTATCTAGTTATTTTTATTGGCCTCTGTTGGGTTATTCTGTACTTTGTTGGTTTGAGTTTTAGTTTTGATACATGGGCAGCTTCATTGAATATCTGTTTATCCCATGGGTCGTCTTATGTTACCACGGTTTTCCTCCGCCATAAGTGAGGGTTATTAATAAATTTGGGGTTCCGTATTTTTTTTTAA
This sequence comes from Cyclocarya paliurus, assembly GCA_029856935.1. NCBI lineage: Eukaryota > Viridiplantae > Streptophyta > Magnoliopsida > Fagales > Juglandaceae > Cyclocarya > Cyclocarya paliurus. The sequence continues at coordinate 12,848,199 of CM056956.1, read as the reverse complement.
AAAGCATTAAGTATGTCTCAGCCTCATTTGCCAAATCCTTCGACTTCTACTACCTCATTATAAGATGAAAGTATCAATTGTCAAACTCTCTCTTAAATCTCTCCCACAATATCCTCCCCATGGCTCTAGGCTCCATGGTAGGAAGCTGCCCCTTGGCACCCCACCACAGTGCTGCCTCTCCTTGTAGCAAATAGCTTGCATACAAAGCCATCTGACTCTCGATGAACATGCTGATTGAGCTGCATTATTGCATAGTTTATATAGTTAAAATCAATACATTTTTAATTGTTTTACTATTTTATTATTGATTTTAGATGAAAAAATGGTTAAAAGGAATAAATTCAAGTTGTGATTTAAATTGATTAAAAGCATAGTTTATGCTTATTTTTATAACTTGTGATTTAATTGTACATTATTTATTCACATGCACAACACACTTTTAATATTTTAGTCTAGTTTTATTTTATCTTTATTTAATTATTTTTTTATTTTTGTTTATTTAATTATTATTATTTATTCTGCCTATTTTATTTTATTTTATTTTGTTTTATTTTTATTTTTGATTTTTCAGCGCAGGCTAAACGACATGTCGTTTGGTCAACAAACCAAAACGACATGTCGTTTCAAGTTATAAATGAATTCGGCCATCTGCTAAACGATGTGTCGTTTAGTCCACGGACAAAAACAACGTGTCGTTTTATCTATCAAATTAAAAGCTTCCCTGTTCTAAACGACTTGTCGTTTAGTCAATAGACGAAAACTTCAACCTCCGTCCAGCCTCTACAGTGCACACAAACTCCATGCATGCGTTCAGGCTCCTCCACGGAACCACCATTCCAGCATGACCACCTCCATACGCGGCCAAGAAGCGTTGCCTGGACTGATCAGTCTCCTCCAGCAGTAACAGAGGACGTCGGAGATCAGGCCTCCACCGCCCCAGTGAAGCCCAGCAAGCACGACCCGATCGACCTCCGTGGCAGTTCACGTAACCTCCACCTTCGGCAACCTCCTACACAGCACTGCACCATGCACGCGATGCTCTCCATTCACACAAGACCAGCTGGAGCAATAATGCATGTAGTTTTCGTTTGACAGAGAGCTCAGTAGAAATATAAAATAAAACAAGAGGCATGGATGTGGAGTAGCAGATCCACGTGGAAGAAGCCTCGGTTTCACTGGGTTGGTTGTTGGCATTTACGTGGCCAGCAGCTGGCCTCAAGAAGCAGAAGGAATAAAAAGAAAAGGAAGTGAAGAAATAAAGAAAGAAGTGAGCGGAAGTTTTCAGAAAGAGGCATATTTAATTGAAGCACTTCACGCCGCACAATAGATGAAATAAACAAATGAGACTGAGACTTTCGGCTGGAAGCAAGAGAACAAAGGGAATAAAGAATAGAGCTTTTGGCGTGAATGAGTGGGGGACATGGGCCAGAAGACGCAGAAGAAAAGCTTTTCGGTGGTGGATGAAAACAACTCATTCGGTCTGTAAAGAAACAATTCAAACATGCACTACAAGTGGACAATTACACAACATGTTCTTGTTGGCTTTTGAAGCCTATAAAAGGGCTTGAAATGAACGAAGCACATCGTCAGATTTTAGGGAGAAATAAATCAGTTATAGTTTTTGTAATTAGGAGTAGGAGTAGAGTATAGTAGAGTAGAATTATTATTTTAAGTGTGATTTTATTTTCTAGTTTTATTATTTTTATTTTATTTCAGTTTGGAGTTATGATAAACATGTCTAAATTTTCGTACTAAGGTTGGAGGTGAAGTCTAATGATTTAAATATTGTTTTGGATCAACAATAGAATTTATATTGTGAGTTTGATCAATTGAATGGTGTTATTATTAGAAACTTTGAATATCTATATACTTTTCTTGATCCATTGCGATTTCCGAATACATTGGATGCTTGAAGAATCCCTGTGGTAATCAATTGGACTTGTGAATATTTCTACCATAAATTGTTCAAACTTAATCTTTAGTGATCGAAAGAATTTTTGGTGATATTATTAGAAATTTTGATTATCTATATACTTTTCTTGATCCATTGTGATTTCTGAATACATTGGATGCTTGAAGAATCCCTGTGGTAATCAATGGACTTTTAAATATTTATATCATCAATTATTCAAACTTAATCTTTGGTGATTAGTTTTCTTGGGCTTAATTGTTAAATCTTCCAGTTAGACGGAATCATTATTCTAGTCTAACTGAGCTAAATTGATTGGAAATAATATTCTAAATTATTAGACGGATCCTCGAAACCTTAGTCATTTTTCATATTGATTTATTTTATTAATTCAGTTATATTTTGTTACTTTAAAAATCTTCATCTCAATAATCTCTTTTCTTTTTGATTGCACGTTCCTTTTAATAATCTATTTTTATTTTCTTTTCTTTATCACATTAGTTAATCCCTGTGGATTCGATCCTGTAAGGTACTACAACACCTGTATACTTGCAGGTAAAACTGCTCTGAATTTTTTATTCATTATTTTGAGTGAAAATTTAGACTCAACACACGCATACCTCAAAAGTTCTCTCGATGTCTTTTATCCACCTCTTTGCCTTCATCGGGCCCTCATTACCAAAAAATCCTGAGTATGATGCCCCCAATCCCTACTTGGGATTTGGTAGTGATTGAAACCTTAGAACCTGACTTGACTCCATATTTTCTCCAAAACCTAACACACATATATCTAGTAACGTCCTTCCAAACAAGCGAGTCATGCAGCAGTTGGCACACCTAATGTGGTAAAACTCGTCGCAAGAAAATATTTTCTCTAACATTTGCATCCATCACATGCGTTTGATGATACTCAAACTTCTCCATTTGTTGCCAGTGAGCTGCAATCATTCGATCTTGCCTCTCCTGCATGGCCCTTTGCCTAAGTTCTTGCATTGTCCTAACTCTTGTGGTTGGTAACATAAACTTACATGTTGTAGCCCTATTTCGTGCCATATCTTATTATCAAGAGCACGTTCATTACACAACAAGGAACATCCAACTATGAATCACAATCCAATCAAATCAAACACTTTTATTGCTTTGTCAACTAATTACAACCGAATTGGAAGTTTCAAATCTTAACTAGACATTCAACCCAGTAAACTATAACTTTCCTAAGATTCAAACAAATGGGGGTATTTTGCCATAGGTAGCCTCCTAGAAATTTGGATTATTCCAAGGTACTTTAACCATAGGTATTTTCAAATTCCTCAATTTTTGATCCTTCCAATAGACAATTTGCACTGGCCATTTCTCATAAGATAGGTTAGGTTGCAACTGAATACAACTTGGATCAACCACAACCAAGTTGATCTCCAAGAGGAAACATGGAACACATCATGTATTCATTGAAGTTCCATGGGAACGTTTAGTTCATAAGCTACCAACTCGATCCTTTCCACAATTTTGTAAGGTCCTACACATCGTGGGCTTAGTTTCCCTTTCTTTCCAAAACCAGCCATTCCTTTCATGGGTGACACTTTAACGTATACTCAATCGCTGACTTTAAACTCAAGACTTATTTTGAACTCTTTTACTTATTTTGAACTACCTACATCCTTTCTTTAATCAACAAGACTTGTTCTCTCACTTATTGTAGGAATTATGGACCAAGTATCATATTTTCTCCAACATCATCCCAATATAACAGGGATATACACTTTCTCCTCCCATACAATGCTTCATATGGTGCCAACTTTATCATTGTTTGGAAACTATTATTATAGGCAAACTTTATTAGAGGTAAATGCCCTTCGTAGTCACCTTAGTCTCCAATACCCAAGTTACATATCTTCTAAAGTCTATATGGTCTATTCTGTTTGTCTATCAGTCTACCAATGATAGGCACTACTAGACTTCAAGTCAGTGCCCATTCTGCAAACTTTGCCAGAGTTAAGATATATGTAACACCCCACTTAAAAGGTCCATTAAGACTTGACCTTAACTTCCTTAATCCTAGTTAGTATATTTTTAGGAAAATTTTAGGGATTATTTTTTTAGCTTAAGAATCACACTTTGGGTGTAGCTAGAAATATTGGAAGAGTTCTAGTATTTTATTTTAGGATTTAATACCAAAAATTCAATAGGAGAATGACACTTGGCACTATTAGTGGGCTAAGCATAAAGGGCTAAGTATGGATAAATTTAGGGGTAAGCTCAATAGTGTTTAATTAAGGGACTTCAATCACTAAGGATGTGGTGGGCGAGAAATAGTTGCCATAAGCATAGACCCATTTGGATTTGTAAGGTTTTAGGCCCCTCTTGAAGAACCTTAGAAATTAAGCCAAACTTGTAGTAGGTTGAAGCCTTTTGGCCTAACTTGGTAAGAGTGAAGACCTTTGGCCCGACCTTAGAAAGACATGTTATTTGGACCCAAACTTGGTAGGCCCTTGAGGCCTTACAAGAGCCCCCAAATCTGAACATAAGGCCTATTCAATAACCCACACCATGCCCACCTCCATGGCTTACACAAATGGCCCAAGAAGTCCAACCCATAAGGCCCAACAAACCTTGTCTTTCATTTTTACCCTTCTAATTAAAGCCCACATACAACAGACCATTGGTTTCCCTCAAGCTCAAGATCATGTGCCACATGCCCCTAGGGTTCCCACCTAACCATGGTTAAGCTTCTAACTTGAGTTAAGAAGTACTAATCATCTCACGCATAATTAGTAACCTCTAAACCATATTTTTAGCTTAATTTTTGTTGAATTTATTTCCCACATTTATAATCTGAAATTTTTGGTTTCTATTGTTGATTTTCATTTTTCGTAGACTATAACTTAGAAGATTGGGCTTGACCTAACTCATGCCATTAAGAGCCAAGCCATGCCAATGCCTAAATCACCACCAATCGGCACCTAGGTGCACCTTCATCTGCATTGTACCAAATCAGCCGCTAGCCCACGCAAAGAAACCAAACCAACCATTTCCTTTGGAAATCTAGTTGGAACCAAACCGAATTCCCTTAGTTGCTTCAAGAAATTTTTTGCTCTTCATTAAGCTATCTCCACATGCCACAACCCCTTCCCTACAATCCCTAAAAAGTCACAGAAACACTCATATAAGCATGTTGTCCAATTTTTGCCAAGGAAATGCCAAAAATCGATTGGCATTGGCACTAGGTATTGCTAGGCTACCACCATCACTTTGCTTCCTTCCCATTTTCTGCTCATGTATGATCACATGACAGCCAATCCAGCCCACTTTCCTCACCTAAAAAGGGCTCCAATTGAAGGTCATCATACCCTCAAAATAGAACAAAAAGATGAGACAAACAAGTAAGCAAAAACTAGCCAGCTTTGAAGACCCCTACCTGACGGCATGGTGGCATGACCTCACCATGCAATCCTTTGCATTTTTTTTTTATTTCTGCACCATGGCAGTACCTACAGCCACATAACACAAGGAAGCACCTGAAAAATGTAGAAATGATGACAGTTTTAACACTATTCACCTACACAAGTGATGACACAAGCTGAAACTTGCATGACCATAATCCATCGCCCACATCAACCAATCCCAAGCACTTTCTTCATCCAAAGCCAACGTCCCCCACCCTCCTTGAAGCCTATAAATACCTCCTTTACCTGCTCAATTCCCCCCACACCACTCCTCCAAGTCTTCTCTTGAGTCTTGAGAGCATTTCTCCCCTTATTGTGAAAATAGAGTGAAACCGAGTGTGTTTGTGAGAGTTCTTGGGAGAGGTTGTGTTGGGAGCTCAAAGGCCACGAATTTTGTAAGTAAACCTTACCCTGATCTTTGTTTGGTATTAGCATAGCATGTTAGGCATTAATTTATGCCATGGGAATGAATTTTAATTGAGTTTAGTTTAGGTTTACCATGCCAAGTTCAAAACCAAGTAAAAGGGGAAGAATTGAATGCATAAATTTTTTTGGGTTCAATTTTTAGCTATGAAATGTTTTAATAAAATTTTATATGATTCACTAATGTCATAGGAGGAATTTTTAAGGTTTAAATTTGAGGTTGAATGCATGCCATGATAGGTTTTAAATTCATATCTTATGTTGATCATCAAGTATGTTTTGGTTTTGCTCAGTTTAAGTTTAAGTCATGAAGTTTTGATTAATTTTCTTAGGCTTGAATAATGAGAAATTATAAAAGCCTTATGATTGGGATAAGAATGAATATTCATGGTTTAATTAGGTTCTAAACATTTCTATGGTAAAGAAAAGCTAGAAACATCCATATGCTTAATGGATGCTTTAGTGGTAAGTCGGCCATAATCCATGCCTAAGATTTTAAATTGTCCCTAAGGTTGTATTCAAGGTTGCATTTGAGGAAATTTGAAGCACACATGCATCCATAGAGGTTTTTAAATATTGAAATCACACATAGTTCTTAAAAGAATGCATGCCACAGGTTTGGTAAGTGTGACATAATTGTGCTTTGAATCTTGCAATTCTAAGGGTATAGATGATTTTATAACATAGAAAATACAAGGTTTGTGAAATGTGCTGAAATTTGGGGCCCATATGCAAATAGTGAAAATTTAGGGCCTTAGTGAAAATTTTGCCAACTATAGGGGTAGTTTTGTAAATACCAAATTTTCTGAACCCTTTAATTATAACATCTTCCTTAGTGGTTCAAAAATCCTAACATAGAATAACTTTGATTACAGACACATCGTGATGGGAACCAAGGTGGGCCTAGTCTTAAAGATCATTTGCAAGTTTTAGATGGGCTAATTAGAAGATCAAGAGCTAAGAAGATCAAGGAAGCAATGCAAGGATAGATGCAATCCACTTGGGACGAGTAAAGCAAGAGCCCAACATTCAAAATGGGCTTGAAGGATGAAGATCCAATTTTGAATCATTTGATACAAGCTATGGAAGAGGGCAATAACATGACTTAAAGGCCTTGGACACTTGAAGGCATTCAAGTTGTTTAAATCATTTAAAGGACTTATTTTATTAGTTTAGAATAATTGAGTTTTAGATGTTTGGTCCACATATGTCTAACTTTTATAAACTAGGGTTTTTGGGAAGGCCTTGTATTTTGGCCAAGGGCTTATTTGGAAAATTACCTTTTAGGAACTACGGTTTAAAGAGAGGTACTGTAGCGAGTTACTATAGCAGCTGTGGCACTGTTCATCCGAGGGTAAGTTTGGAAGCAAAGGTTTATTTTGGGCTAGGGTTTCGATTAGGTTTAGCTTTAAATACACTTTGTAGCCTCATTTTAATCAATTTAATCAATTTGATGAATTATTCATTGTGAGTTGAGTTTTACTCCTCTTGTTCTTGATTGAACGTTTGAACTTATCAAAGGTAAATCACAACCTTTGTGGTGTTCCTCCTTGTAATTTGGGTTCTTGAGACGGGTTCTTCAATGGGTCTAGATTTTAATGTAATCTAGGTTCTTGAAACGAGTTCTCTTTGGGTCTAGATTCTCCATCCATTGACTTGAGTTTGGCTTTCTTAGGTGAGTTTTCAAATTGATTATGGGTTCAAGGGATTCCTATTCCCGCGGCTTCATATCACATCGGTTCTCTAAACCCTTGAAAAGTTTGTAGGTTGGCTTCTAACTTACACTTTAATAATTTATTTATAATTTATTGATAAAAGTCACATTCATGATATAAATGTTATTTATGTAACATCCTAGATTTTAGTGTATTTTTAATGTGGATTTATTTAATTTATTTTCTAATTATTTATCTTGTTTTAAAATTTTGGAGTTTTTAAATATTATTTCTTAATATTTTATGTTGTGAAAATTATTTTTATGCGCTTTCTAGATTTTTATTTACTGTTTTGGCTTTTAAAATGATCTTTAAATTAAATTGATTTATTTTTTGGGTTTTAAATTTTTATTGTTGCATTTAAAATATTTCACTGCGTTTGGTTTATTTTATTTAGCTTTAGGTGTTAATTTCATCTTCGTTGGATTTTTTCGGGACCCAGCTTGAAAGACTGGATCTTCCTTTTTTTCCCCTCTTCTTTTTCTTTTTCTTCCTTTTTCTTCTTTCTTTTTCTTTTCTTTTCTCCTTCTTCCCCGCGTGCGACCCGACCTCTCTCTCTCTTCTCTCTCCCCACCGTGCAATCGGGTTTAACGTTGTTGTCGCCGTCGCCGGCCGCCGTGCTCGATGCCGTTCGGCTCCCCTTCGACTGGCGACCTCACCCATAAATTTTCAGACCGCCTTGTGCCGCCGTTAGCCGCCACGAACCGTTTGAACCCGCGGTGGTTTTCACTTCATTCCGCCGCCGTCCGGCCACCATTTCTTCACCACATCTCACCGGCCCAATACCAAGCTTTTCCACCCGTTCCCGGCCCCGATCCGTCGCCAGAACTGCCCGTGCGAGCTCCACTTCCGATTTGAAATTCTTGGCCGTAAACCGCCCATTTCCGCCGCCATTCACGGCCAACCACCACCATCATTAGATTCCCCACCTTCCATAGGCCCTACCCTATCAATTTCAAGTCTTCGTTTGAACCCGTGTGAAATTTCAATTTCACTGTGTTTCGGCCACAGTGTTTTTACACTGTGACATTTGCTGCTTTGGTGTTTTCCAGTGCCTCGGATCCTCCGTAAATTATTTTTTTAAAGCACTGTAAGTATTTCTCAAAAAGACTTTTAAGATTTAAATATATTTTTGCAATGACCTGTTTTATAAGCTGTAAATTGGTATCTGTTTAGACTGTTGGTTATTTGGAAATTACTGTGAAATGTTGGTTGTTGGTAATTGGTCATTTTCATGGCATTGGGCACGCATGCGTGGGTGTGTAATTTTGAAAAGGCTTTTTGGGTGTGTGCGTATCACCCCCAAGTCAAGATGGGTTATTATCTCGGTGGAGCTCCTCTGGGCACTCGGGAGCGGAATATACTGAGTGTCGTCCCCTGGAGCTGTTGCTCGGGACTTGGACGGGATGGTAGCGCTCTCGATCCGACTCCGTGATCTCTCGGGCTGGCGGAGATCAGAGGATGCTTGGCTATGTACGCGGTGGGCGCGGAACTGGGCATCTCTCATTTTTATTACTCGCACGGCCGTTACCCGTGGAGTGAATAAAGAAGCCAGGGTATGTGAATGGTCCCTAGGGGAAGCCATGGTACATACGGATTAAAATTGGAATTAATGTATTTATTCCTGTGTTTTAAATTGTGCCAAATGGTGATTTTTGGCGTGCGTGGAAAACTTGTGATTTTCGAGAAATGGTGTTTTTCTCGGGTTTTGCACTTGGGTCATCGTGTGCATGCATAATGGTCGTTATATTTATATATTTGTTATCTTGGAGTATTTTTGGGTTTTACTTACCTGTGGTACCATTTATTGGTACTGCAGATTTTGATGCAGGTTTTGAGGAGGTTGAGCCCGAGGATGCGGCTCCGCCTGAGGAGTAGGGACATTTGGCTATGTTTTATTTGGTATTTGTATTTTATTTGATGTCGTTTTATGAACAAAAAAATTGTATTATGTTGACTTGTGGATTTCAATACTATTTTTGTATTGTATTAAATTCTGGTACTTAGTTATCTGACTTAACCTTCCCGCTGCATTTTATTTGTTGTATACGTGTTGCATTTCACACACTCGGCATGTGTCGTTGGGGTGCGTGACCGTGTTGTCATCATCCCGGGTGTCTCGATTTCCGTACTTGTCCGTACATGAAAGTCGGGGGTGCCACAATTTGAGCACGAAACATCATGTTATATACATGACTACTTGCTTACATGACATGCGCAATTTTCATCATTTGAGCATGTTATACAAAATTGTCATTTTCACATGAAGCATACTTGTTAACGTATATAATGAAAAAAAGTATTTTCAAGCATAGTATGAAAACTTAAATTTTTGTCATGACCCTAAAAGTTAGGATGGAGAAATTATCCTAGTGGAACAACTCTGTCTACTCTGGAGTGAGTAAAAATAGAGTAGTAACCCCTGGGTTGACGAAAAATGGTCAGTGGGCTTTGAATTGATTCTTTTTAAAGAATACCGAAGTGAAGTCAAAATTTTGTGGCACTTAACGCTGGAGGGTGCATATGTTATGATGTTATGATATTATGTTATCAATGCATTAAAAACAAGTCTACAGACAACGTAGTTTCAATATAAGTTATACTACGGTCACCAGCAGGTACTCATAGTGCATATGAAAAACTATAATGATACCATATATTATAATGTTAATGTTAATAAGGGCTTAATGATGATGAAGTGTTATATTTTTGAAAGTTGAATTGAAAAATTTTCTCCGTAAAAAAATGTGCATCAAAGTTTTTTCTAAAAATGTTGAGAAATCTGGATGGGAAACAAATACGGATTTTCTATATATCATGCATTTCATATTGATCATTCATCTTGCATAATTTATCCTTGTGCACGTTTGTTCTTAACTTACTGAGATTTTAAGGAATCTCACTGTGGTAGTCTCACTACCATTCCACCCGGAATGGTAAAAGTTGTATCAGGTCTAGGCGAGAACGAATAGGATGGACTGATGGATCCAACTGATTGAAGAGGAGTTGGACCTCGATTGAAGATTAGACCTTATTTTGATGTTCATAGCTTTAACTCTATGCACTTTAGAGCGTATGAAAGAGTTGATCTAACCATGGAGACTTATTATTTTAAATATATTGTATTAAGTATACACTACCTTTAAGTTCAAACTTATGATGGTTATTAATGCTATTGAGATAGTTTAGTTGTTTCTGGCATGGGTTATATTTAGTCACCTTTATTCCGTTGATTATTGCATATTGCTAGTTGCATTCTAGAATACATTGCATATTAACTATCATGAATGGGGGTATGTAACCTTGTGTTGTATGTCGTAACACTCTACGTCTTCATTCCATCCCAAGTGAAGGTTTGGGGGTGTTACAGGGTGGTATCAGAACAATTACGTCTCTGGGTAAAACCATATGTCCTTAGAAATGATATGCTAGAGTGAAGGTTTGAATATTTAGTTGAATATTTAGCTGGATCTGATGCACTTGCTTCTCAGGATTTAGATGATCGAAACAAAATGGCATGTGATAGAAGGGAAAGAAACCCTGAGGGATCCAGTGCTCGCAGATCACAGAACTGCCCACTAGACAGAGGACACGATTTGGTGGATGCAATTCACCAGATGATGGAAAGGATGAAGTAGTAGCAAGAGATTATCCTGAGGCAAAACCAACAAAAGCCTCACCTAGAAAGGCAAGAGAGGATGGAAAACCGAGGTTGCTCATATGAGAAGTTTCTGATATGTAGATACCCTAACTTTGTGGGAACCAAAGGACCTATGAGGGCCAACAAGTGGCTACTTGATTTCAACAAGACCTTCGAGATCAGCGGATTACTGAGAAATAAAAGGTGCAGTACGCCTGACATTTGCTTCTAGGAGAGGCTGGTATCTGGTGGGATACCAAGAGACAACTGTTGATAAGGGAATTAGGCAACATCGATGCTCTGACCTGGGATAGGTTCAAGGAGGAGTTCGATAATCAAATTTTCTTAGAATCAATCATACAGCAGAAGGCTCAAGAGTTTGCCACTTTAGTACAAGGCAATTTCATGGTCGAGCAATATGCTGCGATGTTCATGGATCTGGGAAGGTTTGCTCTGCATCTGATTGCCACTGAAAAAATGCAGGCTCAAAAATTCCAAGGAGGATTGCAACCCTGGATCCGTAGTTACGTAGCCGGGTTTTGCATAAACAATTTCCAGAAGTTAGTTAATGTGGCTACTATAACGTAAGCAGAAAAATGGAGCATTACGGCCTAGATTAACCTAGAAAGGAAAAAGGCTTATTCCTTCTCTGCAAGAGGGAATAATGCCAAAAGGAGGATAATACAAGAAGCCAAAAAGGGCAAAAGCGTCATGCCAGCCCCATCTACTACCTACAAGAATTGTTGAAAAATGCATGGCAGAGATTGCCGAGTAGGTTTAGGGATATGCTTTCAATGCGGTCAGTCAGGACACATGATTCGGGAATGCCCCCATAATGCACAAGGCAGTAGGAACACTCCTAAAAACTGGCCGAATCAGAGGCCATCTACCCAAGCTCACGTCTACGCTATCACCCCTGGTGAAATAGACGAGGAGGTACTAGAAGATGAAGAAACGGTAGTTATCACTAGTATTTTTCTTAGAACCCCTCTTTTTTAGAAATTAACTCTTATAAATTAGCTACTAAGTATATGCTAGTTAATTTTGCTTTAGGTAAAATCACGTTGTATGAATATTAAGCCTATGCCTTGTTTGACTCCAGCACAACAAGAGCTTTTGTGTCAATGGGCATGCACGTGCAACCTTCCGACCCAAACATTACATCAAGCATTAGTAGTGTCAATTCCTAACGAAAGTACCGTCACCCATACCCAAATTCTTAGGAACTACCCGCTAAGCCTAGGTGGAAGGGTGATGGAAGTGGATCTGATCGTCTTCAATTTATTGGGGTTCGATATAATACTAAGGATGGACTGGTTATCCAAGTACTGTGCTCGGATAGATTGTTGAAACAAGGAGATTATTTTCGATCCACCACAAGTTGGACGGATCCATTACACGGGTGGGACTATGAAGGCTACCCCTCTCTAATTTTGGCTTTACAAGCAAGGAAGTGCATTAAGATAGGCACTACCAGACTTCAAGTCGGTGCCCATTCTGCAAACCTTGCCAGAGTCAAGATATATGTAACACCCCACTTAAAAGGTCTATTAAGATTTGACCTTAGCTTCCTTAATCTTAGTTGGTATATTTCTGGGAAAGTTTTAGGGATTATTTTTTTAGCTTAAGAATCACATTTTGGGTTTAGCTAGAATTATTGGAAGACTTCTAGTATTTTCTTTTAGGATTTACAACTAAGAAGCCAATAGTAGAATGACACTTGGCATTATTAGTGGGCTATATATGGATGAATTTAGGGGTAAGCCCAAGTGTGTTTAATTAGGGGCCCTCAATCACTATGGATGTGATGGGCTAGGAATAGGTGTCACTAAGCATAATGCTAAAACCCTTCCAATAATTCTAACTAAAATAAAAATGTGACTCTTATGCTAAAAATAATACAACAACAAAAAAAAAATCTCCAACAATAATAAAAATCTCTCGCTAACTAAGATTAAAGGAGCTAATGATTAAATATTAACGGGCTTTTTAGGCAGAGTGTTCCAATACCTCCAGGAAACCAAACCAAGCTGCAACCATTTCCCTAGGAAATCTAGTCCAAATTGAATGCCCTAGTTGTTTCAAGAGATTTTTTGCTCTTCATTGAGCCATCTCCACACGCCACCACCCATTCCCTCCAATCCCTAAAAGTTCACTCAAGCACTCATAAGCATGTTGACCAATTTTTCCCCAGGGAAATACAAATATTGATTGGAATTGGCACTAGGTATCACTCGGCTACCACGATCACTTTACTTCCTTCACATTTAATGCTCATGTATGATTACAAGGCAGCCAATCCAGCCCTCTTTCCTCACCTAAAAAGGGCTCCAAATGAAGGTCATCAACAAAATAGACCAAAAAGATGAGACAAACAAGTAAGCAAAATTTTGGCCAGCTTTAAAGACCCCTACCTGACAGCATTATGGCATGACCTCACCATGCAATCCTTTGTATTTTGTTTTTATTTGTGCACCATGGCAGATCCTGCATCCACATAACATAAGGAAGCACTAAAAATTTAGAAATGATGAGAGTTTGAATACTATTCACATGTACAAGTGATGACACAAACTGAAACTTGCATCACCACACTCCACCACCCACATCAACCAATCCCAAGCCCCTTCTTCATTCAAAGCCAACGTCCCCCACCCTCCTTGAAGCCTATAAATACCTCTGTCACATCCTCGTTTCTCCCACACCACTCCCCCAAAAATCCTAACTTAGAATAACTTTGATTACAACCACATCAATTCTCTAAACCTTTGAAAAGTTTGTAAGTTGGCTTCTAACTTACACTTTGATAATTTATTTATGATTTATTGATAAATGCCACATTCATGATATAATTGTCATTCTAGCCTGAAACATCATGTTATTTAGTACATTAAGTACATGACTACTTGCTTACATGATGGGTGCAATTTTCATCATTTGAGCATATTATACAAAATTGTCATTTTCACATGAAGGATACTTTATAAGCACATGTCATGAAAAAAGATATTTTCAAACATAGCATGAAAACTTAATTTTTTTCGCGACCTTGAAGGCTAAGATGGAAAATTATTCTAGTGGAACTCCTCAGTCTACTCTAGAGAGAGTAAAAATAGAGTGGTAACCCTTAGGTTGATGAGAACGGGTTTCAAATGGATTCTTTTGAAAGAATACTGGAGTGAAGTCAAACTTTTATGGCACTTAAGGCTGGTGGGTGCATATGTTATGATGTTATGATATTATGATGTTATGTTACCAATTCATTGAGAATGAGTCTGCAGACAATGTAGTTTCAGCATGAGTTGTATTACGGTCACTAGCAGACACTCTTGGTGCATATAGGGAAGATTGATGATATCATACGTTATGATGTTAATATTAATGTTAATGTTATCATTAATGAGGGCTTAATGATGATGAAGTGTTATATTTTTTAAAATTAAATTGAAAAATGTTCTCTGTAAGAAAATATGCATCAAAGCTTTTTTTTCAAAATGTTGAGGAATCTGGATAGGATACAAATACTGATTTTCTGCATAGCACGAATTTCATATTTATCATTTATTATGCAAAATTTATCTTTGTACACATTAGTTATTAACTTACTGAGATTTCAAGGAATCTCACTATGGTAGTCTCATTACCATTCCACCCGAAATGGTAGAAGTTGTATTAGGACCAGGCAAGGAAGGACAAGATGGACTGATAGTTCGATTGATTGAAGAGGAGCTAGACCTTGATCAAAGATTAGACCTTATTTTGATGTTCATAGCTTTAACTATATGTACTTTAGAGTGTATGAAAGAGTTGAGGTAACCATGGAGAGTTGTTATTTTAAGTATAATGTATTAAGGATATGCTACCTTTAAATTCAAACTTATGATGGTTATTAATGCTATTGGGATGTTTTAGTTCATTCTGGCATAAGTTATATTTAGTCATTTTTATTCCACTGCTATGATTGCAAACCGCTAGTTGCATTCTTGGATACATTGCATATTAACTGTCTTGAACGGAAGTATGTAACGTTTTGTTGCATGTCCCGACACTCTAAGTCTCTGTTCCATCCCAAACAAAGGTTTGTGGACATCACAATTTAAATCAAGTGTCTTTGTCCGACATGATCGATCTCAGTACTCCATGTATACAAACTATTTTCTTGACATACAACTTACCCAACTTTTCCATTGAATCTGTGTTTACGATTTGCAAAAAGTGGGCACTTTTCATCAATCTATCCATGATAACCCATACGGAGTTCTTTCCGACATAATTCTTTGGCAAACCTACTATGAAATCCATGGAAGTGTCCTTCCATTTCCATTCCAGAATTGGCAAAGGCTAAAATGCTCATGTTGGCCTCTAATGCTCTGCTTTCAATCATTGAGAAACAGAACACCTATAAATATACTGCGCCACGTCTCTCTTCATTCCATCCCACCAAAAGTATCCTTTCAATTCTTGTACATCTCCATGCTTCCAAGATGAGTTGTGTAGGGCGTATTGTGTACTTCTCTTAAATTTTCTACTTTATTTCTGGATCTGCTGGAATCACCTTCTAATTTTTTGTAATATAGCATCCCATCATCTCAAATCCTAAAATACGCTATTTCCTCAAACTTTTCAACCTTTCGTTAGATGTCCATCAACTTTCTATCCTTCATTTGCCACTCCTTAATTTCCTCATCATTTACTAGCACAATCTCTTGAATTACTGTCAAGGCTTCACCCATTTGAGGACTTCTTTCATTAGTGTGAACAGCTATGGTGTTCCCAAGAATACTCCTTTCAATAGATCTAGAAATAACAACATATCTATTAGTTGTAGGCTTTGGTCCAATATGAGCTCTTGGGTAGTTTCATCTAAGCAATGTTTTATAAATGTTGTCTTTCTTGTTGAATACTTTCCCAAAAGCATGACCATTGCTTTTGCATCAAACTCACTGTTAGTCATCAAGGCAAATACAAAATCGTTAAAATGGTATATAATTTCCAATGGCTTTAGCTTTTCAACGCACAATCTCTTCAAGCCATCAGTAATTGATGTAACTGTATTGGGATGGAGTTTCTTTGCTGGTTTTGAACCAAACTATTGTGTTGATGGTGGAGGTTAAGGTTGAACACTTCCATTTTTGACTAGGTGGCCATTTATCATCAAAGCCAATTTTAGCAACTAACCATCAAAACCTTCCACTATAAACTGCCCTGTATAAGTACCAATAATAGTGTTGCTTTGGCCAACTGCTAATTACCCAATACCCTAGATATATAAAATTGGAAAAAATCCACCCCTATATTTTTCTTGAAGATATTGCCTTGCATTTAGAAGGCCTATGCTATTGACTATTTTTGTACCATAAAACCATTGGGCAAACACAGTTGTAACAAAGAGATTGATAATGAATCTCTTTTCCCCTTCATTGACAAGACCCAAGTGGCTACAAGCTGACAAGATCCCAGCAAATGACATAATGTCTAGTTCTATATCAAACTATAAATTGTTCCAAACCAGATATCATAACTAGGAAAGCTTTCTCAATATACACTTGGGGTACATTTCTAGGAGAGCTATCCCTAAAGCAACATCCAGTGAGAGATGTGGTTTATGATGATGTAGGAATGCATGGACTCCCCAACGTTGATATTGGGAAGTGGAGTACAGGTAAAAAGCAAGCTAACCAAAGTGACTGAGTTTGCTTTTCATTTACCAGCTCCATTTGTCAAAACACCTTAAAAGAATCTGATAGACATTTACAAGCAACATAGCCTGCATTCATGGAGCCCCAAGAAGCCCTATCTCTCACAGTCATTTGCTCGAATACCCGCCTTGCAAGCCTGATCATGTTTTTTGAATGGCACCGAGTGTCCAAGAATAGCGTCCCGACTAATCTCGGAGGTGTATAGGCCCTTGACAAAGAGTTTCCCGCAAGTGCACATCGGATAATTCAAGGAGAAAATCCCCCAATCGGATTGCCCCTAGAGATTATTTGCACCCAAGGAGATTTGAACCTTAGACCTGGAGGAGCATACACCAAGCCCAAGGCCTTTACCACTTGAGTCAACCCCTAGGAATATTCCCTATATATTGATCCGATTTGAAACTTGCCTTTATAACCATTGATTGCAACGCCACACCTTCTCCAATAATCAAGCACTGGCCATGGGCTTTTAGACCAAAAGGGTACATGAAATTGTCTGGTTGAAGCCCAACCCTATGAAGTTGAGAGAACAACCTCACTGATTCTATAATGCCCGTCCTTGAGGGGGGTATTTTTACAAAATATTTTAGAAAAGACGACAGGAATTACAGTTCGATTTAAAATATTTTACTATCCTTCCCAGGGTGCAAGACTCTATGTTGTAAAATAAAATATGCTTTTATAATAAAAGAGGTTTACGGGTTAAAAGAGTGAAAAATATAAATCTTAATATAAAAAGGCCTTTCCTATATTTAAAACCCTCATGCCTAGACTTTCGTGCTCTTCCCCTCTTGGCCATGTCCATCCTGAAGCGTACTACTCATTTAGTTCTTGTGGGGGGAGGGGCACACATAAAAACTAAAATGAGTTGAATACTCAATAAGCATTATGTCATACCATTAAAATATAGCAACGTAGGTTTTTAGTTATGCATTCATCATTCTATACATACTATACGTACATGCAAACATGCTTTTATTTGCAAACATCAGTAGGCGGGGGTTTTCATCTTTAAACATGCTTTCCTTTTTGTAAAAAATTTCCCCTGTTACTGCCTTCATTTCTTAAAGAATGCAGCACATTCATACATTCTTTTTTTTTCACTTTCATAGGCCAATGCACACTATTACGCCCTAGGTGCTAGGGTAGAGGCCTTATGGCCAATGGATTTGCCCGTGGCCAAGGGTTGGAATCCCATTTCGTCAGGAATGCAGTACTAGGTGCCCTACCAGATACTATTACCCAGTATTGCAATCTACCCATTCATTCATTTGGGTACCCCTTTCCATTCATTCATGTGGCCGTTACGTAGCTTCATACATTCATACATGCTCATGCCTTTCTTTCTTTCTTTACATTCATGGCAGCTCTAGAGAGCTGCAGCTTTCATTCATTTCATTTGCATGAGCATGGGTTTTCATTCTTTTCATTTCTTTCATTCGTTTCATGCTTTAATGAGAAAACGTCATTTCGTGATAAAACGTTCATTTCGTGAGAAAATTTCGTTTGGGGCGAGAGCCTGAAAATATCTTTTCTTTAAAAATAGATACAATAGATACAGCATATAGTCATCCATTCACATGCGTACAATTAATACTTTTGGGTGCATAAACAGGGGCTGCCAAAGAGGGTCGTACATACTTATACTTTAAAAACGTTATTTGTGCTTTTCTTCTTTTTTGTAAAACGTTTGCCCTTCGAAAGGGACAACATTTCTTTACTTTGTTTTCCAAAAGGAAAAGCTTTTCGTCTTCTTTTTCATATCTTTTAGAAAACTCTAGAAGAGTATGAACATAATACTTACCTGGACTCCATGCTACTTTCATATCATACAGTCCATTCATGCGCATGTCAGATGGCAACCTACATGCATACATATAACCTTAACGTCATTCTCTATCTAGTGCATAAGCAACTGAACTAGAAATAGAGCTATGCTTTACTTAGAACACTCTCCTTCTATCCCGTACTCTTTTATGTCCTTTACTATGATAAAACCCTTGGAGACCCATTACGGTCTCTACTTCCATCAACCTTGATGTTCTATTTCGAGTGCTTACTCACTAGGGTGAACCCATGATTCACCTTAGGATTAAGACACTACGACCTTCACCTTGTTCTTCTTATTAACCACGTTCCGACGCATGACTCAGACTGACTAAGTCACGCATCCTGTTCTTAGACAGTACATTCATCATTACCCTCATGTATCTTAGCTCACTCTAAACCTCATGATCATCCATACACATCACACGGCTCTAAGCCAACCCTAAGGCTTGAGCACCGTGTAACCGTACATAGGACAGATTACCCATTATATACGGTAAATCCGTCCGGCACATGTGTCTAACCAGATTACATACGTACCTTACCCATTTATCATTTAAGACCAACATACCTTACATTGGTCATCGAGTCATATGGACAAGCGCCATACTCCGATACCAACCTTCTCATACCCAGCGAGCACAATTCTTCATGCTAGCTGTACCTCATGACAATTCATCCCAACACTTGACACGATAGGACTTCATGCATAACTCCACTTTACGCCACGCCATATAGCTCGAGACTGTTCTCAAGCTACACCGTGACCTTGTCACATCACTTCACATACATCCTAGGTCATCACAGCGTGTAACAATCCGACCCAATATTATTAGGAATAAATTTCCGATAATTTTTATCAGGCTCAATAAATAAGTTCAAGCCCATAAAAGAATTTATCGAATAGATTATTTCAATTTGAACCTAGAGTTAAGCCTCCATTATTATTATTAGTATTATTATTATTATTTAATTTTTTTTCATCAGATTTTATAGAAGTGTAATTTTAGAGTTTTACCAACATTAAAATTCCTAGACCTACACTCACGGTTGCACTCACACTCACATGCACATGCACACGCACGTACACCCTTCCCCTCAGTTGCATACCGATCCAATAGAGTTTGTATCCTCGGAGGATTTAGTCTCCTAGGTGCAGCCAACTTCAACTCGACTAAACTTCTTATTTCATTCACGTCTTTCACCTCCCCCATTGCCTATAAAAGCAACCCGAGACCTCCTGTAAAACACACACAAACCTCACCACCGAAACCAGATTTCTGGAGTGTAAACCGAGAGACCACATAGCAGTGCAACTTGAGCCCTCCTGCTGCCAACCCATGAACTCCACTCATCGGCATCACCGCTGCCCAACACCACCGAAGCCTCCTCCCAATAACCAGCAGCCACCCACACGGAAACCACACCAAAAACACTCTGTTTTACTGCACCGAAACAGAGGAAGAGTATTCCCCACCGTAAGCCTTGCTCGGCCCAGCCACCACCGACCACCCTAGGTCACCGGACCACCACCACGAAGCCAGAAACTGCCGACCAACCCAACCTCGGCATTCCCACTTCATCCCGGTAAACCCAAGACTGTCGCTGCCCTCCCCCTCTCTCTCGGTGGTTTTCAGCTTCATAGAACTCTCTCTCCCCTCTCGGCTTCGCACCACCGTAGAGAAGCCTCCAGTTGCACCGAATCCACTCCCGGCCACCCAGAGCTACCATCCAGCCCAGCCCCGTCGCATACCCCACTCTCGGTGAGCCTCTGTTGTTCTCTCGTATACATTGCACGTCCGTTGCACTGCACGTTCCCTTTGCATCTGCCGAATAAGTATGTATCACTTGAGTTCACAATCGGGCCTTGGGCCCCGTATGCACACTGGGCTTATTTGTAAGTTTACATTTTAAATGTAAATTGGTTTTAATTTGTTTGATGTTTAAATCTGATGGGCTAATTTCTTTGTGGGCTAAGCTTGAGGTTAATTAGACATAGAACATTGTGATATATTTGTATTTTAAATTGGATTTGATTTCATTATGTTTCAGTAATGGTTTTTTGGGGATAATGAGAATTAAGGAATTAAAATAGGTCAATGTTAGCATTTCAGGGTTAAATATTTTAGCTCGTGTTCGATTGGAATATTTACGGATATTACACGCTCAACAGTGGATTAGCTGTAACAACCCGACCCTAATATTAGGCTATAGATACATTTTATGTATTTTCTTATAGCTATATTATTATTATTATTATTATTATTATCATCAGATTTTACATTTGTTCTTTTAATAAGATTATTATCATTTTATTTTTATTATTTTATTATGACCCGATTTTTACAATAGCCTAGAGTTTTATTTGAATTTAAACATTATTTCTCCCTATCTCCACCCATAAGCCTCATCTTTATCCTCTTATTAATAACTCCAAATCCTATTAGGAAACCAAGCTCTCAACTCCAAATCCTATTAGGAAACCAAGCTCTCAACTCTAAATCCTATTAGGAAACCAAACTCTCAACTCCAAATCCTAGTAGGAAACCAAACTCTCAACTCCAAATCCTATCCCATCTCCTTATGGTCACAATACCCTTTTCCTTGCCTATAAAACCCACCCCTGGCCGAGACCTCCAGAAGAAAACATAAGAAACCACAACCACCGAAGCAAGCCATAGCAGACCGAGAACCCACCTCTCTCGTTCATCTCAGCTTCTCTTAAGCTTTCGGGCTTGCCCCAGCCACCCAGAGCCACCGTCGCCTCGTCCAGCCAATCCCCCATCGCGTACTCTTCTCGGTGATGAGTTACAACTTGAGATTCAAGAAGAAGCGCAGCAAGGTAAGTTATTTGATCACAAAATTAGGGTCATCACAGTCAGCTTATATTTGAGTATTATTCAAGCCAATTCATTGATAGCCTTTGTTTATGTACCACTCATGCCATATGCAAACATGTCATCCAGCATAGCATACGATCATGTCATTCCGCATCATGTTCAGATTCAGAAATTATAATTATGTATGTATTATGTCATCCATCTCATGGTCATAAGACACATAAGCTATCTTAAGTTCAAGTGCAAGATAAGATCAGTTCAATTAATCAGATGGCCATTCAGATGCATGGTACCAATGCAGTTCAGTTCAGGGTGGTGTGCAAGCCACGAACTCAGTCGTGGTCCACCATAGTATGCTAGAATACTATCAGCGGTTCCCCTCGCGGCCGCGGGATGTGGGGCCGGTGCATAACCTCGCACACAGGGTTAAGTGTGTTGGCCAGTCAGTTCAGTCAATAATTAGTTTAGTCAGTTAAATCAGTTCAATCAGTTAAATCAGATCAGATAGTTAATACAGATAAATTAGTCATGCATAGCACAAACATCAGTATGATCAGTCATGAATTTTAAAGTTCTCAGCATGAAAACTTTTATGAAAACCTTATGTTTAGTATGTTAACGTTGTGATGAATTTTTTACTGAGTATTTGACTCATTTTAGTTTGTTTTATTAGCGCTGCAAGATTAGTAGCATGATCATACCCTTACACGTATGTACGGTAAACTGTTGCTTTTTATAAAAATATTATGCATGTATGCCCTTTATTGGAAGCCCCTTTTTACGTACCCAAGACATGATAAAAATATAGAAATTTATGATTTTATGTAAATAATTATGCATCAAGATATTTATGAAAACTCATAATTTTATGAAAGAAATTATGCATCAAAAGATTTATGAAAAGTTATGATTTTATGTGAGAGTTATGCATTAAAATAATTTATGAAAAGCCATGCATGATCTTATGTGAAGATTTATGCATTAAAGTATTTATGAAAAATCATGATTTTATATGAGAAGTCATGCATCACGACATGTTATGAAAGAATGCGATTTCATTTGAAATCTATGATATGATATGACAAGATATGACAAGTATGTATGTGATTTCTTTTGAAATCTATGATATGACAAGTATGCAAGTATGATTATGATGAAATATGAATGATAAGATACGTAACGGCCTATGTTATGATATGAAGACGGTACCTATGTTATGGGCATATTGCATTGCCAGGTCGTACATGCTAGTAGTGCACCCAGTATGTCTTCCTTATGTATGGATTCCACAACCCGCGGCCACGGGTGGAATCAGAATCTATTTAGATTCGCTAACCCTAACTCACGGGGGTCAACAGTGGGTAACGGCCTATGACAAGTGAAAGATAAGCTCATGTTCATATTCATGTTATTTACGTATGTAGTTATGAGTATGCACGTTTTTCAAGAAACCTTATGTTTATTATGTTTACTGTATGATGTGTGCTTATTGAGTATTCGACTCATTTTAGTTTGTTTTTATGTTTTTAAACCACCCCAGGTGATGACATTTATGAGGATGAGACTGCAGGACAGGACTTGACCCTAGGAGGCGACGCAGAGGCCTAGATTATGATATGATTAAGTTTTATGGTTTAAGGTTTCAGTAAATTATTTTGATAAGCTCATGAGACTTCCGTATTATTTTTTTATAAGTGCTTCCGCAGACTCTATGTCGGATTTTAAGTATTTATTAAATTTGTTTTATTTATGGAATCTTTTACATCTGGCGCGTTATTTAAAAGAAAATTTTTCAAGTTCAGTAGTAGCACACTGGTCCCCAAAAATTCTAAAATGTCTTTATTGCGGAGCGGGGTGTTACACAGTGCAACTCCATGCTTGACCACGTCACTTCATGACGTTGCCCAGTCATGCTTCCGCTGCACTACTCTGATACTTTCTAGCCACTTCGCACTTATTCCCGGCCATAAGCCAGTCACATGATAACACCCATCGCCTTAGACTACAGGCCATATCTCAGCCACTTCGGGACACTGTTCCATAGTTCCCGACACCATACATCAAGTTCTTCCCCTATGATATGAACCCGTGAGAAAGGAATCCCTTGAACCCACAATCAATTTGAAAACACACCCAAAAAAGCCAAAATCAAGTCAATGGATGGAGAATCTAGACCCGATGAGAACTCATTCCAAGAACCTAGATTATATTAAAATCTAGACCAGATGAATAACCCGTCTCAAGAACCCAAATTACAAGGAGGAACGCCACAAAGGTTGTGATTTGCCTTTGATAAGTTCAAAAGTTCAATCAAGAATAAGAGGAGTAAACTCACTCACAAATAACATTCAATATTGTCTACCTTTCAAATGAGGCTACAAAGTGTTTTTAAACCAAAAACCTAGTTGAAACCCTAACAAAATAAACCCCTACTTCCAAAAATACCCTCGGATGAACAGTACCGCGGCTATTATACGGCGCTACAGTAACTCGCTATAGTACCTCTTGTAAACCCTAATCCAAAAAAATATAACTTTTCAAATAAGCCCTTGGCCAAAGTACAAGGCCTTCCCAAAACCCCTAATTCATAATAAATAAG
This sequence comes from Cyclocarya paliurus, assembly GCA_029856935.1. Classification (NCBI taxonomy): domain Eukaryota; kingdom Viridiplantae; phylum Streptophyta; class Magnoliopsida; order Fagales; family Juglandaceae; genus Cyclocarya; species Cyclocarya paliurus. The sequence continues at coordinate 12,824,104 of CM056956.1, read as the reverse complement.
ACATATGTGGGCCAAGTATCCTCGAGCCCACATATTCTAAATGAAATAAATCTTTTAACCAAATTAAAAGCTTCTAATAACAATAGGGCCTATCTCTATGTCTTGTCTTTCACTGCTTGAATCAAATAGATCATAACTAGTTCTCCTTCTTTCAAGCCCATATTGAGTGTTGGGCTCTTGCTAGCTTCATTCCAAGTGGATTGCACCAATCCTTGCATTGCTTCCTTGATCTTCTTGGATCTTGATCTTGTAATTGGTCCATCTGGAACTTGCAAATAATCTTGAAGACTAGGCCCACCTTGGTTCCCATCATTCTCCCTCTCCTCAAAAGAATTCGACCTCGAATCGTCACCTACATCAAAAGGAGAAAGATCAGAAACATTGAACGTAGCAGAAACATTATACTCACCTGGAAGGTCCACTTTATATGCATTGTCATTAATTTTCTCAAGAATTTGGAAAAGTCCATCTCCTCGGGGATGCAACTTAGTCCTTCTATGGGTGGGGAATCTTTCTTTACGCATGTGAACCCAAACCCAATCTCCTGGTTCAAAGATGACACGCCTTCGCCCTTTATTGGCTTGGGAAGCAACCCTTTCATTCTTTTGGGCAATTTGAAGCTGTACCCTCTCATGAAGTGACTTTACCATTTCCGCCTTCTTTTGTCCATCCAAACTACTCCTGCCATCAACAGGTAAAGGCGTCAAATCTAAAGGAGTAAGTGGATTAAAACCATAAACAATTTCAAAAGGAGAATATGAAGTAGTAGTATGCATGGCCCTATTATATGCAAACTCTATAAATGGCAAACAATCCTCCCAAGTTTATAAATTCTTTTGAACAACAGTGCATAAAAGCTGAGTTAAAGTCCTATTAACTACTTCAGTCTGACCATCAGTCTACGGATGACAAGTAGTGAGAAATAAGAGCTTAGTACCCAATTTCCCCCACAACACCTTCCAAAAGTAGCTAAGGAATTTAACATCCCTATCAAAAACAATACTCCTAGGTACACCATGGAGTCGCACTATCTCCCTGAAAAAAAAGTCAGCTATGTTTGTGGCATCATCTGTTTTATGGCATGGAATGAAATGTGCCATCTTACTAAATCTATCCACAACCACAAAAATAGAATCTCTACCCTTTTTTTTCCTAGGCAGCCCCAAAACAAAGTCCATAGATATGTCTACTCATGGCTCACTAAGAACAGGTAAGGGTGTATACAACCTATGTGGCATAACCTTAGATTTGGCCTTTCTACATGTAATGCACCTGCCACAAATGCGATTGACATCTCTCTTCATCTTAGGCCAAAAGAAATGTTCATGCAAAATATCTAAAGTCTTCTTGACACCAAAGTGTCCCATTAATCCTCCACCATGTGCCTCACGCACCAACAACTCACGCATAGAACAACTTGGCACACAAAGTTTGCTTTCCTTAAACAAATAACCATCATGCTTGTAAAACTTACCGAATGCCGCCTTATCACATGCCTTATACACCTCAGAAAAGTCAGTATCATCAACATACATGTCTTTTACATATTCAAACCCAAGTATTTTAGCACTCATAGAAGTAAGAAGTACATACCTTCGGGATAAAGCATCAACAACAATATTTTCCTTATCTTGCTTGTAACGGATGACATATGGAAAGGTCTCAATGTATTCCATCCATCTAGCATGCCTTTTATTCAACTTACCTTGACCCTTGAGATGCTTCAATGATTCATGATCGGTGTGGATCACAAATTCCCTAGGCCATAGATAATGCTGCCAAGTCTCTAATGCACGAACAAGAGCATAAAAGCTCTTTGTCATAAGTAGGGTACTTCAGGGACGCCCCACTTAGCTTCTCACTGAAGAATGCTATGGGCCGCCTATCTTGCATCAAAACGGCTCCAATCCCTATTCTTGAGGCATCACATTCAATCTCAAAAGTTTTGTTAAAATCAGGTAATGTTAACACAGGTGCAGAGCACAACCTCTCTTTAATAGTGGCAAAAGCATTCTCTTGATCAACCCCCCAATGAAACCCAACATTCTTTTTAATTACTTTAGTGAGTGGTGCAACAATGGTGCTAAAGTCTTTAACAAAACGCCGATAAAAGCTAGCTAAGTCATGAAAGCTTCTTACCTCAGTGATACTTTTTGGCGTTGGCCACTCCTTGATGGCCTTGAATTTCTCTTCATCCACCTCAATACCTTTTGTGCTAACAACATAACCAAGAAAAACAACTTTTTCCATGCAAAAGGTACATTTCTTGAAATTAGCATACAACTTTTCACATCTTAACACATCAAACACGTATCTCAAATGCTCAATATGTTGATTTAAGTCCTTGCTGTACACTAGGATATTATCAAAGTACACAACCACAAACTTTCCTATGAACGCATGTAAGACGTGGTTCATTAATCTCATGAAAGTACTAGGTGCATTTGTAAGTCCAAATGACATAACCAACCATTCATAAAGCCCATACTTAGTCATAAAAGCCGTTTTCCATTCATCACCCTCTTTCATTCTAATTTGATGGTACCCACTTTTAAGATCAATTTTACTGAAAATACATGAGCCATGCAATTTATCAAGCATATCATCTAATCTAGGAATGGGATGGCGATACTTTACCATGATATTGTTGACCACCCTGCAATCAACGCACATCCTCCACGTCCCATCCTTCTTTGGCACTAGTAGCACTGGTACTGCACATGGGCTTATGCTCTCCCTCATGTACCTCTTGCTCATCAAATCCTCAACTTGCCTTTGAAGCTCCTTTGTCTCCTCTGGATTACTCCTATAGGCTGGTCGGTTTGGAATAGTAGCTCCGGGCACAAAATCAATCTGGTGCTCAATGCCTCTAATGGGTAGCAACTCATTAGGCATCTCCTTTGGGAATACAACATCCTCAAACTCCTGCAACATAGAAACAACCAAACTAGGAAGAGACTGGTTAGTTTCATTAAGATAAGACTCTTTATAGACAAGAAAAATCATAGGGTGATCTGCGAAAAAAGCCCTCTCTCTTGCATAGAAACTCACTTTTGTCTTTCCTTTTCTCTTAGCAGACTCTCTTTCTTTTTTTTCTCGTGGCTCCACCCTTTTTTCTTTACTCTTAGCCACCTCTCTACCTTCTTTTTCACTCTTTCTTTTGTGCTCATTTTCACTCTCACTCTTTCTTTTTTGCTCAATCTCATTTTCACTCTTTATTTTTTGCTCAATCTCTTTTTCACTCTCTCTTTTGATCACTCTCATTTTCACTCTTTCTTTTTTGAGCAACCTCACTTTTCAGTTTCAATTGGTCCTCATAGACCTGGCTTAGAGTTAAAGGAGCAAGCTTGATTGTTTTGCCCTCCTTTACAAAGTTGTACATGTTCTTGAACCCATCATGTGTCACCCTCCTATCATATTGCCACAGCCTCCCCAACAAAATATGGCCAGCATGCATAGGCAGAACATCACAAAGCACCTTATCCTCATATTTCCCGATTGAAAAAGTAACTAACACTTGTCTATCCACCCTAACCTCTCCACAATCATTCAACCACTGCAATTTGTATGGTCTAGAGTGTTTTAAGGTTGGTAGATTCAATTTCTCAACCAAAGTAGTGCTAGCCACATTAGTACAACTCCCCCCATCAATGATCAAACTACATACCTTATTGTTGACATGGCATCTAGTATGGAAAATGTTCTCTCTCTGTTGCGCTGCATCATCCACCTTAATGTGTGTATTGAGAGCATGCCTGGCAAGAAGAGACTCACCTGTCACGGGGTATACCACTCCATCATCATCACTAGCATCAACCAACTCGGGAATCCTATCACTATCATCCTCACTCTCAGTCATCACCTCCCCATTGTCACGCATAATCATCACCCGCCTGTTTAGACATTGAGAAGCAATGTGCCCTGAACCCAAACACTTAAAGCATTTAATATCTCTATTCCGTGAAGGTTGAGATTCTACCTTGGGTTTGTTGCTAGTTTTCTCATCTTTTCCCTTAGGTGGTTTGGTCTTTCTCTTTGCTTTAGCTGGATCATTCCTATCCCACTTTGATTTCCAAGTATTGCTAGAAACTGAAGTGTACCTTGCTGCCCCTTTTGTCTTTAACTGCCTCTCGACCTTCATAGCCATGTGAACCATATCCTCTATCTCCACATAATGCTGCAATTCAATTACATTGGCTATGTCCCTATTCAAACCACTCAAAAATCTAGCCATGGTGGCCTCCCGGTCCTCCTTTACATTAGCCCGTATCATCGCCACCTCCATCTCCTTATGGTAATCCTCCACACTCCTAGACCCCTGTGTAAGATTTTGGAGCTTTTGGTAAAGATCCCTATAGTAGTGGCTAGGTACAAATCTCCGTCTCATGAGAGCTTTCAACTCTCCCCACGTCTCTACAGGCCTCTCATAATTCCTCCTCCTATTGGTTACTAATTGATCCCACCAAATAATAACATAGTCAGTGAACTCAATTACCGCCAACTTCACTTTTTCTCCTCAGAGTAATTATGACAATCAAACACCAACTCTATTTTTTTCTCCCACTCTAGATAAACCTCCGGGTCAGTTCTACATTGGAAAGATGGTACTTTCATTTTGATGCTCCCAAGGTCTATATCTATACCATCCCGACCCCCTAGGTTCCCCTCAAGTCGTCTTTCATGCCTAACTCTTCTATGCCTACTTGACCCAACTTCAGATTCTAAATCTTCCTTATCCTCACCATCTCCTTCATGCTCATACTCATTTTCAACCATAGGCTCACGTCGCCTCCTATCTCTCCTACCTTGTAGATTTCTAATCGCTGCTTCTTGATGATCCATCCTATCCCTCACTTCACCCAACACCATGTTGAACCGCTCAAACTGTTGTTGCATGGCTTGCAACATAGATGATGAGTTATCTGCCACCCGTTTGGAGATGAGTCACTCCTATGAAACATCGTAATGTGCTGCACAAAAAGAATGTTAGTGGAAAACCTTGCACACTCCCTTACGTGTTTACACTCGAATAATGGCACTCCACTCGTGTTTCACTCTTAATTGACTTTTTTCCTGATAATAGTCTCACACTCTCTTGCCTTTTACCTCAAGAGTTTTCCCACTCAAGTTCTTTAAGAACTAATTGAACTCAATCAAGACAATGCAACCTTGTTTTATCCCAACTAGTAATTAGGTCTAAGAAACAAGAACAAGAAAAATATGGAAGGAATAAAAATGACACAATAATCAAGGAAATTGTGGCAATGAAAGAGTAACTAGAAGACAAGATACCAACTATAATGATGTATGTAGCCCCTTTGATGATAAGGCTCAAGAAAAAAATTTCGGCTTTTCAATACTCTTTTTTTTTGGACGATTTTTTTTTTCTGGACATTTTTTTTCTTTTCTAAACCCTAGAACAATGAAGCCCTAGAATTCAATATGCAAGAAATAAAGATAGAATCAGACCTGATTGGAAACTGGGCTCTGAATACCAAATGATATGAACCAGCGGGAAAGGAATCCCTTGAACCAACAATCAATTTGAAAATGCACCCAATAAAGCCAAAATCAAGTCAATGGATGGAGAATCTAGACCCGATGAGAACTCGTTTCAAGAACCTAGATTATATTAAAATCTAGACCCGATGAATAACCAGTCTCAAGAACCCAAATTACAAGGAGGAACGCCACAAAGGTTGTGATTGCCTTTGATAAGTTTAAAAGTTCAATCAAGAATAAGAGGAGTAAACTCACTCACAAATAACATTCAATATTGTCTACCTTTCAAATGAGGATACAAAGTGTTTTTAAACCAAAAACCTAGTTGAAACTCTAACCCAAAATAAACCCCTGCTTCCAAAAATACCGTCGGATGAACAGTACCACGGCTACTGTATGGCGCTATAGTAACTCGCTACAGTACCTCGTGTAAACCCTAGTTCCAAAAATATAACTTTCCAAATAAGCCCTTGGCCAAAGTACAAGGCCTTCCCAAAAACCCTAATTCATAATAAATAAGACATATGTGGGCCAAATATCCTCGAGCCCATTTATTCTAAATGAAATAAATATTTTAACCAAATTAAAAGCTTCTAATAACAATAGGGCCTATCTCTATATCTTGTCTTCCACTGCTTGAATCAAATAGATCATAACTGGTCTCCTTCTTTCAAGCCCATATTGAGTGTTGGGCTCTTGTTAGCTTCATTCCAAGTGGATTGCACCAATCCTTGCATTGCTTTCTTGATCTTCTTGGCTCTTGATCTTGTAATTAGTCCATCTGAAAATTGCAAATGATCTTGAAGACTAGGCCCACCTTGGTTTCCATCACCCTATCAACTACGCAACCACCCTTATCTTTGCGACACGCCATATGGTGCATCGTTCCACCACATGGAGTACACTCCACATGTACTCCCTTCACAACACTATGCCACATCACCACTACGGCACGCACGCCATATGGTGCATCATTCCACCATATGGAGTATATTCCACGTGTACTCCATTCACAGCACTATGCTACATCACCGCTACGGCACACACGCCATATGGTGCATCATTCCACCACTTGGAGTACATTCCACGTGTACTCTCTTCACAACACTACCCCACATCACCGCTACGGCACACACGCCATATGGTGCATCGTTCCACCACATGGAGTACACTCCACTTGTACTCCTTTCACAACACTACGCCACATTACCACTACGGCACATATGCCATATGATGCATCATTCCACCATATGGAGTACATCCCACGTGTACTCCCTTCACAGCAATACGTCACATTACTACTACTGCACATAAACCACAACAACACTCCATAGCACAGCCTACAACACTACACAGCACACTTCCCAACTACGCCCAACACTTCACATCATAGTTGTAACGCCCGTCCTCGTGGTGGGTATTTTTACAAAATATTTTAGAAAATACGACGGGAATTACCGTCTGATTTAAAACCTTTCACTGTCCTTCCCAGGGTGCAAGACTCTACGTTATAAAATAAAATGTGCTTTTATAATAAAAGAGGCTTGGGGTTTAAAATAGTGAAAAATATAAATCTTTAAAATAAAAAGGCCTTTCTTACGTTTAAAACCATCATGTCTAGACTTTCGTGCCCTTCTCCTTTGGCTGTGTCCCTCCTGAGCGTACTGCTCATTCAGTTCCTGTGGGGGGGAGGGGCACACATAAAAACTAAAATGAGTCGAATACTCAGTAAGTATTACTTCATACCGTTAAAATATAAAAACATAGGTTTTCAGTCATGCATTCATCATTCCATACATACTATACATACATGCATACATGCTTTCGTTCGTAAACATCAGTAGACAGGGGTTTTCATATTTAAAACATGTTTTTCATTTAGTAAAACTTTCCCCCGTTACTGCCTTCATTTCTTAAAGAATTCCATGCATTCAAACATTCTTTTCTTATCACTTTCATCGGCCAGTGCACACTGTTACACCCTATGTGTTGGGGTTAGCGGCCTTATGGCCAATGGATTCACCCGTAGCCATGGGTTGGAACCCCATTCCGTCAAGGATGCAGCATTGGGTGCACTACCAGATACTACCGCCCGGCATTGCAATCTGCCCATTCATTCATTTGGGTACCCCGTTCATTCATTTCATGTGGCCGTTACGTATTTTCATACATTCATACATGCTCATGCCTTTCTTTCATTCTTTCTTACGTTCATTCATTCATGGCAGCTCTGGAGAGCTGTAGCTTTTATTCATTTCATGTGCATGAGCATGCCTTTCCTTTCTTTTCATTTCATTTTATGCTTTCATGAGGAAACGTCTTTTCGTGAGAAAACATCCTTTTCTTGAGAAAACGTTCGTTTGGGGCGAGAGTCCGAAAAATATCTTTTCGTGCATCGTCTTTTCTTTGAAAATACATACAATAAATACCACGTATAGTCATCCATTCACATGCATACAGTTAATACTCCATTACGTCACTACAACACATCATTGTTATGGCATACATGCCATATAGTGTATCGTCTCACCACATGGAGTATACCCTGCATATACTCCATTCACAGAACTACGCCACATCACCGCTATGGCATACACGCCATACGGTACATCGTCTCACAACATGGAGTACACTCCTCATGTACTCCATTCACAATACTATGCCACGTCACCGCTATGGCATACACGCCATACGGTGCATCACTCACAATATGGAGTACACTCCTCGTGTACTCCATTCACAGAACTACGCCATGTCACCATTATGGCATACACGCCATACAGTGCGTCGTCTCACCACATGGAGTACACCCCACGTGTACTCCATTCACAGAACTACGCCACGTCACCGCTATGGCATACACGCCATACGATACATCGTCTCACAACATGGAGTACACTCCTCGGGTACTCCATTCACAGTAGTATGCCACGTCACCGCTATGGCATACACGCCATACGGTGCATCACTCACAATATGGAGTACACTCCTTGTGTACTCCATTCACAGAACTACGCCACATCACCATTATGGCATACACGCCATACAGTGCGTCATCTCACCACATGGAGTACACCCCACATGTACTCCATTTACAGCATTACACCACATCACCATTATGGCATACACGCCATATGGTGCGTCATCTCACCACATGGAGTACACTCCTTGTGTACTCCATTTACGACACTACGCCACGTTACCATTATGGCATACACGCCATACGGTGCATCACTCTACCATATGGAGTATATTCCGCGTATACTCGCTTCACAACACTACACCACATTACCGCTATGGCATACATGCCATACGGTGCATCGCCTTACCACATGGAGTACATCCCACATGTACTCCATTCACAACGCTCCGCCACATCACTGCTACGGCACACACGCCGTACGGTGCAATGTCTCACCACATGGAGTATACCCCGCGTATACTTCATTAACAAAACCAAGCCATGTCACCGCTATGGCACATACGCCATATGGTGCAACATCTCACCACATGGAGTATACCCCGTGTATACTCCATTCGCAACACAACTCCACATTACCAATATGGCGCACGCGCCATATGGTACATCATTCCACCACATGGAGTACACTCCATGTGTACTCCACTCAAGGCACTACGCCGCGTTACTACTACCGCACATGCACTACAACCACACTTCACAGCACAGTCCACAACACTTCACAACACACTTCCCAATACACCCAACACTTCACGCCACAGTCCACACCACTACACAGTACACTTTCCAACTACGCCCAGCACTTCATATCACAGTCCATCACACCACCATCATACTACACAGCCATCCTATACTACTAGCAGCACAGTCCACAACCTAGTCAACTAATTAGCATCTAACATAAATAGCGAGGGATAGAGAATTATACCATCGACGGGATAACCCGTGCGTCGCTCGTTGACCGTCACAGCAAATACGCCGGAGGAACGTACGGGGTGGCTACACCGCGTATAGTGATTGTTTATGTGTTTGGATAGCTAGGTGTGGTCTTGGAAGGGCCTAAGGTGGCCTTGATGATGATGAAAATGAGAGTATCACAACGGATCTTGCCGTGTACAGTGGCAGTCAGTCACGCGCAGTGACTATCCATCACGTGCAGTGATTACCCATCACATAAAGTGGTGGTTTAAGCTTGGGCTAGGCTAGGGGAGGTTGCTAGTGGAGCCGTGGAGGCTAGGTGGTGGTCGGCACGGTGGTCTACAGCGATGAAAGGCTGGCCGTGCACTGTGAGGGAAGAGAAGCCGGGGGAGAGTGAGAGAGAGTGTGGGGCCGTGGTTGGTACGGTTGGGTTTGTGGTGGTCTAAGGGTGCTGGCTAGGGTGGCCACTCGCCGTGGGTGGCGGAGCACGGTGGCGGATCGAGCTTAACCAATGCAGTGGAGAGGGGAACACTAGGAGGTGGAGGAGAGGCCTACTGGCCGTGGGTTCATGAGAGGAGGAAGGGGGAGACCTCAGGAGTCTCGTGGTGGTGTCCAGTGGCTGAGATGGCCGCGCATGGTGGCGCTGTGGACTCGCACAGTGAACCCATGCGTGGGAGGGACTCGGGCTCATGCATGGAGGAGGGTGGCTGCACGGGAGAAGCTGAGCTCGCTGGAGGAGGCCGGTCGGTGGCAGGGGAGGCTGCCGTGGGAGTGGTGGCGCCGGAGAACGGCGCACGGTGGCGCTGTAGCTTCCAAGCCCATTCGGGCTATGCACTATCGGGGGAGAGAGGGGCCGAGCGTGGGGGTGAGCTACCGGCATGGGGAGACTCGCTGGAGGGAGAGGAGGCTGGTGGTGGTGGTCATGAGGCACGCCGGCGCACGGCGGCACCGAGCTGGGCTGAGGAGCAGTTCGGGCGAGAGAGGGGGGGTTGTATCGTGCAGTGCAATCTGAAGGAGAGAGAGAGGGTTGGGGAAAAAGTGAGGGAAAAGAGAGAGGGGCTGGGGTTTTATCCTAAAACCCGACATCTGGAGGTCTATAAAAATGCTCTACGATGACCTTTAAATACTGATTTGAAAATACGTAAAAGCTAACTTATTTAAAAGCACTGAGAGGAATTAAGATAGACTATTATTTAAAATAATATTCCTTCATCGTTTATAAAATGATGAAGTCTTACTTAAAATATTTAAAAGAGTAAAACTATTAAATTAATAAAGATTCCATCATTATTTAAATCACCTAATATTTTAAATAACTGGAATCATTTATATAAAATGATTCCCTACAATTATAATATTTTTGGAGCTCTTCAAAGATATTATAATTGAGTTATTTAAAATATTCTTTAATTAAATAATAATAGAAATCTTCCATTTAAAATACACATTACTTTAAAACACAAAGATAGCTTTGTAAATTACGTAGCATCTTTTAGAACACGCCATCGGGGTCTGGCACTCGTAACGGGGCTCTTAGACACTAAAGAGAGGAGTGGGCAGGCTGATGCATCTGACGTAATTGCTTATGTCAGAAGAAAGGAAGGAGTAGAGTATTACAATAGTCCACACCACCGTACTACACAACTACTCCACAATACTAACAGCACAGTCCACAACCTAGTCAACTAGCTAGTATCTAACATAAATAACGAGGGATAGAGAGTTATACCATCAACGGGATAACCCGTGCGTCGCTCGTTGACCGTCACAGTTGATAACGCCGGAGGAATGTACGGTGACTGTTTAGGCGTTTGGATAGCTAGGTGTGGCCTTGGATGGGCCTATGGTGGCCTTGATGATGGTGGAAAGGAACGTAGCACGGCGAATCTAGTCATGTACAGTGGAGGTCAGTCACGCGCAGTGACTATCCATCACATGCAGTGACTACCCACCACATAAAGTGGTATTTAGGCAAAGGCTAGGCTAAGGGAAGATGTTGGTAGACCCGTGGAGGCTCAGTGGTGGTCCTGTGGTGGTCCATAGTGGTGGAGAGAGGCTGGCCGTGCACTGTGAGGGAGGGAGAAGCCGTGGGAGAGTGAGAGAGAGTGTGGGACCATAAGTGGCAGATCGGGGTCGTGGGGGGTCCGGATAGCTTCGTGGTGGCCTGAGGGTGCCGGAGAGGGTGGTCACCTATCATGGGTGGTAGTGTACGGTGGTGGATTTGGCTTAAGGGGGTGCGGCGTCCGTGGGAGAGTGAGCCTGCATGGTGGCTCGGCTGGAAGTGGGGATGGCTGTGGGAGGTGGCCAGAGACCAAGGGAGGTCCCGGTGGTGGAGACATGTCGTGGGTGGCGGCGTATGGTGGTGGAGAAGGGGAACCCGTGCAAGAGAGAGGTGGACTTCATGGAGGCAACCGGCGGGGAGTTGGAGGAGGGTGGTCGGTGGAAGAGGAGGCTGCCGTGGGAGTGGTGGCACTGGAGGACGGTACACAGCGGCGCAGCAACATCAAGCCCATTCGGGCTGTGCACTACCGAGGGAGAGGAGGAGAGAGCGTGAGGGAGCAAGGCCGGTGCAGGGGAGCTCGCTGAAGGGAGAGGAGGCAGGCGATGGTGGAGGTGAGGCTCATCCGCGCATTTCGGCGTCGAGCTGCGGGTTGGAGCAGTTCGGGCGTGGGTATTGTGCAGTGCAAGTCGAGAGGGAGAAAGGGAGGAGAGAGAGAGGGCTGGGGGAAAAGTGAGGTAGAAGAGAGAGGGACTGGGGTTTTGGTTTTATCCTAAAACCCATCCTTTGGGGATCTATAAAATGATCTACGATGACCCTTAAATACTGATTTGAAAATGTGTAGACAATAACTTAATTAAAAGCACTGAGAAGAATTAAGATAGAATATTATTTAAAATAATATTCCTTCATCATTTATAAAATGATAAAGTCTGATATGAACCCGTGGGAAAGGAATCCCTTAAACCCACAATCAAATTGAAAACTCACCCAAAAAAGCTAAACTCAAGTCAATGGATGGAAAATCTAGACCCGATGAGAACCCGTTTCAAGAACCTAGATTATATTAAAATCTAGACCCATTGAAGAACCCGTCTCAAGAACCCAGATTACAAGAAGGAACGCCACAAAGGTTGTGATTTACCTTTGATAAGTTCAATTAAGAACAAGAGGAGTAAAACTCAACTCACAATGAATAAATCATCAAATTTCATAAATTTTATAAACTAAGGCTACAAAGAGTATTTAAAGGAAAACCTAATTAACCCTAAATAAAAAATCCCCATCTTCCAAAAATGCCCCTGCGTGAACAGTGTCGCGGCGTGAACAATACCGCTACAGTACTTTTAAACCCTAGTTCCTAAAAATAACTTTCCAAATACGCCCTTGGCCAAAATACAAAGCCTTCCAAAAAAAACCCTAGTTCATAATAAAAAGACATGTGGGCCAAACATCCTCAAGTCCAATTATTCTAAACTAATAAAATAAGTCCTTTAAATGAATTGAACAAGTTGAAAGCCTTCAGGTGCCCAAATGACTCAAAACTGGATCTTCCATAGCTTGTATCAAATGAATCAAAATTGGATCTTCATCCTTCAAGCCCATGATGAATGTTGGGCGCTAGACTTGTCCCAAGTGGATTACACCAATCCTTATTGCCTCATTGATCTTCTTGGCTCTTGACCTTGTAATTGGAGCATCTGGAACTTGCAAAGATCTTTAAGACTAGGTTCATCTTGATTCCCATCAAAGTCTTACTTAAAATATTTAAGAGAATAAAACCATTAAATTAATTTAAGATTCCATCATTATTTAAATCACGTAATATTTTAAATAACTGGAATCATTTATATAAAATGATTCCCCACAATTATAATATTTTTGGAGCTCTTCAAAGATAATATAATTGAGTTATTTAAAATATTACTTAGTAAAATAACAATAGGGATCTTCCATTTAAAATACACATAACTTTAAAACACAAAGCTAACTTTATAAATTACATAGTATCTTTTAAAACAAGCCATCGATGTCTGGCACGCATAACGAGACTCTTAGGCACTAGAGAGAAGTGGACAGGCTATCGCAGCAGACGTAATTGCTTACGTCAGAAGGAAGGAAGGAGCAGGGTATTACAGATTCAATCAAAGCTTAGCTCTTGGTGAGTTTTGTAACAATTCTCCCCGTAGGATTTCTTTCTCTTCATCTATCAAAGGGCCAATGAGGTGGCAATACATCAAGCAACTAAGGAGCAAAATTCTTACCTACCAAAACTTCATCCCTCTTCTGCAATGTTAGGTGTATCATCCCTGATGGTCCAGAAAGAAGAATCTGTCATCACTGGATCCTAATCTAACTCACGCTCTTCAACTATTTCTTTCAAAAGCTTTAGTTTCTTTTCAGGTGAAGGAGCACAAATTGAACGCAGTGCTATTAACTGGCGATTAACACCACAATCTGGCATGAGTTCTATTGCAGCTGATACTATAATACCCTGCTCCTTCTTTTCTAACATAAGCAAATTTCGTCCGATGTAATAGTCCGGCCCTTCTCTCTAGCGATTGCAAGCCTCGTTATGCATGTCGAACCTCGATGGTGTGTTTTAAAGATGTTATGTGATTTCTAAAGTAAGCTGAGTGTTTTAAAGCCCTTGAATATTTTAAATGCCCTGGAAATATTTATATGGGATATTTCCAGTGTTATTGAACCAAACCTAATTTTAAGTAAGACAATTATAATATTTTTGAATAGCTCCAAAAATATTATAATTGTAAGAAATCATTTTATTAAAATGATTTCAGTTATTTAAAATATTATGAGATTTGAATTATGTTGAAAACCCTAATTAATTAGATGGTTTTATTCTCTTAAAGATATTAAATAAGACTTCATCATTTTATTAATGATGAAGGAATATTATTTTATAAACTAAAGTTTGGTTTAAATAATTTCTATCTTAATTCTTCTCAATGCTTTGAATTAAGTTAATGTTTACGCATTTTCAAATTAGTATTTAAAACCCATCGTTAGATTGTCTTAAAGATCCCAAGATGAAAGGTTTGGATTAAAACCCTAGCTACCTCTCTTTCTCCCTCACTTTTCCCTTCTCTCGCTCTCTCCTCTCCCTCACCTGTACGACCCCTCTCCCTTAGCCGATTCTCCCTCAGCCCAGCCAGGTGCCATCGTGTGCCGCCCAGCCTCACCACCACCACCATCAGCCTCCTTTCATGCCGGCGAGCTCCCACCATCAAACCCAGCCTCCATCTCGTAGCCACCCTCTCCCACGCACACCCGCATCTCCTCAAGCACGGGTTCACCATGAGTAGCTCCTAGCACCGCCGTTCACGGCCACTGCACCTCGACCACCTCATACCGGCAACCACCTCTCACAGACCTAACCACCATGAACCTCCCTCTCCCTCTCCATCGCACACACACACAATACCTATAAATGGGTTTCACACAGTTTCACTGCCAACGACGGTCCTAGTGCCGTTGTGCGTCGGTTCTAGCCCTACTAAGCACCCCCTGAGCTCCCTTTTCCTCCTCTCTTTAACCTGAAGTCGGTAGCCCCTTCCTCAGGAGTTCCTCCAACGCACGGGTTCTCCATACCCATGGCCACCGCACCACCACTAGAGGCTCCTCCTCCCACAGGCGACCTCCCTTATCCACCCCCATGTCCAGCCGAGCCACCTAGCTCCCTTACTCTCTCTCACTCTCTCACGAACTCTCCCTCACGCACAGCCTAGATCCACCACTGTAGGCCACCGTGCCACCTCCACCTCACCACCATAGCTTCACCAGCAACCTCCTGAGCTCCTCCATGGCCAGCCACGACCAGCCAAGCTCCCCTTCCTTTTCCCCTATTTGAGACACATGGGTTCCCCTTGGAAACCAACGGCTCCACCGCGCTCTGCCACCTTAGCCACCATGAGACCACCCTCAGCATCCTTTGATCTCCCCTAGCCTAGCCCTAGGCCCAAACCACCACTTTACTTGGTGGACAGCGACTATATATGGCTAACTGCCACTGTACACGGCTAGATCTGCCATATTCTGCCCCTTGCCGCCACCATGAGCCCTTCCAAGACCACACCTAGCTATCGAAATGCCCAAACAGCCACCGTACATGGGTTAGCTACCACGTACGACCCTTCTAACATCATCGACCGTGACGGTCAACGAATAATGCATGGGTCAACCACGACGGTGGTATAACCCTCTATCCCTCGTTATTTATGTTAGATGTTAATTGATTGGTTAGGTTGTGAACTCTGCTGTTAGTATTGTAGAGTTTCTTGTATTGTGATGTGCTGTGCTGTGTACATGGACTGTGTTGTGTAGTGTGGGCTATAGTAGTGATGTGGTGTAGTGTGTGAAGGGAGTACACGGGAAGTATACTCCATGTGGTGGAGTGATACACCATATGGCATGTGTACCATAGTGGTGATATGGCGTAGCATGTGTGAAGGGAGTATACATGGAGTGTACTCCATGGGGTAAAGCGATACACCATGTGCCGTGTCGCAAGAATAAGGATGGTTGCGTAGTCGATGAGTGTAGAGCGTGAGTAATGTCGGGAACTATGGAATAGTGTCTCAAAATAGTTGTGATGTGGCCTGTAGTCTGAGGTGACAGGTGTCACCATATAGTTGACTTATGGCCGGGAGTATGTGTTAAGTGGCAAGATAGTATCAGAGTAGTGTAGCGGAAGCATGATGGGGGAATGTCATGAAGTGACATCGTTAAACAAGAAGTCATGCTGGTGATGAGTGAGGGGTTAGTGTAAGAGTGACTTAGCAGAAACATGACGAGATGTCACAATGTGACTGGAGTACATAAGGGACCGTACTCATGATGAGTTAAGAGTTAGTGTAAGAATGATGTAGCGGAATGTCAGGTGACATGACAAGGTCACGATGTAGCTTGGGAGTAGTCTCGAGCTATGATGTGACGTGAGGTGTATTTGTGTATGGAGTCTTGTCTTGTCAAGTGTTAGGATGAACTGTCAAGAGGGATGGGTGGCATAAAGAATCATGCTAGTCGGGTTAAGAGAAAGTTGGTATCAGAGTATGGCGCTTGTCCATACAAGCAAGTGATCAACAGACTTGTAACGCCCGTCCTTGAGGGGGGTGTTTTTACAAAATATTTTAGAAAGGATGACTGGAATTACCGTCTGATTTAAAATATTTTACTGTCCTTCCCAGGGTGCAAGACTCTACGTTATAAAATAAAATGTATTTTTATAATAAAAGAGGTTTACGGGTTAAAAGAGTGGAAAATATAAATTTTTAAAATAAAAAGGCCCTTCATACATTTAAAACCCTCATGCCTAGACCTTCATGCTTTTCCCCTTTGGCCGTGTCCGTCCTAAAGCGTACTGCGCATTCAGTTCCTGTGGGGGAGGGGCGCACATAAAAACTAAAATGAGTCGAATACTCAGTAAGCATTACTTCATACCGTTAAAATATAACAACATAGGTTTTTTCAGTCATGCATTCATCATTCTATACATACTATACATGCATGCATGCATGCTTTCATTTGCAAACATCAGTAGACGGGGGTTTTCATCTTTAAACATGCTTTTCTTTTCATAAAACGTTTCTCTCGTCACTGCTTTCATTTCTTAAAGAATGTTATGCATTCATACATTCTTTTCTTTTCACTTTCATAGGCCAATGCACACTGTTACGCCCCGCGTGCTAGGGTTAGCGGCCCTATAGCCAATGGATCCCCCGTGGCCACCGGTTGGAATCCCATTCCATCAGGAATGCAGCACTAGGTGCACTACCAGATACTACTACCCGGTATTGCAATCTGCCCATTCATTCATTTGGGTACCCCTTTCATTCATTCATGTGGCCGTTACGTAACTTCATACATTCATACATGCTCATGCCTTTATTTCATTATTTACATTCATTCGTTCATGGTAGCTCTAGAGAGCTGCAGCTTTCATTCATTTCATTTGCATGAGCATGGGCTTTCATTTTTTTCATTTCTTTCATTCGTTACATGCTTTCATGAGAAAACGTCATTTCGTGAGAAAACATCATTTGGGGCAAGAGCCCAAAAATCATCTTTTCGTGCCATGTCTTTTTTTTTGAAAATACATACAATAGATACAGTGTATAGTCATCCATTCACATGAGTACTATTACTATTTTGGGTGCATGAACAGGGGCTGCCAAATAGGGCCGTACATACTAATACTTCAAAAGCGTTACTTTTCGTTCTTTTTCGTAAAACATCTGCCCTTCGAGAGGGAGAGCATTTCTTTTCTTTATTTTTCAAAAGGAAAAGCTTTTTGTTTTCTTTTTCTTATCTTTAGAAAACTCTAGAAGAGTATGAACGTAATACTTACCTGGACTCCATGCTACTTTCATACCATGCAGTCCATTCATGCGCATGTCAGATGGCAACCTACATGCACATACATAACCTTAACGTCATTCTCTATCTAGTGCATAAGCAACTGACAAGAAATAGAGCTATGCTTTACTTAGAACACTCTCCTTCTATCCTGTGCTCTTTCATGTACCATACTATGATAAAACCTCTGGAGACCCATTACGGTCTCTACTTCCCTCAACCTTGACGTTCTACTTCGAGTGCTTACTCACTAGGGTGAACCCATGATTCACCTTAGGATTAAGACACTATGACCTTTGTCTTATTCTTCTTTATTAACCACGTTCCGACACATGACTTAGACCGATTAAGTCACGCATCCCATTCTTAGACAGTACATTCATCATTACCTTCATGTATCTTAGCTCACTCTAAACCTCATGACTATCTATACACATCACACGGCTCTAAGCCACTTTAAGGCTTAAGCACCGTGTAACCATATTTAGGACAGATTACCCATTACATATGGTAAATCCATCCGGCACGTGTGTCTAACCAGATTACACACGTACCTTACCCCTTTATCACCTAAGACCAATATATCTTACCTTGGTCATCGGGTCGTATGGACAAGCGTCATTCTCCGATACCAACCTTCTCTTACCTGGTTGGCACGACTTTTCATGCAAGCCATACCTCATGACAGTTCATCCCAACACTTGACATGATAGGACTTCATTCATAACTACGCTTTACGTCACGCCATATAGCTCAAGACTGTTCCCAAACTACACCGTGACCTTGTCACATCACCTTACATACATCCTAGGTCATCATAGCACAACTCCATGATTGACCAGGTCACTTTATGACGTTGCCCAGTCATGCTTCCGCTACACTACTCTGATATTTTTCAACCACTTCGCACTTATTCCCGGCCATAAGCCAGTCACATGGCGACACTTGTCACCTTAGACTACATGCCATATCTCAGCCACTTCAAGACATTGTTCCACAGTTACCAACACCATACATCAAGTTCTTCCCCTATCAACTACGTAGCCACTCTTATCTTTGCGACACGTCATACGGTGTATCACTGCACCTCATGGAGTACACTCCACGCATACTCCCTTCACAACACTACCCCACATCACCACTACGGCACACGTGCCAATGGTGCATCGTTCCACCACATGAAGTACATTCGACGTGTACTCCCTTCATAGTACTACGCCACATCACTACTACCGCACATAAACCACAACCACACTTCACAACATAGTCCACATCACTACACAGCACACTTCCCAACTATGCCCAACACTTTACGTCACAGTCCATCACATCACCATACTACACAGTTACCCCACAGTACTAACAGCACAGTCCACAACCTAACCAACCAACTAGCATCTAACAGAAATAACAAGGGATAGAAAGTTATATCATCGACGGGATAACTCATGCGTCGCTCATTGACCGTCATAGCGATAACGTCGGAAGGAACGTACGGGATAGCTACACCGTGTACGGTGGTTGTTTAGGCATTTGGATAGCTAGGTGTGGTCTTGGAAGGGCCTAAGGTGGCCTTGTGATGGTGGCAAGGGAGCATATCACGGCAGATCTAGCCGTGTACAGTGACTGTCAGTCAAGCGCAGTGACTGCCATCACGTGCAGTGACTACCCACCACATAGAGTGGTGGTTTAGGCTTAGGGCTAGGCTAAGGGAAGCTGTCGGAGGAGCCGTGGAGGCTCGATGGTGGTGGCATTGTGGTCCATGGTGGTTGATAGGGCTAGCCTTGCACTGTGAGGGAGGGAGAAGCCGTGGGAGAGTGAGAGAGAGTGTGGGAGCACCGGTGACAGATCGGGCCCTTGGGTGGTTGGGTTAGCTTCATGGTGGTCTGAAGGTGCTGGAGAGGGTGATCACCCGCCGTGGGTGGCGGCGTACAGCGGTGGAGGGTGTAAAACCTGTGCGGTGGATCTAGGGGAGGCTAGCGGTCGTGGGTTTAAGGGAGGAGGAAGGGGGAGACCTAGGGAAGCTCATGGTGGTGTTCGGTGGCCAAGGTGGCCACGCATGGCGGGGCTAGGGGACTGCACAGTGAACCCGTGCGTGAGCTGTGTACGTGCATGTGGAGGGAGGTGGCTGCACGGGAGGGGCTGAGCTCGCTAGAGGGTGATGGCCGGTGGGCAGGGGAGGCTGCCGTGGGAGTGGTGGCGCTCGAGGACGACACATAGCGACCCAGTGGCATCAAGCCCATTCGGGCTATGCATGGCCGAGGGAGAGGAGGACGGAGCTTGAGGGGAAGAGTCTGGTACTAGGAGACTCGCCGGCATGAGAGGAGGCCGGTGGTGGTGGAGGTGAGGCTCGCCGGCGCATGGCAGCGTCGATCTGGGAGCTGGAGCGTTAGGGCGAGAGAGGGGGCTCACGTACTAGGCAATCCGAAGGAGAGAGAGAGGGGAGGGAAAAGTGAGGGAGAAGAGAGAGGGGCTGGGGTTTTATCCTAAAACTCTGGATCTATAAAATGATCTAACGGTGACCCTTAAATACTGATTTGAAAATACGTAAACATTAACTTAATTAAAAGTACTGAGAGGAATTAAGATAGAATATTATTTAAAATAATATTCCTTCATCATTAATAAAAATGTTGAAGTCTTACTTAAAATATTTAAGAGAATAAAACCATTAAATTAATTAAAGATTCCATCATTATTTAAGTCACTTAATATTTTAAATAACTGAAATCATTTATAAAAATGATTCCCTACAATTATAATATTTTTGGAGCTCTTCAAAAATATTATAATTGAGTTATTTAAAATATTACTTAGTTAAATAATAATGGAGATCTTCCATTTAAAATACACATAACTTTAAAACACAAAGCTAGCTTTATAAATTACATAGTATCTTTTAAAACACGCCATCGAGGTCTGGCACGCATAACGGGGCTCTTAGACACTAGAAATGATGGCCAGGCTATCATATCAAACGTAATTGCTTATGTCAGAAGGAAGGAAGGAGCAGGGTATTACAAGACTATATGTTGGTATTAGGTGATAAAGGGGTAAGGTACACGTAATCTGATTAGACACGTGCCGGACAGATTCACCATATTTAATGGGTAATCTGTCCTAAGCATGGTTACACGGTGCTTAAGCCTCAGAGTTGGCTTAAAGCCCTGTGGCATGTACAGATGGACATAAAGATTTAGAGTGAGCTAAGATACATGACGGTAGTGACGGGCGTATTGTCTAGGATTGGGATGCGTGACTTAGTTGGTTTGAGTCATGCATCAGGATGTGGTTAATAGAAGAGTAAGAAAAAGGTCTTAGTGTCTTAATCCTAAGGTAAATCATGGGTTCACTCTAGTGGATGAGGACTCGAAGTAGAACGTTGAGACTGGAAGAGGTAGTGACCGTAAGTGGATCTCCAAAAGTTTTATCATAGTAAGGGACACGTAAGAGCACGAGATAGAAGAAGAGTGTTTCAAGTAAAACGTAGTTCTATTTCTAAGTTTAGTTGCTTATGCACTAGATAAGGAATAACGCTAAGGTAATGTGTATGCATGTAGGTTGTCATCTGATACGCACATGAATGGACTACATGATATGAAAGTAGCAAGGAGTCTAGGTAAGTATTATGTTCATACCCTTCTAAAGTTTTCTAAATGATATGAAAATAAAGAAAATGAAATACTTTTCCTTTACGATGCTTTACAAAATGACACGAAAGATGTTTTACAAAAGCATGCTAAGTATAACGTTTAAAAATATATGTATGTATGGCCCTTCTTGGCAGCCCCTTTTTATGCAACCAAAGTATTAATTGTACGCATGTGAATAGATGACTATATGCAGTATCTATTCTATGTATTTTCTACAAAAAGAAATGTTGAGGCTCATTTCTCAAGCTTTTAAATGACGCTTTTCCATGAATGAACTGATAAATGAAAAGGATTGAAAGGACTAAAATGAAAGAAAGGAAGGACTGAATGTTTAATATAGGAAAATACGTAATGGCTATATGAATGAAAAGGGTGCCAAAGGAATGGACTAGGCAGATTGCAATGTCGGGTAAGTAGTACTAGTAGTGCACCCAGTGCTGCACCCTAATGAAAAAGGTCCAAAAGACCACTAACCCAAGCACGCGGGGCGTAATAGTGTGCAACAGCCAAATGAAAGTAAGAAGAAAGAATGTATGAACGTATCGCACTCTTTAAGAAATGAAGGCACTGGTGGGAAAAATGTTTTACGAAAAGGAAACCTTTTTTTTAAAAGAAAAATCCCGCCTAGTGATGTTTTCAAAGGAATGCATGTATGCATGTACGTATAGTATGTATGGAGTGATGAATGCATGACTGAAAACCTATGTTATTATATTTTAACTATATAAAGTAATGCTTACTAAGTATTCGACTCATTTTAGTTTTTATGTATACCCCTCTGATATGAACCCGCAGGAGAGGAATCCCTTGAACCCACAATCAAATTGAAAACTCACCCAAGAAAGCCAAACTCAAGTCAATGGATGGAGAATCTAGACTTGATGAGAACTCGTTTCAAGAACCTAGATTATATTAAAATCTAGACCCATTGAAGAACCCGTCTTAAGAACCCAGATTACAAGGAGGAACGCCACAAAGGTTGTGATTTACCTTTGATAAGTTCAAAAGTTCAATTAAAAACAAGATGAGTAAAACTCAACTCACAATGAATAATTCATCAAATTTCATAAACTTCATAAACTGAGGCTACAAATAGTATTTAAAGGAAAACCTAATTAACCCTAAATGAGCAGAATGCGTCAGGACGGACATGGCATAAGGGGAAGAACACGGAAGTCTAGGCATGAGAGTTTTAAATGTACGAGAGGCCTTTTTATTTTAAGATTTATGTTTTCTACTATAAACCTCTTTTATTCTCAAAGCACATTTTATTTTATACCGTAGAGTCTTGCACCCTGGGAAGTAAAAAGTTTAAAACGAACGGTAATTCTCGTCGTCTTTTCTAAATCATTTTCTAAAGGTCCCACCACAAGGACGGGTGTTACAAGTACAAATTCTTTGCCATACTTAGTCACAAATAGCATTTGAGCCTACAACAACTCTAATAGATCCGCACAACTTGGTACTACACCTTATATTGCTTCCTTCAAATCTAGAGGACAATCCCTTTCTGATTCAAAAATTTGAAGGCAGACGACAATAAGCTCACAGAATAGCTCAATGGTCTTCTCGAATGCAACCGATGGCTTCTTAACATGCTAGAGAAGAGTCTTGCTTGCTTGCTAGCCACTGAAGCTGTATTATAGCTCTTTGTTGTTGGAAAAGGCCACTAGGTAGAACTTGTAGGCTAGAAGGTTTATTAAGGTCAACCATACCATCATCTTCAAGTAAGTATGGCACCTCAAGCTCCCTTTAACGAAGTCTAGGGTAGACAAGCTCCAAACCACTAGGGCCAAACTCCCATCTGATGATATTAAAAGGTCTAATTTCCTCATCCTCCCCATCAGCTATAGATGAACATCTGGATCCTTTGAGGGAGGGTTGGTGGTGGCACCAGGGCTTGCAATGGTTGGGGTCGCAAGACTTGCCTATGCGCTTGCGGTGAGTTATAGGGAGTAAGGTGTGAGGGCTTTGCCGTGGGGTGTGAGGAGGTCATGCAAAAAATGGGTTACATATTTAGTTGTGGAGCGTGATGCTAGCTTGGGTGGATGTTGGGGAATATGAGTGATGGCGGTGATTTCTCTGCCATGAGAGAGAGAGAGAGAGGTTTTACTAGGTGTTCGGCCTTCCTCTTCCTCGATGACGTATTTGAAATGGATGTAGCCATTCTTGCCGGCGCTACTATCTGCCCCTGCATCTGGACCTTTCCCTATTTTTGACACTGTTGCTGCTCCTTCTTCGTCTTGTTGCATTGCACAAACCTGTGCTCCGAATGGGTTAATTTTTCTCTAAGGTTTTTACCGAAATCATTTAAATGCTGCTAGAACACTTTGTGATTTTGCTGTGCTCATACTATATTTTATTATTTATTTTATGTATTAATACTCTCCCTTACATGTGAACTAGACTTCTATTAATAAATGAGTCCAACACATAGAATAGTTTTTTGTGGGCTGTGTTCAACGCCGTTATGCCATCGTGCAGGGCCCTCCAAGTCATTCGAGGACGGCTAGTAGGTAGTGTTCCTTTGCTGATATGGTGGCATAGACTCCACAATGTTGCCAGAAGTGGATATTCTGGTGCGTCCACCAAAGTCCATCGAAGGAGAGGTTTACATTTCTTTCTTGGCTGAGGAGATTGGTCGTTCTGCAGCTCCTTTCAAGTTCTCCATAGTCCTAAAGTTTTTATATCAACATCCATCATTGGATGCTATCAGATCTTTTATACGTCGTCGTTGGGGCCTTGCGGAGCAACCTATTGTTTCATCCATGCAAAGGCTTTGGAATGTTTTCATTTAGCTGACAAATGAAGAAGACTTTCTCAAAGCTTTGTCCAAGGAGGGATGCGATATTGATGGGATTCCTTATAGGGCTTTCCACTGGCATCCAGATTTTCATGAAGACAAAGAACCATCCATTGTCCCAGTGTGGGTGGCTCTTCCTGGGCTTCCGCCCAACTTTTTTTTTTTAATAAAGAGAGAGTGATCACATGTCCAGGGGTGATCCCCTCCCAAGTTTATTAATGAATCCTTACTTATGGCTAAGGAATACCATATACACAATTCATCAATGCTAGGGACTTACAAATTTCATCCTAGCGGTACACTTATTTCCCCTAACATAAGCAAAGATAACCAATGAAAAAATTACAAGAATCATTATGAACAAAAACGAATATAAGGAACACTTCCTATGTCAAGTCTAATTAATCCTCTGATTGAAGCCGAAATTCCATCAAACCTTTAGCACCCATTTTTGCTAAATCATCCGCAATGGCATTAGATTCTCTAAAATTATGACTAATAGAGAACTGAATCCCCTCCAATCTCTGCAGAATCTCTTCCCAAAAATCCTCCAAATACCATAAACCACAACATTTCTTTTTCAGCCATTCCACCACCAGTTTTGAGTCCATTTCTATTTCCACCTTTCTAAACCCCATCAGATTCACAGTATGAAGGCTATGCAAGATACTTAGCACTTCTGCAGCATTATTAGTCTTTTCACCTAGAAAATTAGCAAAACAACAAATTAATTGACCATTAGAACTCAGGATCACCCCACCCCACCTGCACCAGCACCACCCAGATTCCCCATAGAACATCCATTTATATTTAATTTCACAAAATCTGCTGCCGGTCTCCTCCATTGAACAAATTTTACTCTATTATTAGGAGGATATTTAAATAAAATTTACAAATTTCTCAACAAACTTTCATCTGAAGTACTTATTATCTTGGACTCCTTAATTTTCAAAGCCACCCAAACCATCCAAAATTTAATCAAAGCACATACCGAATCAAGAGGAATTCTTTTATCGTCCATTCGTTGTTGACGTCTTCTCTACCACAATCTCCAAGAAATTATGGTAGGCAAAATACCAACCAGTTGACCCCCTTTAACAGACAACTTAGTCCTTCTATGGAAGGACTCAACTCTCTCCCTCCATGACCTTCCCTACTAAGAAGGAAGTCCTACCATTGATACAAATCTTGCCCAAACCTGTTCAACCAGCTTTCCTTTAGCTAATATATGATCAAGATTTTCTTCCTGACCACTTAAGGTACAATTACATTTTGATACCATGGGAATATTCAACCTGCAAACCTCCTCATCAACTGGTAAGGAGTTATGCCAAGCTCTCCACATTGTAACTGAAATTTTCTTTGGTAATGCCTGATGCCAAATCCACTTTGCCCATGCAAACACTGGAACCTGAGTATGAATACACTCCAGTGCACTACTAGTTGAAAATTTACCATTACTGTTTGGAAGCCAAATGAGGGTATCAACACCCAGTTTTACTCTACCAAGCCTCTCAATAATCTCAGCAGCTTGCTCATTGCCCAACAACCTGGAAAACAATTCTTTATTCCATCCTCTTTCATTCTTACATGCCTCTAACTGTAAATCCGGCAATTCAGAAACAGATTGAGTAGAAAACAAAGGACCCAAACCTGACTAGTTGTCCCTCCAAAATGAGATCTCTCCATCTCTAACCTTCCATCTTGACTTTTCAATTACCAAAGGAATACATCTCACAATCATTCTCCAAGAATTTGTTCCTTTATTCACATTAAGCTTTGCTATATTCATGAAAAAAAAATTCCCCAAAGAGATGATTAAGAAAGCAAATTTGATGGGAACCAAGGTGGGTTAGTCTTAAAGATCCTTTGTAAGTTCCAGCTGGCCTAATTACAAGATCAAGAGCCAAGAAAATCAAGAAAGCAATGCAAGGATTGGTGCAATCCACTTAGGAAGAGTCTAGCAAGAGCCGAATATTCAAGATGGGCTTGAGAGAATGAGATTCAGTGATCATCCACGTGATACAAGCTATGGAAGAATGCAACATAAATTAAGGCCTATTATTATGGTTATGTGATTGAAGGCCTTGGACTTGTTTAATTAATTAAATGGGCTTATTTTATTAGTTATAGGAGTTATTCTAGAATAATTGGGCTTGAAGATGTTTAGCCCACATATGTCTTATTTTTATGATTTAAGATTTTTCGGAAGGCCTTGTATTTTGGCCAAGGGCATATTTGGAAAGTTACATTTTAGAAAGTTACATTCTAGATTCTCCATCCATTAACTTGAGTTTGGCTTTCTTGGGTGAGTTTTCAATTTGATTGAGGGTTCAAGGGATTCCTTTTCCCGCGGGTTCATATCAAAATTCCAGGCCAATTTCATGTGAAGTGACTGTTGAATTTCATATAAATTCCAAATGCCCATGCCTTCTTTAGTTATTAGCTTACACATCTCCCTCTATGCGTACCATTTTCTCTTCGGCTTGCCATCAATGCTACCCCAAAAAAAGGTGCTCATTAGGGAATGTATATTAATGACCTGTTTCAGAGTATTCAACACTAAAAGCAAATGAATCGGTATACTTTGGATAACATGTTTAATAAGCAACAGCCTAGCCCTCTTGATAACTTTTTTGCCTTCCAACCTTCTAGCCTTGCTTGCACCTTCTGAATAATAGAGTCAAAATGCCTGACCAATAGTCTCCCTCAAACTATCGGAGCTCCCAAGTAAACGAAAGGAAAATTGACTTCCAAGAAGCCCATGATTCTAAGTAGACTTCTTCTTCGAGATGTTGATATTTGTTTATAGAAATAGATGGAGGACTTTCTCTTTCTCACAACTTGACCTGACCACTCTTCATATACTTTAAACACATTTGAAATTGCCCTCAACGACACCTTTCCTCCATTAGGAAACAAAACAATGTCATCAACGTAAAGGAGATGTGAAATAATAGGAGTACCTCTTGGATGAGAGAAAGGAACAATCTTGCCTAATTCAACCTGCTTCTTTATCAACCTGGTCAAGATCTCTTCTATCACAATAAATAGATAAGGTGAAATTGGACCCCCTTGGCGCAAGTCTCTTCCTCCTTTAAAGAAACTTGTAGGGATTCTATTTAGTGCGAGTACCATGACGACGATATACATTGCCGTATAATCATGCAAAAAAATCAAAGAATCCAAAGGCCTTCAACACATTCAACAAGAAATCCCAAGACACACTATCATAGGCTTTCGCCATGTCAATTTTCAACACTATATTCCCTCCGTGACATGGCTTATGGATTCCATAAATTAATTCCTTGGTCAAGCTAATATTTTCAAAGATTCTACGACCTGGAATAAACGCACCTTGCTCAGGAGATATAATCTTATGGAGAATAGGCAAAAGATGATTCACCAAAATTCTTGAGCAAATCTTATAGAAGACTGAGCATAAATTGATCGGCCGAAATTTCTCAAAGTTGGAACCCCTCTAAAACCTTGGTAATGGAACCCCTCTAAAAAATTCCATAACTACCTCAATAACATCCGAACCCACGATATGCCAACATGATTTATAAAAGCCTGCGCCAAACCCATTAGGACCAGGACTACTATCCACCAGAGGTTACACAACACCTCATTCTCAAGATCTGAAACAATAGGTTGCACCAAATCAGAAAAATAAGGCAATGCACAACTACTACTATTTTCAAAAAGAAAAGACTAAAAATATTGCACTACTCCATTATGTATATCCTCGGGTGTTGAGAGAATAGAACCATCTTGTAAAGACATTGTTAATATCTCTTGATTTTTCCTTCTAGAAACAGCACAGAAAAAATCTGAAGATGCCTCCCCTTTAGTTATCCATTTCTGCTTAGTGATATGAGACAGTCGCACTTGTTCTCTTTCATTCCACATTGATAGTTCTACCTGAGTTGCGATAAGGTCATCCTCTATCTCCGCCAAATACTTCTCCTACAAAGACGTCTCTAAACCTTCAATATGAGACTCAAGTTCAGCAATATGACCTTCAGTTCTACCAAACGTCTGCTTATTCCAATCTCTCAAAACAACTTTCAGTCTCTTGAGTTTTATCATAAGCTTCATCAAACCACCAACCTCCTGCACCAGATCCACTTGCCAAGACTTCACAACACAATCAAAGAACAGCTCATGAGAGACCCACATTTGTTGAAATTTAAAAGATAGAAATCCATAACGAAAATTATCCTGCTTCAAATTTAAAACCATGGGAGAATGATCAGAGGATGATCTGGCTAAGTAAGTCAAGTCAATCTTACATCAGAGAACTCATTCAAGAAATTAATATTCATAAAGACCCAATCCAACTTCGCCCATTGTCTAGACAAAGTATAATGTTCGTTACACCATGATAATAAATTTCTAGAGAATGGCATCTCTAGAAGACCATTAGCTTCTACCCAGTCATTAAACTCCTCCATAGCCAAAGCTAATCGTGGACGACCCCCCCCCCCTCTTTCTTGATCCACACGTATAATATTGAAATCACCAGCCACAATCCAAGGCAAATGGAGTACCTTGAATTTGCTAGGAAGCCCACAATCTTCGTCTTTCCATATAATAACATTTCGCATACACAAATGTCAGTTTAAAAATCTTTCAGATTATAAGTAATCTTAATGGTAATAAATTGATCTTCCATACACAATGCTGAGAGATCCACAACTTGATTCCAAAAAATCCATAGCTTACTACCCACATCATAGTTAGAGAAACAATTCTCAAATCCCAGTTTATCCTTCCATAAAATCAAACAGGACTCCTGCAACATAGGTTTAGCAATTGCAATAACTTTGGGCTTGAATTTCTTTATTAACAACTTTATTCTTCTTCTTAAGGTCCCTAAACCTCTAGCATTCCAATATAAAATAGACATAATCAAATATTCAGTTTAGAGGGCTTATGAACCACCCTTTAGAACTCCTCTCCTTCATTGCTTTCTGCTTGTCTTCAATTTCTTTCAAAATATCTGAATCAGAAACCACCACTTTGTTTTTTGCCAAATGCTCAATTTTACCATCAGTTTAGTTATCCAAGCAAGTTTCCACCTCTACAAACTATTCTGCCTCTTCAAATTGAAAATCAGTTCCACCTGTTGATCATCAATACACTCAGTCTATACTGCCCCAATAATCCCTAGGCTATGGAACATAAACATATTTCCCTCAAATTGTTGTGGGGTGATCTCCCCGTTTTCCACATAAGTCACTTCAGCAGGGGCCTCCTCGACTGAATTTTCCATACCCTACTTTTCCAACTATACCTCTGTTTCCTATCTCAAACCTCCGGGAGAAGACACTGCCTCCAATTACTTCACAAAAAGGCCCTATGACAACAGGTTCTGTGACAGTAGGCTTTGTCTGCACCTCAATAACGTTACCATTTGGAGCATGTTCATTTAAGGTCCATTAAAATCAACATCCTGAAGAGCCAAATTCACCTATTTATTGGATTCTCCTAACTAAAAAACAGAGGAAATCTCTTTGTTGGGCTTTTGAACCCAAATTTCAGCAATTCCCCCATCTTTCTTCCCTTGCTTAACACCTTCTTTTCTCTGCTTCAATTTCCATTTACACGTTAATTCATTATGACCCTGCACTCTACAATACAGACAATATGCAGGGAGCATCTCAAATTCCACTTCTTGATAAAAACTAAGAGGATGATGAGGGGTACCAATCCATATTGCCTTAAGCGGATCCTTTGATACATCCATCTCCACACAAAAATGGGCACCATTCGTCCGAGTCGCACATCTGGTAGAATTATCTCTCTTAAGAAACCTCTCAATCGGCGACGTAATATTTCTCAGAAGATCTTCATGATAAAAACTCAGTGGCAAACCTGGCAAATTTAACCACACAGGAACCCTAACTGGTTCATGATCCTTATGAAAATCAATAGACCAGTGAAAAGGCCTATAAGGAACACCATCAATTTCACAACTTTCCCTAGCAAATGCCTTCAAAAAATCATCATCAGTCATCATACGCACAAAAATATTTCTTGGTTTCCACGTAGAAGAGACAATCGGTTGCTTACTCAAGCCCCATCTAGCATCGATAATTGAATGGATTGCATCCAATGAAGGCCTTTGTCGAAGAAATTTCAACACCAATGAAAACTGAAATGGCAAAATAGATCTCTCAAGTTCTTCCTTTGAGAAAACAATGCAGACTTCTCCCTCCACCATCTGTGGTGCCCGAAGAGGAACCTTCACCTCAGGGAGAGGTTGTGGAGGATCAAGAACCATGTTCACAAAGGTTCGCTGGCGAGGACCCGACGCCAAAGCAGCCCTAAGGCCAATGGCGATAGCCATGAAACCCTAACCAGACGCAAGCCAAAAGGGCCCAAAATCACGCTTCCACCCAACTATTATCATGAAGCTTTCTTAAGGAATATTACGGCACTATTTGGGAGGTTTTTACATAGGGATAATGCGACTAGGTGTGCAACCCGTACAGATGGAGCCTATATTTGTGTGGAAATGGACGCATCAAAAGAACCGATTCATGGGATCTAGATTGGAATTTCACAAAGAACAACGAGTAGATATCAAGAAATTGTTTATGAAACACTACCGGCCTACTGTGGAAAATGTCACATGCATGGGCATAATTCTAAGACATGTAAGAGGGGACATAATCGTTATTTAGAAAAGAAGGAAGGTGATAAACCAAAGCAAATCTGGGTCCGTAAACAGCAAGAGGAAGGAGAGAAAATGAAGAGGAGGTTCAGACGTCTTCAGTGGTTGGTAAGGAAATCTGCAGTGAAGGTGATAACAGTGAGAAATTAGTGGCAGTTGGGGTCCATGCGAGGGAATCGGTGTTGAACGATCCGACGCCGATGATTAACCATGATGTGTCGTCTACGCATGGAGCTGTGTTGCCATCTCTGTTTGAAACTGTGATGCCGATTGATGTGCCGAATCCCATGCATGCAGCTGTACCAAAAATTATGCATGAAGCAGTGACGCAAGAGGGCATTCGTGCAGATGAGAATGTGCCGAAAGTTTTGCATGAAGTCAGGCCGCAAGTTCTACCTGTAGCCATGCATGAAGTTATGCCGCAAGATATGCCTTTAGCCATACATGAAGTCATGCCGCAAGACGTGCACGTAGCTATGCATGAAACCGTGCCTCTCATAATTACGCAAGATATGCAAGATATGCCTATAGCCATGCATGAAGTCATGCCGCAAGATCTGCACGTAGCTATCCATGAAACCGTGCCGCAAATTCTGCACAATGAGGTGCAGAAAGTTCTGCATGAAGCCGTGCCAAAAGTTATTGGGCCTGTGGATGGCAATGCGGGCTTTCGTGTGGATGGTAGTGTATTTGAGGTCTTTGAGGCTGAAGGTGTAGCTTGCGAGACAATAGTACTGATTCTCGGAAGTCCCAAAAAATAAAGCTGATACGTTTCAGAAAAGATATTCCACTGGGGCGGTGAACCGCCCATCCAAACTGAATTTATAATTAACCCTATTATTTTTTGGAACCTTAGGGGAGTGGAAACTTCTCAATTGATGTTGAAAAAAATCATTAATAAATACAAGCCTAAAATTTTAGCTCTGGCTGACCCTTTTCTGATGGAGAATAGAATTTCGGATCTTTGAGCAAGTTTCGATGTGAATTCTTTACTATAAATGAAGTGAATGATAGAAAGATTTGGCTATTGTGAAACTTGGCAGTCTCTGTGCAAAGCTCTAACCAATTTTTGACCGTCAAAGTGGAAGAGGATGGGCATGTTTTTATCCTTACTATTGTATATGCTAAGTGTACTCAGCTTGAGAGCCAAACTCTCTGGAAGGATTTGGAGGCTAGTGGCAGTGGTCATCTTCCATGGACAATTTGTGGTAATTTGAATATTATCAAAAGATGATTAAGAAAGCAAAGGTGGACATCCTCGTCAGTTTTCGGTGATGACGGATTTCAACTTGTGTATTCAAAATTGTGGTTTACTGGACGTTACAAAGGACCGAGTATGACCTGATGTAATGGTCAAGGTTTTGGCTTGTACCAAGTCGGATCATTCCCCTTTAGTGATTCAAATGGGAGGACCCGTTCAGGGAGCTGGGGGTCTTAGTATGGATTGAATTGAAGATAGAGTTCATTTCCCCAGCAAGTTAAGAGGTCTTCTTCAGATGGATAGAATTGGTCTTTCTTATTTGCATATATCTTCATAAGGTACATTTATTTGCAGTTGTTTTCTTTGTTATCTTATTATATGCTTGTGATGTTTTCTTCCTGCAGGTTGTGGTTTTGATTTATTTTCCTTTTCTTTATGTTGGGTATGCCATCTTGTAATTTTGGTTTGGTGTCTGAGATTTTTTTTAGGCCTGGATTTTGGTCTTTCTTGAAAATTTGTTAACACCCAGGTTTCTAGTTGTAACCACGGTTTTCCTCTGCCATAAATAAGGGTTATTAATAAAATTAGGGTGCCGTTCTCTTTCTGAAAAAAAAAAAACATAGAATATTTAATCAAATTGGTGAATTATAGAATCAATGTTTGAACTTACGACATCTACTCAGATACCAAGTGAAATCACTTCCCCCAAAAACTTAAATTAATGAAAATATACAGATTTTATTATTTATTTTATATCTTAATAACCTCTAATTCTCAAATAAACTGAAAAAAGTATTTTTTATATCTAGTAACCAGAAGAGGGCAAAAATATTTTCATCTTCGTGCAGTGATTCACTCCAGGATTTGATCTGTCTAGTTTTTTTTAACCCATGAACAGGTTATAGTTTAGTCAACCATCACCCGCCGTATCTTTGCAAATTCATCTCAATAATTTGTTCTACCATAATCTTTGGGGCACAATACAACTACATAATTATTGGGTCCACAAAATCGAGTACATAATGTTCACAGAAAATCTCTTCTAAATGAGACGATATAAAAGGTGTTTATAACTTGCCATGTATGAAAAGAGACACGTGAGATAAATGTAGCTAAATTGGTGAAAGATGGCAACCAAAACGGAGGGTTCATTTCTATTAAATGAGAATCAATCATCATTATCTTGCCTCAAATTGTATAGAGAAATCGATCTATAAATTATGCAGCTCAATAATACCTCTCGCAAGGCAATCTCCTTAACAAAATCACACCAGAATTCAGAGTTAAATTACAGTTAAATTACATTCCCAAGTAAGGGTTTGGAAAGAATGATTAACCTAACTTTATTTCCTACGTTCAAGCTGTTACGAATTCTATCTAGAATTGTCATTAACAGTAATAATGGCAAAAGAAGTTAAAGAATGAAAGAGGCAATAGAGCTTCTGTTCCTGGTGATATCATTCACTACACTAACATTAAGAGATCTTCAAAAACTTTTTTCATGTCGGGCCTCTCAGATGCAGGAAGGATGCATCTTAGAGCCACCTGTAACATATGATCAAGACCTCTAGGTTGGTGCTCCACTCTTTTCCTGTCCAGAATCAACCGGTCAAAGCACTCACCAGAACGATTCTCAGCTGCCAATAACCTCACCCAGTCAGTCAGATCAACTACACCTGACATCCCAGAAACAATCTCCCCTGAACTTCTACCGGTTAGAAGCTCCAACAAGATAACCCCAAATGCATAGACATCACTCGTTAATGATGGGCATGGCTTACTTGAGCTAGCAAACTCGGGAGGGCTGTAGCCAAGGGCACCTGCATTCAGAACTTGCTCGGCAGTCCCAGTTGGAGTTAGTATTCGGTGCAGGCTGTAATCAGTAACAAGCACATTTAGAGTAGGAGTTTCTAACAAAATGTTGGTGGATTTGAGGTTTCCATGAGGTATTGCCTTCTCGTTATGCAGGTAGCTCAGACATCGGGCCACATCTACAGCAACCCTAAGCCGCTCACTAAGAGACAAGGGTGGCAGTTTTCTTGGCCCCATCTCTGTGGAATATATAAAGGGGATGCAACATAATTCTTCTATCAGATACTGTAGGAAACCAAAAGAACTTTGTACACAAAATATCATAACAAGTTTAGGAGCTGCCTTATCTCTATCACTAGATAATCATCTTCTGTGGTCATCACAAATAATACGTTTCCAAATAATACGTTCCTCTAGTAAACAAGTAAGCAGAAGTCAACTAAGGATACCAACACCATATGAAGTGCCTAATGCCAATGGCAGATGTTAACACAGCAAAGCTTTAGGGCCAGAGTAATGGAGGGGTAATATGTTTATTTCGCTTGTCGTATTGTTTAGTTAATTCACTAGAGAATGTAACATATGGTGGACGAAAACCAATGAATACGGAAAAAAATATATGGGAAAAATACACTTTCCACCATCTAATTAATATGTGTACACATTGCATCTTCGACATTTTTTGTTATTGGCATCGGGTGTCTGGGAACAACGTCCCAACCAATCTCTGGGGTGTACAGATCCTAGGCAAGGAGTTTTCCTCAAGTGCACATCGGATAAACTAAGAGGAAAATCCTCCAGTCCGATTGTCTCTAGAGATTGTCTACACCCAAGGAGATTTGAACCTTAGACCTGGAGGGAGCATACCCCCAAGCCCAAAGCATTTATTTACCACTTGAGACAACCCCGAGGGGTTACATTGCACCTTAGGAGATGTTTTGAAACATGTTTCATCTCATCTCATCTCAATCCCTTCTCAAACAACATTCAAACACAAACACTTTCAAACTAATCATTACAACTTTCACAAATTTTCAAATAAAAAATAAAAAATAATTCAACTTTTTTAAATTACAAAGCAAAAATAATATTAAAATATTATATTCTAACAATATTTTAACTTTATAATATTTTTTATTCAACTTTTTCTCTTTCCTTTCCCAAAACTCAATAAATACTTAACTCAAACTATCTCACTAATATTCACAAATCATCTTACTACTATTCACAAAATTATTATCTCATCTCATTCCCCAAGCACCCCGTTAGACATTGACAGATTGCAGTTACAAACTACCAAAAACTTGCAGTAAGAACCTTTTGTTAAGACTTGATGGTTAGGATTATACCATGTTATCTATTTCCACATATTTTCAGTCATTTTAATGGTCATTATTAGACAAATGTGCCATTAGTTTTGATGGTTGTGTGCTGCATTGTATCAGTGTTGGGCTAGAGTAAACCGTCTATTAGTTTAAGGTGGATTGTATATTTTCCCCTTAAAATTAAAAATAAAATGAGCTAGCCATCTCTTGAATCAACTGAATAGACGTAAAAGTTTATTAAGAAAGAAAAGGCTAATAAATGTGCAACCTTGTTTCTTCAAGTTTTTCCTCAATTATTCATAGCAGAGTGATCAAGCTCAGAAGCAATGTTCAAGGAGCTTTGTTCCTGTTCATTCACGCTATCTTCTCTTTTATAATGTTGGATAACCATCCACTTTCCCAAACGGTAATAGAGTATTCACTAACAATATAATCATTGTCAGTATCATCCTCTTGCAAGTTCAGATCAATGCATCTATCCAACCAGGCTGTAAGGCTATCACCTAGTTTAGGATTACATATTTACTGCCGTTCCTAAAACCAGCAGAGAGCAAGTATTGCTCCACTAGATAGTCTGTTGCCCGGGTAACTATCAAGGCAACTTTATACTTTGCCCACAAAGACTACCAAATAATAGCAAGTCACTACTACATAATGTTTTTTGGATTGGTGACCAGATAACAAGAAACTAATATAAAGCTTTATAGAAAAAAAGAATTAAATTAAAAGGATCGTCATAAAGAGTGATGCAAGTATCATTGATTTTCGGCCAAGATCCATAATTACATGGCATAAAAATTGATTGTCCTAGCATTCATATCTAACGATTGAGCACCAGTCAGATTGCGCAATATAACCACCTGAACAATGGCTCATTTTTGGAAGATAAATTCTTCCATTTGCCTTAAAGAATACAGCACATAGGCTGAACAGCAAGTCCGCTTTGAGTTCAGCACATTCCGGTGCTGGACACATCAGATGATTAGGACTGCACATTGGCTTGATCAAACTTCAAGGAATTTCTGAAGAAAAAGGGACTAAAATATTCTATCAAACAAAGTAAATAGAATCTTACCATGAAGATAGAGTGCAAGAGATTGAGCGTTGAAATAATTGGATATAATCAGTTTCTCATGCTCCTTTGGGCCCCAGTAGTAACCCTGCAGAGAAACTAAATTTGGATGTTTGATGTTCCCAAGTTTCTTTACTTCCCTTGCAAATTCCTTCCGTCCTTTTACTATTCCCTCCCGTAACCATTTAACTGCTAATACATTGCCAGATTCAAGTGTAGCTTTATACAATGTTCCATGACAACTCTTCCCAAGTTCTTCTGCTGGAGCTCGTGAAAGTTCTTCTGCTGTGAATAGAAAGGAACCATCAAAGAGATGCAAATCCCCAGCTAATTTTTCGGGAGAACAAACATTGAGCACAGTAGGATTATCAGGTAGTTGCTTTTTAGAAGGTGATGGGTTTGAAGATGACAAGAGGGACGTAGGAGGAGATATTCCATCCCCTTTTTTCACTGACTCTAGATGGCCAACATCCTTGTGCTTCTTTACAACTGATGAAGTTTCCCCAACATGATTACCAGATCCCAATTGGGATGATGTAAAAATATCTTGATCAAATGCGAGTGAAGATAATGATGGGTCCACATTTGTGTTGGGTCCCAATCTATGAGAGATGGAGGAACTCCCTTCTGAAATACCTATCTTAGCATCATCTTCTTTTGAACTGGACCTCGTATGTTCTTGCCAGTGAGTTCTAGAATAGATCAATATGCACAAAAGACATATCACAGCAGTGCCACCAACTAATCCTGCAATCAGGGCAATTCTAATAACACTTTTCATATGAGACCTGGCTTCACTTGGAGTCCTGTTTGTGACATCTCTTGGAGAGGATTGAGAATAAGGAAAGATGAGCAAATTATTTCCTGGATGGAATGCTGAATCAGGGAACCGCTTTAGTTGTTCAGGTACAACACCAGAAAAATTATTGAAAGACACATTGAACCCTTGCAAGTTACCCGGAAGGTCATCAGGAATGCTACCTTCCAAATTGTTATGAGATAGGTCAAGATACACCAAGTTATGAAACTTACTTATCCCTACGGGCAAATATCCACTCAACGAATTATTGGACAGATCAAGAGACATCAAGCTCAAGTCTTCGACAGAATCTACGGAAGTAATATTTCCAATTTCTTGATACGGTATTGACCCAGAGAAATTGTTGCCTGACAGGTTAAGGTTAGCCAGTTTGGTTGAGGTGAAAAGGCTTGGAAGGAGAATCCCATTAAGCTGGTTGAAGCTAAGATCGATCACTTTAAGTTCTGGATATGTACCCAATACTGGTGGGAGAGCACCCACTAATGAATTTTTCGATATCTCAAGCGAAGTCAGCCTTAAGAATTGAGAAGTTTGGTTTGGTAAGCTTCCTGACAATGAGTTTGAACTTAACCGAATAACTTCCACATAGTTTCCCCAACTTTGGACTCTGGACAAGCTACCAGAGAGCATGTTATTACTCAGGTCTATGATGGCACAGTGCCCTACCTGGGCAGGTAAGGATCCTGACAGTTTGTTTGAAGATAAGTTAAGCTTCTTTAAATTTGCAGAAGTGATACTTCCTACTGGACCTGCCATAATGCAACTTCTTTTTAACCACAAAGGAAATGAAAGATAGTGTTGCGAAAAATTCAATTTCAAGACCCATATAAATTAGCTGAAAGCTATAAATACTCAACCGATGTGAACAAAGAAATGATACACTATACAACAGAAGAAAACCCATTTTGAAAGAGTCTAGGACTTATTGGATTAGGGTCTAGGATTACTTTGCACCATCATGTCATGCAAGAGAAGCCATTGTGAAGCAAGAAATATGAGTATTGAGTTTAGAACATATTTAATATACCAACGGACATCGATGATGAGCTTCTTGCCATGTGTATCCTGATAAAAAAAATATTATCAAGGAAATTTAAGCAACAATAGCCATTCTTTGATGAAATAGTTAAATTGTAATATCTGTATGGAGTATAGAAAGGTGGCACATGGGATTCTACATTACTTGAGAGGAAGAAGCTCTTGCCCTTTACAATGACTTTAAGGAACTCCTATTGTAACGTTGGTGTCCTTTTGGAGTATAAACTCAAATGTGGCTTGAGATTTCCTTGAGACCTTGAAAAAATTCGACTATTTTTCCTGTTCTTTTTTTTTTTCTTTTTATGTTCCAGCATATTAAATTCTGTTGCATACACTCTCCAGTGTATTTCTAACAAAAATCTAATCCTAAATTAAATTAAACAAAGAATGAGATCCTCTTTTCCGTGTCCAACTATGACTTAAATCTTCATCGTAAAATTAGACTACTGAGATGACAGACAGATCAACTTCATTGCACTATTTGGTTCGCTTTGTAAACACAAGGGCACAACTAAGTGCAACAATTCAATGTAACATGATTTTGAATTGAATTATGAAACCAGTTTTGTGTAACTTCACGTTGCCTGAGTACCAAAGATATTACCAGCAACCTATCCAATAAGAATAATGAAAAAGAAAAAAAAAATGCTTTAAGCAAATTCCTGGACGTACAATTTACAAGCTTATTTCTCCACCAACAAACGGGGGCGACATAAAATGTCAATATAGGGACTGAACAGCAAAAGAGGTTTCAAGGACACATTTCCACAAACAGCAAATGTGAAGAACAATATCAATTCTCAAAAACTTACTTGCTATCATAATAATATAGAATAACCATCCTTTCAACTTCAGCAAAATGATATAAGATGTTATTTCATCCGATTTCCTTGTTTTAATTCTAGCATTCTAGAAGTGTTAAGATGTAGTAGATACACATTGTTGGCTCAATAGCTTAAGCATTTCAAATTGATGGTTTTTAAAGCTTGTTTTTGTCCATAAGGCCATCGGTTGAGGTCATGATGATCATTGTAATATAAATTTCTTCGACCTAGCACATATAATGGTGGATTTTATAGTAAAAATATTGTGTTGATCTACCACGTAGAGGCCCTTCCTCGTTAAGCAACATAGGGACAGGAGTTTGTTTCTAGCCTTGTTTCAGAAAGACTGATGGAGCAATAAAAAAACCTATTACCCATATAATTCCTGGCACATCCTTTTAGTGTTCTATTGAGAAACCTCATCATTTTATTTTGTTTTTCATTTTACTTAATTGACCTAGCCCAACCTTTTACATGCTAAAAGACCTTTCATTATATTGTCTTTATTACCACAATAAACCCACCTTAGTTTTTGGCATTAAGGTTAAAAAAGAAAAATTCTATTTATCATCCTTTTAACCATCATCCTCTTAACATCCCTTGATGTGGCATTAAATGATTGGCCCAAAAGTGAAACATAACAAATAGTCTCCAATACCATTCATGATTTACTAATTCAACAGAGGAAAAATAAGACTGTTCAGCTTATAGTGATATTGATTTCCCATTACTTATCACTTTGATTTTCCTTCACTTACTTTTTCTATCATTTTATTTTTGCTTTTCCAGTAAAGAAAAAAGTTAGCTATCTTATTGTAGTTATTGACACGTCATTATTTACCCATTTTGCTTCCTCACCTCTTATATTTTATTTTAATTATTCCCGTGCATTGGTATAACTAAAAAGTGTGTTATCAAGACAACAAAAACTAGAAGGATAAAAGTACAACAGGAAGTGCTTCTCTGATAGTTGTTTTGCTTACCTCTACCACATAATTGATTGATACCAAGAAAATGCAATTGCAGTTGTATATTCAGATATGCATAGCCACTAACAAGCCGACTAAAATGGGAATGTTTTGCAGGAACATTAAACACAAGAAATTATTTCGAAGAACTCTTCATAAAGTTTAAAAGAGGACAAATCTTGGAGACACATAATGTTAATTAATTTATATAAAAGGTAAAGCATCAAGTCAAGATACCAAAAAAAAATGTCAACCAAGTCAAGATACCTTCGAGCTGGTTAAGACTAAGATCCAATTCCGACAAGATCATTGAGCTCTCCTGCAAAAGTGCTTCGGGTAGAGACCCTCTTAACTGATTGTGTCCAAGCCTAAGAATTCGTAGAGAGAACACAAAATTAAACGAAGGTACAGTTCCCACCAGCTGATTATCACTAGCATCGAACACTTCTAAACTGTCAAAATATGGCATTCCGTCGTGAGCAAAGGGCTCTCCAACCAAGTGATTGTGGCTAATATTTAAATATCGAATCGTGGAAATGAAAGAAGAGCTTCCTAGTCCCAGATCCAGAGAACCAGAGAACCGGTTGTTGCTTAGGTCAACGTGAACCACACTACCTATTTGGGACAGAAGATGCATAATATCCCCAGAGAAATCATTTCCCCCCAAGTCTAAATACTTCAGCTGCTGGAGTTTGCCAAAACCATCAGGAACATTGCCTTCGAATTGGTTTGAAGAAAGATTCAGTTGTGCTAACTTCTTCAATTTGACTAATCCAGGGGTTATAGACCCATGAAACAGATTGCATGAGAGATCCAAATTTTGAAGAGACTGAAGTGAATCGATCTTGGATATTGTCCCTGTCAACTGGTTGTTCGAAATTGATAAGTTGCTAAGCATGCTAAGGCCTGTAATAGCTGAGAACTTAAACTCACCGGCTAGGCCCACATCATTAACAGTGACTGAGGTCACTCGACCACCATTACAAGCAATCCCGTACCAATTCCGAGGGCACCCATTAGAATCCAAGGATTTAGAATCCCATGAAACAAGGACCTGCCCAGAGGGGACACTTACAAAGCCCTTCTTGAGCTCCAAGAGTGCTTCAATGTCTGATTGTCCAAATGCAATTACTACCAAAAACAACATTGTCAAACAGATTGCCTGCATTCCTTCAGAAACAGGCCCAGCTCTGAAAAACTTCAAAGAGAGAAAGACAGAGACAGAGTGTAACAAATTGGACTACGAACGAAGAGAGGAAGTCAGTGCTAGTTTTGCAAGTTGCAAAGCTAAAAGCTCGAAAGACTTGCATTGAAGAATTCAATGGCTACTAACACTAACCAGTAGGAGAGTCTTAGTAAATCGAACTTCCAAATTTCAAGAATCGCCAAAAGTAAGGAACCCATTTTTACAAAATGCAAACCAAAGCAAGTCAAACAAGAAATAAACAATTGAACATTGCTGAGAACAACAAGGAATTGAAGGAGAAGGAAAGATTACGCATAAAAGCCTACATCTTTAAACATTGAGCCGCTCAGTTAAAGATGGGAGAGTGGCAGACAGCAACAATGCCAACAACAAGACGTAGAAGAAACAAACCAACAATGGCAGACTAGATATAGATTTCCAAAATGGAAGGGTAGAAGTACAAAGTGGGGTTGGAATTTGGAGGTAGAGAAATGAAGCAGAAGCAATGTTAATGAGAGTAGCGTATATTCAAGGAAAACAGTAATGGTGCGCTGAGGGAACAGATTCGAGGGGTAGGTATGGTAGCTGATTTGTTTGTTAGTATTTGCAAAAAGGAAGCTCCAATGAAGACAACTTTCGCATTGGGATGTGTAGGCAACTTTATTTTTTTTGCACAAAAAAAAAAAAAATATATATATATATATATAATATTAGAATAATGTATATTTTCTCCATTTGGTATTTTGTAGTACGAGGTGTAAACGAAGAACGGTAAGATATAAATCTCAAATAAATAAGTTTTATATAAATTTCTTATAAAAAAAATAACATTAATAAAGAATAGTTATTTTTATATTTTTTTTAAAGTGAAATCTATTTATTTATAAGGACTTGCATAAGGCTTATTTATATAGAGTTTGTAAAAATTATTTCTCAATTATGAAAGTTGTATTTGAACCTCTAATTTAAAATATGTCACAAACTTATCACTTATAGGATTCGACCATTAAATTATCAAAAATTCAAAGGATAGAAAATTTCAAATTCACACAAAATCAATACATAAAGTTATAATTTGTAGTGAAAAAACGTACTTAATATTTTCATAAAAAAATATAATTTAATGATCTAAGCACAAAAACGTTTCCCTCTTGCCCTTTGAACTAGGAGTGTTTCTCTCCCTTTACGTGCAATTTGAATAAAAGAAATTTTCTTTAAACAAAAAGGGTAAAAACAAAGAAAAAAGACTTCTTCTCCTTCATATATTCATAGGACATCTTTGTTCTCTCTTGGAGACGTGCAAACTGCAGCTTGGAGCTGCATGTCTCCAAAGTTAACGCATTCAAGGACAGGTAAAGGAAGCTGCATGCCAACTTTTCCTTTCAAATTTGGGCATGAATGATACCATCTTACGTCAGATCAAACCTTGAATTATTCGCTCAAAGAAATAATAATTCATGCCATTTTGTACTTAGGGTGTAAAAGAATAAACGAAGCCGTAGAAGAGGGCTCTTTCTTGGTGGAGCAAACTTATCCTAACGAACCACGATGGATCGGTACCAAAGAGTGGAGAAGTCGAGAGCTGAGACGCCGATTGCTACGAGTGAGATTTGTATTATGAGTCAGGGAAGGATGCGCAACTATATCACTTATGCCATGAGCTTGCTTCAAGAGGAAAAAGGTTCAAGTGAAATTGTATTCAAGGCAATGGGAAGAGCCATCAACAAGACGGTGACAATTGTGGAGTTAGTTAAGAGAAGAATTGTTGGCCTTCATCAGAATACTTCAGTTGGATCCACCAATATAACCGATACATGGGAGCCCCTAGAGGAAGGCCTCTGTCATGTGTGGATCTGGGTTGAAGAAGCAAGCAGCAGCTATGTAAATACTCAGCAAAGTAACAGTATTAACAGCCATGCAATACGGTGCGTATGGTGTTAATAAAACGGTGCGCAGCGTGGGAGGTGAGTTTTAATAGAACGGTTCGTTTTGTATTAGCTGAAGGTTATAAGAATGCAATTGGACGGCGTCGTTTTCAATTCTTATTAAATAGGGAAGTTCTTCTCGAGTAAGTCGGTTACTTCTGTTAATTTTTCCTATAAAAGGAATGTACTGTGTACGTAGAATTCATTGAAGATTTGAGTGAAGTTTGGTCTGTAAGGAGCTTAGGGATTGCTCGAAATCTCATTACATTTGTAAGATTTTGATTCTACTCTTGGTACTTGATTGTGTGATTAATTCCATTGAGGTTTCATAGATTGCATTGTTCTGTGCACTCTACACTTGTGTTCTTGTGATTCTGGTTTGAGCTTTCTCAAAGAGCAGCAAGGAGGTATGTGATAGCCTCCTTCCATTGGAAACCACAAAGCATCGGTCAATGATTACAATAACCCTTTCAAAGAAGGAACTGAATACATCCTCTATTGGGTACCAGCCTCCATTAACCACAGAGCAGGTGAAGCCATCTACAGAGTTTGATTATGATGGAGAGGGTTCACTTAATGGTCGAGGTTGGGGCCGTGGCGGTAGAGGAAGGGCAAAAGCTAGTGGGAATGGTTTTGTGGCAGCTGATTATGAGGATGGAGGATGGGACCGCGGTTGAGGCAATGCAAGGGGTAGGGGTCGTGGAAGAGGACGTGGTTTCCGTGGCTGTGGAAGGGGATGGTATAGTGGACCTCAAGTTGATACACAGCAAGAGGGAGGATACCATCGAGAAGCACCTGTTCAAGGCTGCGGACGAGGCCGTGGGAGGGGAAATCGTGGAAGGAGCCGTGTCTTTAGTTCCAATGGACTGATCCCGGCAACTGCATGAGA
Organism: Cyclocarya paliurus; assembly: GCA_029856935.1. Classification (NCBI taxonomy): domain Eukaryota; kingdom Viridiplantae; phylum Streptophyta; class Magnoliopsida; order Fagales; family Juglandaceae; genus Cyclocarya; species Cyclocarya paliurus. The sequence continues at coordinate 12,780,132 of CM056956.1, read as the reverse complement.
CATTGGGTGGGCTTCCACAAGCATGATGGAAATGACTCTAGTTATGAAACTTTCCGATCTATGTTTCATTCTCTCTTGTTAGTACCATTTATGGTCCCGTGCTTGTACTTATTGTAGGTCATATTCATATGGTAGTGCTGTAGACTTATAAGTTTGGAATTGCTCCCAAATGAGGCAAACCCTTTTTGTGGTGGATTTAGGTGTCATGCTTGGACAGTTGTACTTTTCCATTTTGACTGAGCCGCATTCTTTTATTTTTGTTTGGAGAGTTTTTGGTGTCAAAAAAAAAAATTGTCATTTTGTACTTACCAAAAGGATTAATGTTTTTGCGATGCCCACAATGCCATTGTGATCAAGGTTTTCTATATTCCCAAAAGAGCTTCGGAATAGAGATCGAGTGTGCAATCATTACCCAACCTGCAAATCTCCTGCAATGGAAAGGGATGCAAAACATCAAAATTATATATACTGATCATTTTCAATTGCTCTGGATCTTCTCTTTATATATATATATATATATATATATATATATATATATGAATTGTGGAACCTGGGTTTAGGTAATTTCAACAAGGGTTTAGTATACCGTAATAGTATTATTAATAATGTCAAATATTGATCACTCGAACGCTACCTAAATAGCCGAAAAGTAACGTCCTAACATCCTCCCAAAACTCTCCCAACATCAAAATCGGCCAGAGGGGGTGGGAGCTTAGGCTCCTTCCCCCTCACCCCCCTCTTCCTTTCTCCTTTCTGTATTTGTTTAGTGTTGCTTTTAGTTTTTGTGTTTTTTTATTTTTTCAGCCCAATCAAAGGGAGAACCGCCGTTCAAGATCTTCCGACACCTAAAAGCCTACACGCGCCCCACCAGGAGCTTGCCCTGCCGCCGATCTGCAAAACCTCCAAATGCGGCCTCCACTGGAGCAGCGCGTAGCCTGCACGCGCGGGTCAAAAATTTCGGAGTTCGGCTACGCATGAACCACACGCGCCACCAAGGGACCCTCTGCAGCTACAACACGCTGCCGTTCCTTGTTCGGCGTCTCTGGATCTTCCAAGCTCGACCATTGGTTTTCTCTTCAACGACCTTTTTGTGCACTGATTTTCCGTTTTACAATGTTTTCACTATATTTTTTTATGCATTGTCTTTTCTTAGTATTATAAACTAAATATGTATTGCCATTTGGACTGGGTCCGAATGGAGTATCTCCCCACTCCACGTAGGCGGAGATAGCGGGGCGCTCCTCCTCTATGTCCCGATTAGTCGGGTATGGAGTTTTGTAGGTTGGGTACTGTTACCTCTGTCGTGGACAGAGGTGTGCTATCTCTTAGACATAGGTCTTTGGAGATTGGCCATTTGGACTAGACCAGCCAGTCACGGAAGTGTACTGGGGCGTTTTTAACGTTTGTAATTGGCTTATTTTTAAGTCAACTTTGTATGTCCTCTTTAATGAAGGAATGAGATCCGTTTATTTTCAAAAAAAAAAAAAAATGTCAAATATTGGGTGTTGGGAGGGACCCATTTTCTTTAATTGCATCAGCATGTTCTCTGATGGCACATTGCCTTCTTTTTGCTAATTTTCGTTTAAGCATTACATGCATTGTAATGGAACAGAGACATGGGTAGAATCTGTACTTGATCTTAGGGATGATAAGCTATGGAAGTAACATAATTAAGCTAGGTTAGAATTATTTACTAATTGGGATTCTTTGAAATTAAAGATCAATCCTAATGCTAATAGATGATGATCATTTGATTGAAGATTCAAAATGCATATAAACAATGTAATATGTGGTTTTCATATAATTAATGTAATATTATTTTATAAATAATTCTATTTTAAAAAATTAAATAAATAGATTTTGAATGTTGCATCAACATTTTTTTTTGTGAAAAAATATTTATAATATGTAGACTTTAATTAAAAAAAAAATTGGGTGCAAAACCGAACTCAAGTTTCGGGTTTTTAAAAACCGGTTACAACCTGGTTTTTAAACCCAAGTTCCGATCTGGGTATATCCAGGCTCTCAGGTCGAAACCCGAATGAACAGTACTAGTAGTATCATAATAACATTTATCATTTTATTATGTTTTGTTTTCGTAGATCTTTGTGTTAAAGGGAAGATCAAAGGAGCTTGATGGCACTTTCCTACATAGAACGAATGTAAGGGAATTGAGTCTCCATTTCCTTATCCCTTTTTTTATTTGAAAAAAAAGTAGTATTCACATTATCAGTGTTTATTACAGATAAAGTTAATGGGAATATATTAATTAAGTTTTCCAAGTGTATGGCCCACGATACAAAATATTTTGGACCAATGCTACTCTACTGCTCAGCATGTACCACTGGATGTGCTTCTAGTGTAATTGTACTTTTTATCTTTTTCTTTCAAACATTTTTTAAATATCTTTAAACATTTCAAAAACATACACAAATATACTAGTAATCACTTCTTTAATCATTAGAAAAGAATTAAAATGCATGAGAAGTCAAACTTAGGGGTCAAAATGAGAGGACAAACTAACATTGTGACGCCCCTAGATTCTACTTGGGATTTGGTAGATTCTGACTAAAGTGTCGGGATATGCAATACATGGTTACATGCTCCCGTTCATGACAGATAAAGATGCAATGCACTTAACATGTATCTAATAGTATGTGTAATATTTGCAGCGGATAATTTTTTTTTATTTGAGCAATACTATGTACCAGAAGTAATATATCCCAAAAATATAAACACATTTCATAAAATGCACATAACATAAGTTTAAAAGTTACAGTGATGTCCAAAAGATCTGTAACATCACGAGTACTGGAGATACCACTCCTTGAGTACATGTAGAGACTAATACAATATATTAGGCTAGTCATTTGAGTAGCTTGTGTAACTCGGCCAAGGAAGCTAAAATTACTATCGATAAAACAGAGCATCAAAGCGATGAGCTCCGCGTCATTGTGTTGTCGCATAATCGACCTCCTCAAGTTCCACCCTTTATCGCGTTTCCTGATCCTGGCACATGATCTACCATTTTGGAGAGAATAGTAATTGGGACTACAAAGTGAGATTTGATTACAAATCTCAGTAAGTGGACAAATAACTTTAATTAGCAGTGTACAGATGCATGACAATAAAAACATGAATGCTAACATGAAAATGTGTGAAAGACGTGACTTGGTAATTCACATGGCATGAGCTGACATGACCTTAGCTGACATGGACTACAACTGGACATGAAATAATATGACAAGAATTGAAACTAAATTGAACTCGAAACTGAACATGACCTGAATTGAAACTGAATTGAATTTGAAACTGGACATGAATTTAGAATCTTGTTCCCATAATAACTGCTTAAGTAAACATGAACTATGGATGCTACACAGGTCCCCTTGAGGCATGTGCTACTACCAATACCACATCACATCACAAGTATCTGCATCAGTTGTGAGTATGTTAATATATACATCACACCACGGGTATCTGCACCCGCTGCGAATATGTAATGTATGCATCCCGTAACAAGTATCTATACATGCACAAATGCTTAGAACATGAAATTAAATTGTGGTTTGGAACCATCGGCGTTGGTGCTTAACTTCGCTCCAACAACAGATAGTTAGGCCCAATTCAAAGTCTGTTGACGGTACTTTGTCAATCTAGAAAATTTCACACTAGTTTAGACACTCTAGCAGCGTAAACAAAAGAGTTTTGTTAGGATATTGCTCCATCCTAACACTTAGGATCATGATAAACATAAAAGACTCAATAGACTGAAAAAATTACTTTTAGTGACGAACTCCAAATTCATGACATCACATGACATGAAATGAAATGACAAATGACATGGTATGACATGACATATGAGCATGACTAACAACATGACATAACATGGAGTACAACAGTGAAACATGACATCACGTAATGTGACATGTAAAAGATAATTTCTTACTTGAAAATAAAAATGGCATGACGTAATATAACATATAACAAATAATTTTGTGCTTAAAAATAAAACATGGTATTAACATAACTCAACATATACACATATATATATATATATATATATATAACCTAACCAACATGAATGATGGTTTCTTACTACCATGCACACATAGATACCCTTAAAGTAAGTTAAAGGCTAACTTACAGCTATTAAAACGTGAAATAATGGAAACTATAAGAAGGTTAGAAACTGCTCGCTAGTATACTTAGAAATATAAAATCATCGAATCAAACTAAAATGACCATTTTACCCCTTTACTTGTGAAAAAATGACCATTTTACCCATAACTTAAGGATTTTACATCCTAACTCTAAAACTCATTAAAATTAACATTCCTCATATAAATTTTGTCTTAAATCCAAATATCTAATTAGAAAAATTTAAAACACAACATGGCTATGAGAACAAGCATAAGTCGAAACATAAAAAATGTTAAAATCCTTGATTTTTGTTGCAATTCTTTCCAACCCTATCTTTCATGCTCAAACCGAAATGTGTAACATAAAAAAATCGAAAAATGCTAGGGAGCCTGTTTTGGGCTCCTGATGCATTTGCCTGATTTCTTTTTTTTTTTTAGTTTTTTTTTATTTAGTGATTAAGAAAATATTGTTTAATAATATTGTGAATTTTTTATTTTTTTAAAAATATTTAAAAATGTTAAAATAATGATGTGAAAAAATAAAAACAAAAAATCTTTAAAATTTCTTTTTTACATAATTTTTTAACACTTTTAAATATTTTTTAAAAAACTAAAAAATTCACAATATTATTAAATAATATTTTCTTAATCACTAAGTAAAAAAAAACTAAAAAAAATTAAAAAAAGGAATCGGGCAAATGCATCGGGAGCCCAAAACGGGCTCCCTAGCATTTTCCAAAAAAATCACATCTTATGCTTTAATATCATGCTAGGACACTACAAAACACATATCATAAAAAAGTTACAGGTTCCTTCATGCCAAAACATCAAGTTTTTTTACCAAAATGAGCAATCACTTAATGTTCTCGGTCTATCCTTCTTCAAATCAACTCCAATAACTCAAAAATTTTAAAACTTATTCTTAAGATAATCATGAATAAATCCTTAAGAAATAGAATGCTTGAATAGATAAGTAAAAGATCACAAAAATCTCAAAATTTCAACCAATACAATCGGTTTGCACATTTTCTCCAAAACCAAATACCACATATTTTGGTCTTTAATCAAACCACTAGATCTGACTTTCTCCATTAATTAAACCATTAATAAACAACATCATATGCTTTAATTTCAAGTCTTAAAATTGATCTAAGCATTAAACTCAAGATCACATGGCACAAATTGTATAGAAACACAACACAACCCATAAGCCTCAAGTTTGTGTTTCAACCAGACCTTAACATGCATAAAATTCATTCATTCAAGATATTTAACCATAAATCTTCAAAATAACTTCTTAAAACATAGATCAAAGTCCTAAGAACAACATATGTGAATATCAAAATCATAAGAGCATGCTTTCATAACAAAATATCCAAACTTACTCAAAATAAAAACTGTTTTTACACCTCTAGTTTCTTACTTTCACATACCATGCAAAACTCTTAGTAAAAACTCTCAATATACAACAAATTTAAATCCAAATTGCATATTAATATGTTAAATATTAAATATAGAAATATTGGGCCAAGATCATATCAAGAATATCATAAAAAAAAATCAAAGAATCACACATTGTTTAAATTATCTCCCAAATGATCTTTACATGCTTAAATAGATTTTTCGCTAATCAAACTCCATGAGAAATTCCACAAAAAATACCATGGAAGCTAGACTCAAAGAGAAAAACTTAGAGAAGAGATTTGCTTGAGAATCTACTAAAAAGGGCTTCGAAAAATTCAAGCAAGAAAGGTCAGAAAAGCTGTCGAAAGTTTTCCTTTGAGTTCTCTCCAAGAAAGTATTTCAAAAATGACAAAAGTTTAAGGGACAAACTTTGGACGACTCATATATTGCTGGAGGGCTTGAGAGAGGATGTGAGGATGACTTTTTGGTGATGGGTTGTCAGCCAAAACCATGGGCTCCAAGACACAATTTTGTGCCTTGAAGCTGTCATGTGATTAGGTGGTGATGAGGTGGCTGATTGCCCTCCCAACAGCCACTGTTTTGGGTTGGCTTGGATAGTGCAAGTAAAATCATGGTAAGGGGAAAACTTCTCCAAGAATATGGCAGCGGTGGTGCATTTCGGTTGGCCTTAATGGGCCTAAACCAATTGGGCCTCATTTAGGGTTTCAATAGGGTTTGGTTTGGGGTTTCGATTTCTATCAAGTCCAAATTCAGTTTTTCTTGACCCAGTGAAAATAATTTGGTATAAAAGAATGGATAAGGGTGTAATGACATGAAATTTAATGGTTAATAGCATATGAAAGTGATTTAATCAAGTGATTAAACACTATGCTAAAATCGACTTCACTTAATTAGGGTTTGGGAAACCATTTAGGGTTTCGGTTTCCACAACGTATTTTGGGTTTCAATTGAATTCCAAATACTTGGAATTTCACTAGGGTTTAAACCGTTTTTGATTTTCCTTCATTTCCCTTCACATTTCCATCTCATGGTTCCTCTTAGTGTCAAGTGTTTTATAATATTCACTAAGTGTGGCTAACACCTTGCCATGTATCCAAATAAAACTTTTCTACATTGATTTGGATATTCCACACTGTGATTTGAAAACGATTGGACTGCGTGCCAGATAGCACTAACACAAAAGTTACCATTCACTTCAAAAATGGTGAAAATAAATTTACACCATAAAATCATAAATAGACATGTTAAAATAGAAGTGCACCTCATTTCACGAATCTTCACTCCTAAGTGCCTCAAACAAATCAAAACACGTTTCGAATATCTGTTATCCAAAAAATGAAAATCGTGTTATTATGTCGTAAAATCTTAAATATTCATTTAAGACTAATGGAGCAGACTGTTTCTCATTCTCACATTCTTAAGTACCTCAAATAAATAAAATCGTGTTTCTAACACCTAAGTGGGCCAAAAACTGACTATGTTGACAAATTAAAACCTACATAATTACTCGCTTCGTGAGATCTTTTTGGAATTTTCATGACATTCCTAAACTTTAAAGAAATTCATCCATTGAATTTCTGGCGGGTTGTTACAAAAATTTTCCAAATATTTTTTCTTTGGACTTTTCACTAATGCACCAATGTCAACATTTTTTTCTTAATAAATAGTATTTTCTATTTTTTTTTCTTTTATGTCCAATAATGGTGGAATTTGGGTATTGAGAATATCTCATCCTGAAAATGCCTCACTATTATTCATTATTTTATTATTAATTTTCACTACTATTCAATATTCTATTATTATTTTTCACTATTATTTACAGAATACCTGAGAATACCTCACTACCCAAACACAACTTTAATTTAGATTAATTTTTCGTCATTAAGTGCTCAGATTTAGTTTTTTTAAAAACATTATTAGTGGCTGCTTTAATTCTCTTTTATTGGCATTACGGTTCATTTTGTTTTAAATGTCCAACCCAGACGTTTGAACTTCTTCAATTTTCATTCTCTGGATCTTTTTGGAGCAAGGCTTGAATATATACAATATTAATTTTGGAATTAAAGTGTCATACCTGTAAAAAGAAAAAGAAAAAAAGTCATTCAACGTTAGATTTTTAAAACATTGTAGAAAAGTCTATTTTATATGCACGAAGGAAGCTCCACGTTATTATTATATATAAGAAATCAAATTCCTTAATTGAGAAAACCAAGCTTCATTTTAATAGCTACTTCAGTTCTACCTATTTTTAATGTACGAGAAAGAAGTTCAATAGAAAAAGAAAAAATTAAAGTTTGTGGATACTCTTGAGAATTTTCCAAGCAAATAGAGGTGTTGTTTTCAATGAAACTTTGGGCTCATCAACTACTTATGTAGAGTTGGTTCAAGTTATACGAATATTGGTTTAGTTGTGGTATCCTAGAGGAGACAAGTCAACAGGAGGTTCGTTGTACCAATTCTATTTTGAAACTTTGTATACCGCAGAGGATTTAAATATGCTTAAAGAGAACAACATTTATGTGCCTCACTCTAAACTGGTTTCATTTAAATTTTAATTTTATTGTAAATTTTATTTGATTACTATGCATCTCACCAACAATTTTAAGCAGATTCATATGGAGCCTCAACTTAAATATCCATGAAAATCGTTAGAAATCTCAATAAGCCCCTTCTGTTTCAAGAGATGCACGTGCAAGATGCTCTTCTATCTAAGCCTTGTCAACGTAACGTCTCCTATGTTCTCACTACAAATATTCAACAAAAGTTTAAATGAGATTTGAAAAAGTTGAATTGTTTATTATATTTTGTGTGATAATTTAAAAAAATTATAATAATAAGATAAAATGATATGAGATGAAACACATTCCGAATTCAAACTGGGCTTATTCTTTTGGAAAAAACTAATTTGCCCTCCCAATTATACTGCTCAAGTTGACCGCTTGATAAAAAAAAAAAATTATTTTTACTTAGTGATTAAGGAAGTGATTTAAATATATTGAAATATTTTTTATTTTTTTTAAAATATTTAAATATATTAAAAAATATGAAAAAAAATGAAGGAAAAAAAATTAAAATACAACAGGCGATAAACTTGAGCGGACTACTCTGGGCGGCAAAGTAGCCCGACTCTATTCTTTCTCTCTCAACAACGGACCCATCTCTGTCTCCTGCTTCTTTTATTCTCTATGGATTTCACCTGCTTGAATGCAAAGCCCCGCTTTTCCTTCTTTTTTCTCCTCCATTACACCTAGCCTCTAGCAATTTCTCTTTTTTTTTCCTTCTCGGTCTCACCCACACCACATACACAGAGAGTCCCTATCTTTATCTTCATTCTTTCTTTTTTCTCTTCAATCATCTGACTATTCCTGTTGGGTGGGTCCCTCCATGTGAGGTAAAAGTGGGTAGGCAGAATCTGGAAAAGAACTCGCGATGGAAACCTCCACCCTATGGTTTTTTGAAACTAAATATGGATTATTAAATGTAAAACACATGAATGAAAAATACATCTGTGTTTACATTCGAATTAATCATCCTATAAAATAATACAAGATATTTATACTACAAAGAGTAAAGTAAAAGAGTGCAATTACATATAAGGACAAAATAAAAATAACATATTACAATAAAACTTTATACAAGTTATTATGAAATGTAATACTCCCCCTCAAGATGGAGAGTAAATGGAATGAAATCCCATCTTGGCTATCAATGTAGAGAACTAATGACTGCCCAAAGCTTTAGTAAGTACATCAGCAAGTTGATGTTGAGAACCAACATGAAATGTCTTAAGAATCCCAGCTTGAAGCTTGTCATGTACGAAATGGCAATCAAGCTCAATGTGTTTTATGCTCTCGTGAAAAACAGGATTAGCAGCAATATGAAGTGCAGCTGTGTTATCACAAAATAAATGAGCACTATCAGAATGAGATACTCTAAAATTAGAGAGTAAGGAAAGAAGCCAAACAACTTCACAAGTTGTAGTGGCCATAGAACGATATTCCGCCTCTGCAGATGAACGAGAAACTGTTTGTTATTTCTTAGACTTCCAAGACACCAAGGAATTTCCAAGAAAAACACAGTAGCCTATAGTAGATCTGCGAGTATCAGGGCATGAAGCCAAATCTAAATCTGTAAAAGCTTTGATCTGAAAAGAAGAGTCAGCTGGAAAAAATAATCCATGTCCTGGAGTGGACTTAATGTATTGCAGGATATGATAAGCAGCTTGTAAGTGAGGCTCACGGGGCTTATCCATATACTGACTAAACCGATGAACAGAAAAAGTGAGATCTGGCCGTGTAATGGTAAGATATAACAATTTACCAATTAACCTTCTAAAAATAATAGGATCAGCCAATAAAGTGCCACTATCTTTACTAAGTTTCAAATTTTGTTCCATTGGAAAAGCGGCTGGTTTAGCACCAAGAAATCCAACATCTTGTAATATCTCAAGTGCATACTTACGTTAACATAGGGAAATACCTTGAGGAGATCTTGCAACTTCCAAACCAAGGAAGTATTTAAGCTTACCCAAATCATTCAGCTTAAATTTAGTGTCCAACAACAGTTTCAAAGCATCAACAGCAAGTGAATCATTACTGGCAATTACGATATCATCAACGTACACAAGAAGTGCAATAAAAGAAGCACCATTGGAACGAGTAAACAATGAATAATCAACTTTAGACTGATTAAAACCAAGTTCAAGAAGAGTATTAAAAAACTTGGAAAGCCATTGACGAGATGCTTGCTTCAAACCATAGAGGGACTTGTTTAATTTGCACACTTTAGACTCCCCCTTAGTATGAAAACCAGGAGGAGGTTTCATATAAACTTCCTCAAGTAAGTCCCCATGTAAGAAAGTGTTATTCGCATCAAGTTGAACCAAAGACCAATTCTGAACAGCATCTATGGTAAGAAGTGTACGAATAGTAACCATTTTTGCCACAGGGGAAAAGGTTTCAGAATAGTCTAATCTTTCACGTTGGGTATACCCCTTAGCAACCAAACAGGCTTTGTAGCGCTCAATAGAACCATCGGCTCTATATTTAATTTTATAGACCCATTTACATCCAATGGATTTTTTTCCAATAGGCAAAGAGGTAACAGTCTATGTTTTATTGTTTTCTAAGGCTAGAATCTCGGCAGCCATAGCATCTCTCCAATGAGAGTGCTTGACTGCCTGATGATAAAACTCAGGCTCTATATCAGCAGATATAGCAAAGGCAAAAGATTTATGTTTAGGAGATAGTCTATGATAAGAAAGAAAATTATTAATATCATGTGGAATACCTACTGGTATAGGAACAGGACCTGTGGAATTTGATGTAGAGTGTGTAGTAAGAGAGTTGCAATAGTAATGCTGCAAATAACTAGGAGCTCCTCTTTGTCTAGATGATTTATGAATTGGAAGAGAAAAAGTTTCAGATTCTGGTACAGGGGCTGTCACCGATTCTGTTTCAGGGGATGTTTCAGAAAAAAAATCTGAAACTGAATGAGTTTGTGTGGATGATGACTGTGGTTTAGTATCTATAGTGGGAGAAGTTGTATTTGGTGAAAAAAAATTCTCAGCAGGGAGTGAAGAGACAGTTGAAGGCATATTATAGTGTTCAAAAATTGATGATTGACTTGGAACATTATTTAAATGCACTGAAGTTGAAGGTGAAACAAAAGGAAAAGGATATTTAAATGGAAAAACATGTTCATGAAAAACAACATGTCTTGACACAAAGGTATTATTTGTAGCAATATCTAATAGTTTATAACCCTTAATACCAAAGAGATAACCAAGAAGTATACACTGTCGGGCTCTAGGATCAAACTTAGATCTTGATCTAAGTAGAGAGGATGCAAAACAGAGACATCCAAAAGTTCTAAGATGATCATAAGTGGGAGGTGATTGAAAAAGTAGTTCACAAGGTGATTTATTATCCAACAAAGGTGTAGGCAATCTGTTTATAAGATGAGTGGCTGTAAGAATTGCATCACCGTAGAAATGAATAGGTGAATTTGACTGAAACATTAAGGCCCAAGTAGTGTTTAAAAGGTGTTGATGTTTACGCTCAACAACAGAATTCTGTTGAGAAGTTTCAACACAATTGAAATGATGGATAACACCTTTAGATTGAAGAAAAGATGTTAAAGAAAATTCAGTACCATTATCAGTACGAATTTTCTTAATTTTCTTATGAAATTGTGTTTTAACAAGTTTGAAAATTTGAGGAATAAGGGAAGAAACTTCAGACTTGCATTTTAAAAGATAAATCCATGTTGCCTGTGTACAATCATCAACAATTGTTAAAAAAAATTTATGACCTTCAACAGTGGGGGTGGAAAAGGGTCCCCATACATCACAATGAACCAAATCAAATGGAAATGCAGACATATGAGAATTATGAGGAAAAGGCAATTTCTTTTGTTTGGCCAGAGGACAAACAAGGCATGGAGAATCAGTATCAAACATGTCAAGCACAAACTTATGTAAAAATTTCATCCTAGAAACAGAAGGATGACCTAATCTATTGTGCCAAAGTTCAAACAAGGCATGTTTTGAGGATTTAGAACAAACATACAACTGTTTAGCTAAATTCGATGCTATTACAGGTAAAGAATGAGTTTGAGGTAAATCACTAGTAGAAGAGCCTGATTGTTGCAGAAAGTAAAGTCCTCCCTTGTGTCTACCCACTCCAATCAGCTTCCATTGATTCAGGTCCTATATAAAAACAAAATCAGAAAAGAAAGACAAACAGCAAGTCAGATTCAAGGTTAACTTGCTAATAGAAATTAATTTGAATGAAAAAGCTGGAATGCAAAGGACATCTCTAAGGATCAAATCCTTACAAATGTAAACAGTGCCAATATGTGAAACAGGTACACTTTGGCCATTTGGAAGCTTGACAGTAGTGTTAATGACTGGTATGAAGGAGGAAAAAAAAGATATTGATGGAACCATATGATCTGTGGCTCCCGAATCAAAAATCCAAGAAGATAAACCAAGATTAGTAGGTAAAACACAATTGGAGGAAAAAATAGATGAAATAGAAGAATAATCTATACCAGCATTTGAAACAGAGGAGGTAGCAGGATCAGATGGCTGAAGCATAGCCAGTAATGCTGATACTGAGACTCAGTTAATGAAAAAGGAGAAGTAGCCAAAAAAGTGTTGTCAGAAACAACTTGATTGACCATGGACTGCAACTGTGGCTTGAATTTGTATCCAAGAGGAAAACCATGGAGTTTGAAGCATTTCTCAACAACATGACTGACAAGGCCACAATGCTTGCACACAGGACGTTCTTTCTTGAACACAGGCTTCACAGATCGATTAGTATCATACTTAACAGTAAAGGCATGATTGTCATGTGAAGATGCAAGAGATATAGAGATCGCACGTTGATGTTCCTCTTGTAAAACAAGGCTGAAAACCTTGTTAAAAGGAGGCAAAGGATCCATTAAGAGGATCTGAGCCCTAACAGAGGTATAGGACTCATTCAAACCAACAAGAAATTGAAGTATGCAATCTTGTTGAACATAGGAATTGAGTGTGTGAACAGCTCCACAAGAACAAACCAGAATTGGTTTGTAATTGATTAATTCGTCCCAAAGACCTTTCAGCTTAGTAAAAAAGGCACTAACAGTCAACTGGCCTTGAGAAAGAGTCGAAATCGACTTTTGTAATTGAAAAATACGGGGGCCATTCTTCTGAGAGAATCGCTCCTTGAGATCATTCCATATCTCATGTGCCGTATTAATGTATAGAATATTAGCAGAAATCTCAGACAAAACAGAGTTAAGGATCCATGAGATTACCATATTATTACAACGCAGCCAAAAAGAAAGAGTTGTATTGGCAGGATTTGAAGGTTTGAGAATGGATCCATCGACGAACCCAAATTTGTTCTTCGCAGAGAGCACCATGTGCATCGATCGACACCATGAGTGATAGTTATCACCATTCAGGGATTGCGTAACAAGAACAGTACCAGGACTGTCTCCTAGATGGAGAAAGAAGGGGCTAGATGTGTCTTCCATGGGAGATGAGGATTTTGGTGCCATGAGAAGAAGAAGCAGAAAGGGGAAAAGAAAATCGTGAAAAAGGCGTGTGGAATAAGCCTTCTAGAAAACTGATACCATATTAAATATAAAACACATGAATGAAAAATACATTTGTGTATACATTCAAATTAATCATCCTGTAAAATAATACAAACTATTTATACTACAAAGAGTAAAGTAAAAGAGTGCAATTACATATAAGAACAAAATGAATGTAATTACATATAAGGACAGAATAAAAATAACATATTACAATAAAACTTTATACAAGTTATTATAAAATGTAATATGGATCAAGCAATGTTTTCTCACAAGTACAAGGCGGAGTTGGTGTGGCTTTGAGGAATTATCAAGGCAAAATCAACACTACAAGGAAAATGGCTATTAAATGCGCCACACATTCGCCGCTAAAAGCCTTAAAAACGCCGGAAAAAAATTCCCAGCGAGTCTTGAGTCGCTGCAGAATGGTTGCCAAAAAGTGGATGCTGATGGTTATATGCGTCGAATCAAGATAAAACGCTAAAAAAAGGACTCCACCAGGTGAGCTTAAGCGTTGGAAATACTCAATAGCGTCGTTAACTCATCGCTGCAACAAAAAATAAAACGCCGCAATTAAAGGATATTTTGCAACGTCTTGCATCCATCGCTGTGAAATACACTAGCTTTCTCATCGTTAAACTATCGCTGCAAAAAAAAAAAAAAACTCTGCAATTAATTCTTTTTTGCAGCGTTTCAAGCCATCACTGCAAATTTGCAAACCTTTAACAACGTTTGATTGGTCGCTGCAACTTCAAACATAATCGCTGCAATTATTGAATTTTTTGCAACGATTTAAGCCACCAATGCAAATATGCTTTGACACGCTGCAAAAAAGACTTGCAGCAGTTGACGAATTGCGTTGCAAATAATTCCTAGCGGCGAGAATGGATTGCTGCAATTGAAGAACTGTTTTGCATCGGATGTTATTTCTGCTGGGAAAAGGAATTTCTGGCGGTGTTGTTGTCGCTACGAAATATTTTTTTCCTTGCATATTAGATCAGGTCTCTTGCGGCGTTGCATAGAATCATTGAGTATGAAAGCTTTTTGCGTGGATTATTTTCGCTGGAAATGTCATATGTAAGTCGTTACTAGTGTGTGGCCTAGTTGCAGCGTTTTTGGACTCTCACTGGAAAATATATTTCTTCCCATCGAATATTGGAGCTCGCCACTTCCTGGGATTAAAGCAATACTCATGACTTTTTCCCAACCACATTCCCATTTCGTTGCAACTGTCCTCAATAATATTAGATCATTTAATTTCTGGCAATAAATTACTAATGTAAACCAATGTCTACATCTCTTATACAATGTTTATTTTCCTGATCATGTCAATAGCATCCATTCATGATTGTGGGAATAATATTCTCCCGTTGAACCTTGCTGGGACAATTCCAAACACATGATACACTACTGCCCTTTAAACCTGTTTATGAAACTCCTACCTTTTATAAATTGATAAAATATCACATGGCTAATATTATAAACAATAAAACATTCCCACACTATTAATAAACACAATATTCATTCATCAACTGTCATAAATCCACCACTACACATTACATTTCCAGACAGTCAATATTAAGCTAGGTAAGTTTGCCAAATATTAGGCACTGACCAACTGTCAATCATCACTGTTCACTCGTCACTGACCAATTACAACACATTAAAACTAAGTTTGCCAAATATTCCAAACTTTCATAAACCTGGGCAGCAAGCAATATAAATTTTGCACCGGGGCTGGTTGAGTGAGGAAAATTTGTGATTGAACAGCACTCCATCACAGCAAAAAGGTATCTACTGTCATGCATATTGTTGCTGAATTACATATTCTAGTCAAAAAGAGGCTTACCCACAACATGGTAGGTCTGGCTCCTTGCTAAGATGATCAGCACAAAATCAACATCAAAGCTAGGCTCCTCTGTGAAACAACCACCTAGTGAAACAAACAAGCAATAAGAGGGAAAGCCACCAGAAATACTATCAAGTAACCCAATGGAAATTATACTTTCTCAATCATCTATATACCTGACCTTTGGAAGAAGCACACTGCCATTCAATTTGACTCAAGGAAAAGAAGTATAATTAATTGCATATACATCTTCAGAATGCATCACATATTTATCATCAGCCCATAATTAGCCAAAACCCACTTAAACTTTCTTCATTAGACTTTTCATTATTCATTACTCTACAATAATTATAACACATCCCCAATGCTCACACAACCCTTATTTCGAGCAACTTTACTGACATGATTTTTTATATTATTCATTCCCATACATCTAAATACTGATAATTTTTTAAATGTACTGGCAGCAATTTTATCTGCATGTAAAACTGAGAGTGAGCTAGGCATTTCTAATTTATAAACTAAAAATTTCTTAAGCATTACAAGGTATTAAATGGATAACCTTGTCTCCACAACATCTTATCTGCAAGTATGTTTCCACCAAGCTCCTAGTGTCATCTTTGTATGAAAACCATTATGCAAGCACTGCATAGTACCTGTAAGTGTAAGTAGAAATATGATAACAACGTGTTAGTATGCCAATTCTTATGATTTCTACTTAGAAACTATTCCATAAATAGTTTCCCACCTGATTTTACCTATAAAAAAAATTAAAAATAGCAAAAACATGTAGAGAATCACCTGATTTCAGATTTTTCAGGGCACATACCATATGACCAGGTTATACGTATCTTCTAACTACTACGATCATGGCCCATACCAGATGTAATTCACTTAAATACAAAATTCACATCCCAGTTCATGCATCCAAATAGTTAAACAGTACTTATAATCACACACTATATCTTCTAACTACTTCATGCACTGACTGCCCATGAACACCATGTTTGGTATCCCCCAAAAAATCTGTGATGCCCCAAAACATAATTACATATGGGCATTTCACTTCAAAAAACTACACAAAAAACCCCCACAAAAGTTTGTCTTCATTGCTGCCCTATGCAGCTCCAGGAGTCTCTCTCTGAGACTCAGCTTGTGACTTTCCTGACATCAGTCCATACAAGCACTTCTCATACTCTTGTTGCCTCTCCATAAGTACTCTAAAATCTTCCTTCAACTCCTCGAATTGAGTCTTGTAATACTTAGCATCTTTTTTATATCTTTCCACTTCTTCAGCATGACGTTTCTCCCATTCACGATCATGTTGTCGTGTAGCTGTGGGTATTACCATCTCGCCTAGACCTCTAGCATAACCTGGTCTATGGCCTAGTACATCCCTAAATACAGAAGCTGCTGCCTCTTCAGTTCGTTGCTCAAGTTCTATACCTTCCATCCTGTCAACCATTTGCTTCTGCACAGAGTATACATAATTCTGTAAATTAAACCCGAAGGTTGTTCTTTACCACAATGTCAGTGAAGTTACTACAAACCAATGTGTTAATGATAGACCATAAATTCAAGCACTAGGTATATTAAAATTCTCACATAAAGCTCTTCTGTCGTGGATGTCACGAATCTGTCTTTACTCCTAGACCAACGGACTTCCTTGTAAAAATCGACCAAGTTTGTTGTAGTCGACTGCTGTGCAACAATGAAGCATAAAGAGAAATCTTACATACAAAAATTGCACGATTCTTAAATTTATCAAAAAATAACAGCCAGCATCTTCTTCCATGTGCCATTCTTTGATTAGTGTGCAGTGTTGAAAAACATTATGACAAAGCAAGCCATTATAATAAAGAATGGAGTAGTTAATAAACTCAAAATCTCAATACACATGAAGACTTTGAGTTTTCATCACTTTCCACTAAGTATTAGATTATATAGTGATCTGTTGGAAGTAAACTGGGTAGCTGCTAATGCCATTTGGCACATGCCTGGCATTAATTTGCATGTACATTCTGCAGCAGTGAAGTTTTAGTAATTCTTTATTGGGGTTTCTTGATTACTGACATTGAAATACGGACCAATGTCATTTGTCTACTTATGATTTTGGTAGAAGGCTAAATATAGGTTCTTATGTTTAGTGTAAGTCTATTTTTAGTCATTGAAATACTATATGTGGCGCCCCCGACTTCCTCGTACGGACCAGCACAGAAATCGAGACACCCGGGATGATGACAACCGGTCATGCATCCCAACGACAAGTGTCAAGTGTGTGCAACAAATAAACAGTGCACAATTAAAAACACAGCGGAAGGTAATAAAGTCTACTAGTACCAGAATTTTAATTAATACAGAAATCCAAAATACAAATACCTTAAAAACAAAGCCAAAGTCTCAAAATAAATACAAGTCTGAAGAAAAGAACTACAACACAAGTGATCCCAGATCACTCCTCCGGCGGAGCCAGATCCTCAGGCTCGGCATCTGCATCATCAACAAAGTCTGCAGTACCATGAAATGGTACCGCAGGTAAATTATAACCTAACCATGTCCAGAGATAAAACCATACTCTAACAATTAACCATGCATGCCCAATGATGCAATATGAAAAAAAAGTGCAACACACGCCAAAAATCTCATTGGCTCAAAATCATTCCCAGTAAAATCCATTTCCACCATTTTTCCAGAAAATGGTGCACAAAAACATTTCCATCATTTTCCCAGAAAATGATACACAAAATCAACTCACGCTATTTTCCCAGAAAACAGCTCTTTTCCAGTTAATCCAATTAACCATATGCACCATGGTCTCCCCTATGGACCATCCGCACGTCCTGGCTACTTTACAAGAGATGCCCAGTTCCGCACCCGGTGCGTTCGTGGCCAGGTCATCCTCTAGCCCCCGCCAGCAGAAGGGCCACGGAGTCGGCACGTCCAACGTCCGATCCCGTTGTCGCCCGGCGACAACCCAGGGGACGTCACTCAGTATATTGCGCTCCCGAGTGACCAGAGGAGCTCCACCGAGATAATACCCCATCTCGGCTTGGGGTCGTGATACACACGCACCCACAAATCCAGTCAACACATGAAAACCCAGTTTTCATAAAAGTCACATGAACATGAATGCAATACACGAAAACCCAGTTTTCTATTTACAAACATGCCATGTGTGCAATATGCAATGAACTAGATCAATCCTCACAACCAATGATCAACTCCCAAAATCACAATCAACCAAAATATCCAATATCCAAATCCAAAACCACAACATAACCGAACTCCAACAAATATCCAATCACAATTAATCACACACAATAAGTACTCCGATCAATCCAACCACCCCCGAACTCCTCGGACCCAGTCCGGAAACCAACCAGGATACATATATAAATAAAAGCAGTTAATTGCATAAATATAATTAAATCTCAAAGAAATGTTTAGGAAATACTTACAGTGCTTTAAAACAATTTAACGAAGGTTCCGAGGCATAGCGAATCACCAAGGCAGCAAAAATGCACAGTGTAAAAACACTGGCCGAAATGCAGTGAAATTGGAATTTCACACGGGTTCAAACGAAGGCTTGAAATTGATAGGATAGGGCCTTTGGAAGGTGGGGAATCTAATGGTGGTGGTGGTTGGCCGTGAATAGTGGCGGAAATGGGCGGTTTAAGGCCGAAAATCTCGGATCGGGTTTGAAGCTCGTACGGGCGGCTCCGGCGATGGATCGAGGACGGGTTTGGGTGGAAAATCTTGGTATTGGGCCGGTGAAAATGTGGTGAAGAAATGGTGGCCGGAGGTGGCCGGACGGCGGCGGAATGGCGAAGAGAAGCCCGCGGCTTCGCGCGACTCTCGAAGACAAACGGCGGCTCGGGTTGGTCTGAAATTGGTGCAGTACGATTGCCGGTCGACGGGGAGTCTGGTGGTGCCGGCGGTGTCGACCACCGCCGGCCGACGGCGGTGCAGCGGCGGCAAGACTGAAATACGGTGGAGAGGAGAGAGAAGCAGGAGAGAGAGGGAGAGGGGCTGGGTCGCGCGGGAGAGAGAGAGGAAAAAGAAAGAAAAAAGAAAGAGAAAAGAAAAAGAAGAGAAAAGAAAAGATGAGGAAAAGAAATGAGGTCCAATCCTCACAACTTTTGGGTCACAACTAATCCTCAAAATAACTATTTTTAAAACAATAAAATATTTAAATCAATTTAAACTCAAAACTAGTTAAAGTAAATTATTAAACTCCGACAAAACATCATTTAAAATAAAGAGGAATTAAATTGCAAAACACTAATTATAATTAATCAAACGCAGTGAAATGATTTAATTAAAACAATAATAATAATTTTAAAACACATAAACAACCCAAATTAAATTAAAGATCAATTTAAATTCACAACAATAATTAACAATAAGAAAATCCAATAAAATAATTTTCACAACTTAAAATATTATAAAATAATATTCTAAAACTCCCAAAATTCTAAAACAAAATAATTAATCACCAAATAAATTAAATAAATCATTCATTAAAAATACACTAAAATCCGAGATGTTACACTATAGGTATGTTAATAAACAGAGGATACCTTCTCCTCCAAGACTCTCACAAATGACTTTCTCCCGGAGGTGTGATTGGTTTTCAGCTTGCCTCGATTCTCTTTGTTTTGCTTTGACATTTTCTGCAAATACAATAAAAAATGAGAACTTTGAAGATCCAAACCATAATGGAACAAATACTCTTAAGAACCAGAACTATCATAAAAACATTAGTTTTTATGCTTGCATATACCTTGAATGCCTCACTTCCCCATCTACTACATAACTTCACCCATACTAAATTAGATATGGCCAATTCAGTCCCACCAGCCAATGCTTCCTCATGGCTACCATATGACAAATATTTCTTGTGCAGCTAATGGTGGAAAGCGTTGAATCGCTTACGCAATTGTTTCCACACCGTCTGTCTATGATTCACCAATTCCCAATCTAAAATGAAGTCAGCCTAAACACATGAAGTTAGTAGTTTCAACCAAAATCATTTAATACAAGCTAAAGCATACCCAATGCAAGTTAAATAGAAACTTACCCGGACACGTTCAATCAGTTCATCTTTCTCTGCCGTCGAAACATCAGTCCATCGTGCGTGACTCATGTCCGCATGATGCTTTAATATCCATGTGACCCGTGTGGTAAATATGTTAGCATTCTCACAACAGGGGGCTGTTGTCCCATCATTAATTTTGAGTGGTATTTTCCCGTGCTTTCGAAGCTTATCAAACTCAATGCATTTGGCGGGACCTCGGCCCTTCCTCGTTTTTTCAACATTTGTTGGTCTCGGCTCCGGAACAGCTTCAACTATAAGGAATATCAAACTTAATTTAAGTATAAGTTTGACTTTTGATTAGCAAATTTTAAACCAAACATGTATATAAACTGTTAAATATTCAGCACACTACTGTAAGCATAATAAAAGAAGCAACCATTCTCATCTCTACTTGTGTGGGCATCCAATATTGGATGCACAACTTCTGTCTCAGGAACTATGCTTGGAGGCTGAGTTGAATCATCAAAGCTATCCTCGTTGCCATTTTCGCTTGGGGTACATGATGAAATTATTGGAGGATGAGGTCGTGGACGCCTGCTGTAAGGCCCAGTGCGTCTGTAGCCTCCACCTCGTCTTAGCCCGCTTCCTCGTCCAATTTGTGCCATATATCTTAAACTTGAAACTGCCTATTATAATCACAGGCCATATTTCAGTAGTGAATATAGACATTTAAGAGTGATGAAGGGTCTTTCAGCGTGATTCAACACTTGAAACAACCTAATGAAATTAATTAAGTTTTAACTCTAATAAATATATATATTAGAACACTATGCTTATATATATTCCAATATTACTGGAGCTGATGGAAAGTGACGCCCTATCTAGCTGATACGCTGTCACCCAGCGAAAAGACAGGTCTCTATATGCAGCCTACGCATGGAAAATTACCCTATCAATGCACCTGAAGGACATGCTGCTCCATTCCCTATGCCAAATTAATAAGGGCTATTACCTTTTTGCGTGTGTGTGTGTAATTACCACATGTTAAATTAAGCTGGAAGCTGGTGCAATCTGAATCAATCAATGTATCATCGTATGTCATGGATACATAGCCATCACGCAAGGTCTGGCTCAATAGGTTGTAAGGCCTAAGGCAAAAACTTGGAGTGAGACCTTCTTAATTTTAGAAAGAAAATTCAATAAATGTATTGAATTTTTTATTGACCACATTGCATTTTTATTTTAAAATGTTTCTTATTGTTTTGCAAAGCAAAATTATTAATTCTGAAGATTTTATACCACCTTCTCAATTAATGACCAAGTTAATCTTTATTAGAAAATTACCGGTTTAGAAAGAGTTTTATCAAATTTAGTTTTACAAGACGCGTTTTAGATTCTTAACATTAATTATAATCATTATTGTTATTAATGTCTTAATAAACATTCCACACATTTTAAGACTAAATGCGACCCTTGTGACTTCAAAGGATTATATGGAAATCTTTTATGAGCACTGAAAAGTAGATGTTGCTATTTATAAGTTGTGCATTGTATATTAAACTAATAATGACAAAAGGCAGGTGCACCCTTAGAATGAGATTATGTGAAATATTGTCCATGCGAATATAAATGATGAATTTATATTCGCATCATGTCTCAGTACCAACATTAGCTAAGAAAAGGAAATAGATAAGAGCAAAATTCTCATTACCATCAAGTAAACTCAAACACAATTGAATTCTAAAAAAAACAAAATCCCAGAATTAAGATATATATAGAAATATCTTCATACTATAGTTATTTGTGGGCAAAATAAAAAAAAAAAAAAAAAACTTATGCCAATGAGGACGTTTTTGGTAATTAGGAGCATTACCAACAACTTTATAAATTAATGACTTAATACGTAAATAAAAGTTTTGACGTTGAGCTAAAATATTCCAAAAAAAAAAGGAACAAAAAAAAACCTATAGACCAAGAAAAGTTTAATAAAAGTTTAGTTTTCATACGAAAATTGGACCAAAATATTTCAAAGAATAACTAATTCCCATAACTTCTATTTCATTCTTTTGATATTTTCTCATTGACTTATTAAACTTTTGATGTAATTATGACCTTCTTTTCTTTCTATGAGATTTTTTTGGAGGCCTTTCTTCCACTAGAGGCCCTATGCAACTGCCTAACCTGCCTAATGGAAGAGCCGGCCTTGGGGCCATCACAAAGAATACATTATAGACTTCTGTTCCATGCATGCATTCAGGGGGCACCAAAAAGAAAAATCCCCTTTGACAAGCATGATATGGACACATGATTCCGTTAAACAAGCAGGAAAATGACAAGCACCAACTCACAGGCCTCAAAGGCAGTTCCACTCACCTTAAATTTAGCCAACTAGTTGAGTATTGTGTTTCCTAGCTGGGTTCAGAGAAGAGTTTCTGCAGTCCAAACATTGCAGAGTAAATAAGCCTCCTTTACAGGTTTAATATACAAGCTATTAACTGAGAATACTTCCTTTCCTTGATAAAGAAAAGAAATTCTCAATAATATCACCATATAAAACATATATAGCAACTTTGTGGGTAAAAGGGTTGAACACATACCTTGTAAGAGAAGTCTTGCGTGACAGCAAGCAAAAAAGCCCCTCACTGCTTGTAAAAGTTAATATATTTCTAGAAGAGAAATTAGAGTTTCTTTAATCTTCATGCACCAACCAAAACCAACGCCAACAAGGAGTTTAAAGCACTTGAAGCTGTAATCTTCCAGCCTACATGAATCCCTAGCAGAAGCAGCACCACTGGTATGAAGAGTCTCAAGTGCTTTTGAGTTGTGTTGCCCACCCGTAAGTATTTCTGCCCACACACTCTGGTTTGTACTAAACTGTCACATCAGTTTACTGGGTAGCTGAACTCATTTTACATCGAGCAAATCCTTTCATTTGGCTCAAGGCGGCAAATGCCTCTCGCCCACGAAAAGAATCCCGCCCATATACTTTCCTTGCCATCTTTTTCATTCCCAAGTAAAGTTCCCTCCCTCGTTGTATGTTTACTAACTTCTAATTACATTTCTACTTATTATCTCCCATGAATGTAATGATTCACCTAAGGCAACACTTTTTAATAATTACTCAGCTCAGGGATTTTTAAAGTCTGATGCCACACAGTAAATTTTCCTAAATTTACCCCCCCCACCAGCCAATTTTAGATTAACGTTTTTAGATTGTGTTTTTAATAAGTATTTCTGACGCACTGGTGGCCAGGTGTCATTTATAAGTATTGATGTTTACTTTTATAAATTCAAACAAATATTTATTCATTGCTATATACAAAAGTTTTTTAGGACAACCTTGCCCAATCCTAAAAGTGTTTTTAATAAGTATTTCTGACGCACTGGTGGCCAGGTGCCATTTATAAGTATTGATGTTTACTTTTATAAATTCAAAAAAATATTTATTCATTGTTATATCAAAAAGTTTTTTGGGACAACCTTGCCCAATCCTAAAAAATGGGTTATTGGGAAAGCACAGGCTAAACCAGTAGGGGTTGTCACCACCTAAGGATTAGCAGATGCCGATGCAACCGGAGCAAATCTGTGTCGAGCGTGTCAATTGAGAGAGAAGGGGAGAGACAACTCAAATGACAGTGAACAAAAGAAAGGAGTCATGCTGTTCAAAATTTAATGGATCGAAGATCCAAATGCAGCATACGATCAGGCTATACTCCCAAAGTTTTCGAGAGACTTTCGACGGCAGATCCGAGTTGGTTGGTTAAGCTGGTGCTACTATAGAATCTTATGACTTATGCACGGCACACTTACCATATCTCCTCTGTCGACAAGTCAAATAGCTTATCTTATCACTCAGCGTGTTTGCCACTGCACCAAATTCCCAAGTGCATTGGTTGGGTTGGTCATATTGTTGAGAAGTATGCACCCTTCGAATCTATGCATTGGTGTATCTTGTAACACGCTGAACATGGCATTTCCTTTGGAAATGAATGCATTGGGCTGTATTCATGAATACAACCCAATGTTATATCGAATTAAATCAGAGATTCAATAGTATGGTCTTTGTTCTCGATGTTGTTTGACTATGGTTTGTTGTGACAGGCAAGCTGTATGTAGACACTATAAAGGGTGTGATTCGTTCTTAGATTTACTTGAATTAAATAAACGTTGCCTTTTAGCTTAGGATATGACTCATGATTACTAACAAGTGCATTTTTTTCACATAAATTATCTAATTACCACCCTTAGACTGTAGCATAATCTTGACTTGTTGATGTTAGTTCACGTGCACTTCATAATGTACAACTTAGACTTTTGGATATTTGATAATTTAATGTAATATTTTTTGTTAATCAATTAAGTTAATGCAATATTGGAAGATTGAGCAAGTTTGTTATAAGATATGAGCATTGCTACCCCATGATCATAGTAGAATCATCATGAAATGGGAGTGTGGTATGTAGAACTCTCCACTTAATGAGTGGTTAATTTTTACAACACTTATTTATTATTAATAGGCATGAAGGCAAGTCCTCTATATGATTAAATCTCAATTACTCTACTAATCTCACAACAATATTTTAATCCAAGTGCCCATAGGTTCGAGCATATATTAGTTAGATTCAATCAATGATTCCATCCATAAATAAATCGAAATTTTTCACATTGCATTACTCTAGTTGTTAGAATTAACGTCTAATTTTTTTAATAAGTATAAACGATTTGTCATTATATACTTTATCTGGTTTCGTTCATCACCACAGCCTCTTACTTCTTATTATTATTATTTTAATCTTTGTGCACACATTAAAATCTACAATGACGTCATGTTTCTACTTGTCTGAGCTTCTCGCATCTCCCCTCACTTATAGATAATAGATTCTTCCTCCCTTAGCTTAGTCCTTGTTTACATTAACTTCATTTTATAAAACTAAACGTGTGCACAAGGACATAAATAACACATTCTGATATTGTGATTAAAAGCAGATTTTTCACAAAGGCAGATACATCTTTTTTCGTTATAGTTTTTTTTGGCTATGCACATGAGATGAATAAACCTTAACCTGCTATATGGATTGATGGTTTTGCAATCCTCAATCCAGAACGTACCAATCAATCATGTAGATAAGCATGCCATCAATGTTGCCCAACTAGCAATGTATATATTAAGTTAATACTTCATTTCATAAAACTGGAAAAAGGTGATACATGGAATGCGAACTCACACATTAGAGTTTTTTTCATTAGTCATTTGATGGTTAATATACAAATCATTCACCTTAACAATACACCTGAATTATCATTAACCTTAGGATGGGCTCCAACCACGCTTTCATATCTCCAATATAATTGATGGACCTGCCACAGGTGGGGAATACCTCCAAATGAATTATCATTAATTTTTTTTTATAACCTAGCAACTTGAAATTAAATCTCTACTGCAACATCCATCATATGTATGAAGAGTTTAAATAACGTTGTACTACTATTCATAAGCTGCATATGAGACATGTAGTGGTTAGAAATCACTTACAAGTGCATTAGAACTTCTTTGTATTCATCCAACTGTCTTTCCAAATTCTTAAGTTTAAAGTCTCCTATCATGCACAGTCTTTGCAAGGGCCTGTAGGATAAATACAAATACTTATATAGCTAAAAGCCATATTTTATATTCATCCTAGCTATATCGGAAGACCAGCTCATGTGTTAGTTAAGGATGATGGGTTGCAATGAAAAATTGAAATTCTTACAAGTGCAAGTTAAAGTTTATAGAATTAACCTTAACTCAAGAATTCTGAAAATGAGTTTTCCTAGTCAGAAACCGAATCTGAATTTGTGGACACCGAATCCTCCAGGTCAGAGCAATAACTATCACCGACGCTATCGTCTAAACCGGATGTTTCCTCTGCGTCGTCAATAAAATCCCCGCCTGGTTGATGCTGAGTAGACTTCACATTCATTGTTGATGCATCAAACTCGGTTGGTTCTATATCAGGCCTATGCAGTGGAGTTGCCACGCCACCATCAGCACATTCAACATTTCTATGTACAATGAAAGATTCATCGTCTTGATAGGCATCACCATCACTTTCAGATTCATGGTCCTCAGAAATATTCACTGGTGGGATGTCATAGACATTCCTATTTGTGAACTTTTGTGCAACACACCAACTACCTTTAACCTTTCTATCTTTGACGTAAAAACATTGCTCAGCTTGGCATGCCAAGACGAACGGTTCGTCCTTGTACCATGTTCGGCTGACATTGATACTAGTCATATGGGTATCCACTCGAACACCTCGTTTTGGATCACCAACGTCAAACCATTCACATTTAAACAGGTAGACACGATGCCATCCCATGTAATGTAACTCAACAACATCATTTAGAACACCATAGAAGTCTAAATTGTTTGATTGGTCGTCACCAGTTACTAACACACCTGAATTTTGAGTCCGTCTACGTTGCTCTTGATTCTTTGTATGGAACCTTTTTCCATTCACTATGCAAGCAGCGTATGATGCAACACAACGGTCAGGGCCGCACGCTAAGGCATATAGATCGTTAGTCACTTCACCAGGGTTATCTTTACGCTGAGTTTGAACCTGGCAAATTAATATGTAATGTCAATCAAATGTTTTGTTTCATGATTAGATTTACTTGTTCAACAATTAACATTATGCACTGACTATATAGATCAGTTGGGTAACCTACACGTTTCTTGAACCATAAAGGGAACTCTATTTCATGAGTTCGCTCGACATGGGCAGCGTTCTTTTCCTTACATATTCCATAGTGCTCCCTGCACACATGAAAAGAACGAATATGCATTTGATTTTTGAGTGTAATATACAACGAAAATATGTGTAGCAACCAAAATAACATCTTAACTGAGTTGGTTAAAGACGCTTATAGATGGAAAGGATGAAATCGGGTGGAGATGCATACTCTATATAGCCAGTAATCTCCATGCAGTTGTTAAGCACGAACCAACGAGCTGAGGTGAATAGTTTTGGGTCTAACTCCACAGATGATGCCATACCCAATGGACGAACTTTCTGGGTGAAAATCTTGAACCCATCTCTCCCATCCTCTTCGCCACCATCAATGTTGCGATCAGTTCGGTTGAATCTCGTCTCAACATCTTCGAGATACATCAAGCAAAAAGTCAAGCATTCAACATGAATGTAGGCTTCTGCTATTGATCCTTCTGGCCGAGCCTTATTCTTTACATACCGCTTGAACTTCCCAAGATACCTCTCAAATGGGTACATCCACCTATATTGAACTGGGCTTGCAAGCAATGCCTCACGGGGCAAATGGAGGGCTAAGTGGACCATCACATCGAAGAATGAAGGAGGGAAAATCATCTCCAATTTGCATAGAATGAGGACGATATCAACTTCCAGTTGCGCCAAACGTTCTACATTCAACGTTCGGGTGCATATCTCTTTGAAGAAATTGCTAAGTTCGGTCAAAGGTAAAGCAATATCATTTCTTAAGCAACCCCCGACTGCAATAGGAAGTAGTCTTTGCAAGAAAACATGGCAGTCATGGCTTTTCAACCCGGAGATCTTGCAGTCACGCACAGAAACACAACGTGAAATATTGGCCACGAAACCATCTGGAAATTTCACATCGGCCAACCATTGACAAAACGCTGTCCTTTCAGCTCCATATAGCGTAAAAGCTGCTTGTGGCATTAAACACCTATCACCTTGATGAATCAGATGTAATTCCTTTCTTATACCCAAAGTGGCCATGTCACGGCAAGCATTAATATTATCTTTACTTTTTCCAGGAATGTTCATTAATGTGCCGAGTATGTTATCACAAATATTCTTTTCAATATGCATAACATCAAGATTATGTCGAAGCTGAAGTGTGGACCAATACGGTAAGTTGAAGAATATGCTTCTCTTCGTCCAATTCAACTCTTGAGCAGTGCATTTTCTCTTCTTATGGGATTTCCCAAACTCGACATCCCCCAAAAGAGTTAGTTGACTTAATATATTCTGCCCCAATTATACATTTGACGGAAATCGATGATCTTCCTCACCGTTGAACAGATATTTTTTTTTCCGCCATACATGATTTGCCAGTAAAAATCGACGATGTCCCATGTAGGTGTGCTTTCGGCCAAAGTTCAACAATTCTGAATTCGTACCTGCATTGCATGAAGGACAGGCCAATTTTCCTTTAGTTGACCATCCTAACAGGTTACCATATGCAGAAAAGTCATTTATTGTCCATAGTAAAGCAGCATGCAATCTGAAGGTTTCCTTCGTGCAGGCATCATATGTATGTACCCCATTTTCCCATAAATCATTCAATTCATCTACCAACGGCTGCAAGTAAACATCAATATCATTTCCTGGTGATTTTGGACCAGGAATAATAAGAGACGTGATAAAGAACTGCTCTTTCACGCACAACCACGGAGGCAAGTTATACGGCACAAGAATCACAGGCCAAACACTATAAGATTTCGCAAGATTGTTGAAAGGGTTGAAACCGTCACTCGATAGACCAAGCCTGACATTGCGAGCATCTTTCGAAAACCAACTATGATCTTTATCGAATGTAGTCCACACTACTGAATCCGCAAGATGCCTCATAGTATTGCCATCATTAACTCGTTGCTCTTTATGCCATCTCATATCAGCTGAAATCTTAGCAGACATATATAGCCGTTGCAACCTCGGCTTTAAAGGGAAATGACGCAACACCTTATGAGGGATTAAACGATTCCTGTATGTGTTTGACAACCACCTAGGGGCCTTGCATTTGGGGCACTCATTCATTTCAGAATTGTCCTTCCAGAATAGAACACAGTCGTTAGGGCAGGCATGAATTTTGTGGTAATTGAATCCCAACCCCAGCTCCAATGACCGTGACTCCTCGTATGAGTGAGGCAATTGAGTCTCGGGAAAAGCAGACCTCAACAAATTGAGCAGAAGGTTAAATGACTTTATTGACCAACCCCCAATAGTTTTAATGTGCAGTAACTTCACAATAAATGAGAGTTTTGAAAACTTTTTACACCCGTCGAACAGTGGACGACGGGCATCATCCAATAGTTTCTCAAATGACAAGGTTGGCGTAGGATCGGTTCTAGGTGACTGAGCTCCAGGTGCGGTGCGGTCCGAAGGTGCATCCATGAACGTACCTTCCCTGATATCATCTAACATCTGCTCCATGTCATCAATGTATTCGTCTTCATAACTAGGTGAGGCACTATCATCGTCATCACTAACATCCAAAATTTCCTCCTCCCCATGAAAAATCCACTGCTTGTAATTTGGGTTAATCCCATTTATGAACAAGTGGGTTTCAACCTCACTTATAGGTAGGAAGATATTATTGTAGCACGAACGACATGGACACCGAATGCAGTCAATTCCCACTGCGTGGCTTCGTGCTAGTGTGAGGAACTGTTCAACCCCTTCAGCGTATTGTGCTGACATAAGTCGATCATTGAGATCCATCCAACTCTTGTCCATTTAGAAAAAATAGAAGTCGTTATTAATACTCTTCATATAGAAGGGGGGAAGATAGTCCTAATGTTACAATGAAAGTTTAGTGTTGGTCAGGAATCGCCATCACTTGTCGAACACAAGGAAGGTGGTTAGACAAACACTTTTCTTGGTAAGCTTGAAAGGGCATCAAGTATAAAGTTCCAATACACTGGGTCAACTCTATGATCCAAGCCGGCTGAACACTGCTTGTACTGTAAGTGTAAGTACAAATAGGTTACCGTGCAATTGTAAATATTACAAATGACAAGGTAATGTCAGTCTCGTAGAGACCGCAACTCCTTCCTCAAAACTGCCTTACTAACCTCTTGTCACTGTTAGCCAAAAAACTTATTATGAGGGGAGTTCCATCATAATAAGCCGAGGATTAGCACCGTTTAGATTTAAGATTACGTTAAACACAAGTCACATTAATGTTTCTGTCCATAAATATTTATTTAAGGCTTTTTCTTCTATCTAAGCCCAACTTGAAATTAAAACATAATGGCCCATTAACAAGATGTCGTAATCATTTCGAAGGATTAGGAATGTATCTTTGTAAAAATCTTGTTAACAGGAAAACAAGTATGAGAGGAGACCGATCAAGAGGTAAAAGGGGCAAGTTCCAGGAAACTTCACACAGCTGGGAGTTGAATGTACCAAATGAGGTCAAAGTATTGCGACGAAAAGAATTATCAGACAACTAATCCTACTAGCTATGTATTGTCTGCTTAAGAGAACAGTTAGAGAAAATTCGCATACGTGGCCTTAGGAACATCAACCCATCAACTTCCTTTGTTAGATATAGTTTGATATATATTCGACACAAGATACATAAACATTTAAAATGCTGTCCAACTAGTTTTTTAGGACATAATGTGACTAGCCTGAACAACAAGTGTTAAATCCAAATGCCCAAGTTTATAATTGGCCACATACAAGGATTGGAAAATTAGATATTTTCCAAAAACCAGCTTAAGAAAATCTACTCGCATACCTAGGTGATAGAGGATCCCACCCACCCATTAAATAAATGACATCTATTGACTGAACTGGAAATAGGGTGATTAATGGATGCATGGAATAATTCACAAAAAAAGGGGATGCTGAAAGGAAGAGTTCAATAGGGTTGAAACATGATATAGCATTTTCTAGTCAAAAAGGAAAAAAAATACCTTCACCGTAAGGGGATTTGTGATATTCGTTAGGTTCAATTCTGCAAATACATCGACCAAAAGGATGGTGGTCCTCACAGCTTAATTAAAGATCCTTCCTCCAGCCCCTGTTAGGGAGCAAGTTGTTGATGGTAACAATGATCCACCTAAAACAAACACAAAGAGTTTGGAATATTAAGTTTGATTGGCCTGGGGGATGAGAAAGATTTCCTGGATAAGAAATAAACTTCTATTGGATCCATATTTATTGGGGGTTTGTGTATAAGGGACCCTATAAATATATAACAGTACATCAATGTTAGAGCTAAAGCTCATCTCACCAATGCATTCAATAACATCTCACAATGGACCTAATAATTGAGTGATATCAAGTAACCAGAATGATTAATGAAAACAGCCTACTTTTTTTGAAAAAAAAACTAAATGTATGAAAACGTTAAGTGATGAAAGCTTACACTAAGTATGTGGGGTTTTAACAAGCAGGCAATGGACTTCGGATCAGCATTTATTAATCATCTGCCCATGATGAAACAGTGCTTTGGAAAATCTGTTATTACATTTTTTATGTAATAACACAAAACAGGAATTTCCTTTCAGCTAGCTAGGTTTTACCTACTTATATTTGGAAAATTTGTTGATTAGCTATAAGGAAGGGTATAAAAGTGAATATCATAAACACCACAGCGGCCAAAAGATCAAAGTGAAAAGAAAAAATTAATATAACAGAAACCGTGACCTCAAAACTACACAACAAGCTGGTGTGAATGTAAGTTTTATAGTATTGATAAGTAGGCGTGCATGATCAGTTCGTATGTAACAAACTAAGAACAAGAGTGTGGGGAGCTATATACTTACTAGTAGTTATTTCCTCAATTTACATTAATTGAAGCACTTAATTGTTCTGCTCCTTATCAAACCTGCAGACATAGGAAGGCATCAAGGTCAAATTCATTTCAACTTTAGCAACTAAAACACCCAAGCCTGTAGGCCCTGTAGAAGGGATCAACAAATTAGACATAGCCTCTTAATTGTTAGCATTTTCTTTTTAGCAGGGCACAACAGCAATTCTATATTATTCCAATATAGTTATCATGCCCAGAATTACTACTACTACCCTTTAAACCTTGAGCGTGTTAGCATGCATGCAAGGAGGTCATACATATATGTACTATGACCAGAATGAAGTAATAGTATAAGAAAAACTAGCTTAATGATTGATGACTATAAAGGATAGAGCCATTTATCGGCCATTATATATATCAAGAAAATCACAAACAACATATACGTTCCAAAAAAAGGAAAACAAAATATCAGAAAAGGTACAAACGGTCCCCACTAGCTGCTCGCACAATGTCAGGGAATAAATATTGAACCTAAAGCGAGTCCAAATTAGGTAATGACAATTACAGACCCGCTCTTCGGGTTAAGAATATAATCACTCGGGCTCCCTACCTTCCATCACTAATTTACTGACCATTTCTTTTTTGTCTTTTTCCTGTTTACTAATAGTAGTACTTACAATCAATATTTTTTTCCTGGTTTTACAGATTCCCACCACTTACTATACAGAGCAATAGACACAAGATATATATATATATATCCAAATTGTGCTTACAAAATGTATTAATCTATTAATTATAATGTGCATGCACAACACATCAATGATCTCCAACCATATATAAATCCAACCCTTAACCAGAATTGATCAGCTTATATATTCCGCATCCATCATCTCGAAGGATCGAACCTATTTGTACCTCATCCCAATCTCTCTTACATTAGAGAGGTAAAAGTTAATATAAATTTTTCCAAGGATAATGCTGGTAATACATTCATAAGCAAGTACTATTGTTATGTCAGCGCTATAAATTAATACTATAGTCACGTAGCTACAAATTTACCAAGTTTTCAGCCAATGTACAATACACAACAAAATTGAGAATTTAATCGACCCACTGATGATTTATAGATAGAAGCTTACAAAACATCAAGTTTTAATTTCAAAAATCTCATCCCAAAGATAAGCTGTGATGATCAGTAAGTTTTCACCCCACTGATCTCTAAACAATATAATCAAGTTAATCAAAAAAAGTAATATCTAGCTAACACGAGATCTTCCTCATGGCTGGCTGGGCTCCATATATATAATTTATTTGATGATATATGATTAATGGGTAATTACTAATACCAAAAGTGCATGATAAATTAAGTGGAAAGTAATTTGCCTTGTACTATTACTTTGTGCGTTGCCAAAGTAATACGAACCTGATTTCTTCTCTTTGTACGCCGCAAAAGAAATAGACATTATAATAAATAGAAAACTGTTACACCTTTTTATTCCCATCTGAGCGCAACTCTAACGTGTCCTAAGAGTAAGGCCCTGCATATTACATCATGTCTAGGTCCAAGTCCAGCAGCCCTAACCCAATTAGTAGGCCTGACTTCACCTAAGGTTAAAGTAAGTATGTTTACTTGACATCAAGAAAGAAGTCACAACTCGCTCTCAGCACTTAACCAACCAAAATCATCAACAACATTTTAAGTTCCAACTGAGATTATCTCACTAAAACAGGCCACAAAAAAAGAAAAGGGAAAAAGAGGGAAAAAGGTTATACTAGAGTGATCCTAAGTAGGACGCCGCAAAAAACTGATCCTCTTTTACATCCAACGGCCCAGACTCACTAGAAGCTTCAGGATCTATGCACAATTTGTTTATTCTCTGTCCCCAAAGGGCCTCCGTCTCCGTGTGTGTTTTGAGATGAGAGATAATTTGACTTTACTTTATAAGGTATACCTACTACTACTACTAGACTTTTTTTGCTGGATAAATTTTTATAAGTAATAAATTTTATTCAAAGAAATAGGCATGAAGCCTAAGTACACAGGACATAAAGTCAAGGAAATACCTACAACTTCCAGAAACAAAAAAGAAAACTACCACCATAAAGTTAAAATGGATGCAAAAAATTATCTGCCATCACAATAATTGATAGCCCAAGAACTCAAAGTACTTAAGAAAAAAACCCTAAGATCTCCCAAAGAGAGTTCTAATCTATCTTCGGAGCATCTCCCACTTATTTCAAGCCAAATGCACAACATAAGACAAGGACGAATACTTTTCCAATCACTCATTGCCTTCTTACAGCCCTTCACACCCTCCAAATTGTATAAATAATCTGATCAATTCATTGGGCATTACCCAATGTAATCCTTCATTACTCAAAACCTCGTCCCACAAAAATATTGACACTTCGCAGTGAAGGAGAAGGTGATTTACAAATTCTCCATCCCTTTTGCACAAAACACACCTCACCACGATAAACAAACCTCTCATTCTAAGGAATTCAGTAGTCAATACTTTGCCCAAAGAAGCCACCCAACAAAAATCCACTAACCTTAGAAGGAACTTTCAATTTCCAAATACTTTTCCAAGGGAATACACAAGGAATTCAGGCTCAGCAAAATTCTGTAAGTTTGATGAAACTGAAAACTTATCATTTACAGCATGCAATCCTGACTTTCTCAGACCAGTTTTGAGCTGTAAAGTTTAACCAGCAGCCCCTTAACTTCATCTACTTCCCAGTCATTAACATCCCTTTTAAAAATAAACATGGCCTCCATTCAACCTTATTGTTACTACTACTTTACCTATAATTTCAGCTGCATTTTGATCCCTTGCAATTCTGAAAAGGGCAGGAAATTCCAGCTTAAGAGAAGTATCCCCACACCACAGATCATGCCAAAATAGAATCCTCTTACCATCTCCCATCTCCAATCTGAAATTATTGGAGGAAGAATCCCAACTCACCATCTAATAAATTTCCACAAACTAACCCCATAAGCTCCACTAGATGCTTTAGAACTCCAACCTCCCCACGAACTACCATATGTCACATCTATCACATCCAATGATAGAGCTTTGCTATCCAATTGATATCTCCAAAGTCATTACCCAAGTAAAGTTCTATTAAAAACCCTTAAATCTTTATGCGATCCAACGGTGGACAAATCTTCTTCCAACTAACCAAATGATACTTCTTTTCCTTAGCTATGCCTCCCCATTGTAAGTTTTGAAATAAACTCCCAATGCTACTACCACAACTACCGCTAAGACATCTACAAAGCACTCTCAGCGTCTCTTATCCAAACCCCCCCCCCTCCCCCAATGCTAAGCCCTAGCATCAAAGCTCACGCTCACAAACTGCTGTTATTTGGTAAGTTCAATTTCTAACATTCCCTTCCATACTCACTTAACACTTATTCTTTTTTCTTCTTGTATCAACATTAGTTTTGTGTTGCCTCCTTTGATTAACTTTTTTGTTCCATATATTTCCCTTGAATAGACAAATGATATGGGTTTTAGTTGGGCATTGTGTTTTGAGGGCAAAATGCATAATGGTTTCCAGCAAATACACAACATCGCTTGGTATCCTAAAGCATTTCGCCTTTTCTCCACTGTGCTAAACTGATATTCGATTGCCTATATCTACTGAAGTTTTTCCCCCAAAATATTGCATCCATGGTTGAGGTAATTGAACATGAAGAATTAGATTAGATTCCCACAAATGTTTTCTTTGATGTTTATGATGCCCTATTATTTGAGTTCGTCCAAAACTGCTGCATTTTCTCAGGAGAAAAGGAACTGCTTCGATATGCATGACAATGTTTAATTTGGTCAATCATGTTAATTCTTGAGAGTGATTGCCTATTGTTAGTTCAATGAGCTAAGTTTTGCTAAGAACAATAATTTCAGGTTCTTGAGAATGATTACCTATTGTTAGTAAATGAGCTAATGCATAGGATTAGTTACTTTTATGAATTGGTCTGGTTAACTATTGAGTACATAAATCAAAAACTCAAACCTTGGGAAAGTGAGGCCACGAAATTAATTCCACACATGCATGCATGGAATTGATCTGTCTACTGCGTGTATTTAGGTAGGGAAATTAATGAGGATATGTATATCATGTATCACAACCGATAGAAAAATTAGCAAAATTGATAAACATAATGTCATAAAAATGATAAACATAATGTCACAAACCCAACTTGACAGCAACCCAACTATACAAACCCATCCCTTCCACATTACATCACAAGAATTTCACAACAGGTCTCTAATGACATTATAGTTTGATGACTAACTCCATGCAGGAAACAACTCGTATAAGCATCAAGAGTATCGGCAATATATTGGATCTAAATATTCAATGACTCTTTTCCTGGAAAAAGGATACCTTAATGCAGGATCTAACAGTAATATTCGGCTTTCTCGATCATCCCACAAATCGAGCTCTGCTTTCCATCTTGGCTAATGGTGGGATCCTTCGGGACCAGTCTTGGCTAATGGCCACAATATTTGAAGGATAGCTAGTTGTGCCAAATAGAGTGTATTTAAGATAAAACAACAATTTCGACCAAACAAGCCATAAACCCTAGAAATTTTTTACAGACTAGAGACAATGGAAGGAATTAACAAGATAGGGCTCCAGGTTTTCTGATACGGTTACCTTATGATTCGGGGAACAAACGACCTTCAGCAAACAAATTGGTAGAAGGCGGCTTCGATTTGGGAAGGAAACATCGAGAGGAAAATAACAGAGGGAGGAAGATAATGGTGGGAAGCAACGGGAGAATGAGAAGCAGGGGAAACCGCGAGGCAAAACAAATATATGTAAGCTTTATTGCGGCGTTTCTTCAAAAATCGCCATAACAAATTCTCTTTCGCGAAGATCATAGCCGACGCAAAAGATGTAAGTATGTTGCGGCGAAAATATCGACGTAATAAGTCAAAATTTTGCCGCGATAAACATTATCACTGTTCACTCGCGCTATGTTCGTTTATGCGCAGTATTATTCAACGGCGACTTCGAATCTGTCGCAAAAAGGGACTATTTGCAACGTTTTCTTTTGCAAGGAACACAAAAACGCCGCTAAAAGGCTTTTTCCTTGTAGATATCGTCATTGCAGGAAGTATAAATGAAAGTGAAAGCGAATGAAGCAGAGGCAATAGAAACATTGGCATATGCAATGCTTTGAGAGCTGCAGATGGTATATCATATGAGTATTGAGGGCTAGATTCTAGAGAGTGATGCGATTTCTCTTGAGAGATATTCATTCGAATAGACTTATTCTAATTTCTGTAACATGAGGTGGTGCACACGAATCAAATGGGGGGAATCAGGCAGCTCACAACTTGGCTCGACATGCATGCATGGTAGCTAGATGAGAATGTAACTGCTGAGATGCAGCTATAATTGGTTTTCTTTATGAAATTGGAATTTTTTTTTTTTTTTTTATAACCAAGCAACAAATTCCATTTATCAGAAAAAACTGCAAAGCATCATGGTCGGTGAAATTGGTCTTTCTTATAAAACAAACAATGCATATATATATATACATATATATATATACATATATATATATATATATTTATGCTCTATGACATACACTAGCCACAACTGATTAGTATAAAGTATATGTATATACCCTTGTACATTCATTAAGCTGTCCCTACTAACAATTATGGCGTCAGGGGAAAACATAGTTAAAAGATTGAACAAGTTTAAAGAAGCTACATTACAAGAAAACCAAGTTGTCAAGAGTATGCAAGCAAAGTGCTAGTTACATCTATGCTTTTATTTCAAGTGTTGGTTAAGGTTTTTATTAAAGCTCAATAAAAAGAAACCCCTAATTTACTAATTATTATGTAATCAAGATGAGATTTGACATCTTCAGGATTGTAATATTCAATCAAACTTTTAAATCCAACATCCATATATAGCACTAAAACAAATTTTACTTTTAGATAAAGAATTTATTAGGGATGAATTTAATTTCATCCCTAAAAGTACTTATTTGGGAAGAGATTTAAATTTTTTCTCAAAACATGGATGAGGTTCTCAAGGTGTTCGAACGAATAAATATTCGTTCGAACTATATCATTAGTGACGAAATATATCGTCTCAAAATTAAAAATATGTTCAAACGGGTAAAGATATGTTCGAACAGCAAGTTACCATATGTTCGAATGGTTTAGTTTCTATTCAAACAATAATCTTGGCGGGAAAGTACATATAATTTTGCCGGAGGAAGTTAAAAACAGTTAGAACTTAAATGTTATGTTCAAATGGGCTTCTTTGGTGGGGAAATCTGGCGAGATGGTTCCAAGACAGTATAAACTCAAAGAAATTGGGTTCAAACTAATTTGAACACCAAATTTATTTATTTGAACGACTTGTTTGGTGGGAAATTATAAAAAAATTGGTGGCGATTTGATTCAATACTATTCAAACGGAAGTTTCAGTTCGAACAGGAACGAACTTTGTTTGAACCCAAAATAAACGTTTAAATGGAATTGTTTAATTATAATAATTTTTTGAAAGGCATCCAGAATACCTTAAAAATAAATATTTTTTTTAATTTATTAGTTATCATTTTCAAAATATAAAAAAATATATATATAGATATATTATATAGCATTATTTAGGGTGAATTAAAATATTTCATATTCATAAATTAATTTTATGTTATTAATTTAAAAATATTTTATGAGTTCTTTTATGTTAAATAAATATTACTTTACTAAAATAAGAAAAAATATTTTTGACAAAAAACAAGCTAGCAAACACCAAAAATAAAAATCATACACTAATTACATTCCAAAAATATAATGTACGTTCGATAATACATAAAAAAGTCAAATAAAAACTAAAACTATCTATCTAGTAAGTAGCTAAAATCCTCCTGTAAGGAAGATATACGTCCCTTCATCTCATGAAGCTTCCCCATGATGGGTTCAACGATCTCCTTGATCAAAAGTCAGCGATTCTCCTCAAGCAGAGATCATACCTCATCCAAAGTAGCCCCAGCAGGTTATCTTTGAACACCGGCAGGAGTAGAAGCTGGATCACTCATCATGCCACTATCTTGTGCTAATGGAATATTAGTTTGAGTCTTCCGCAAGTGACCCTCGCTCCTGCTAAATGTCATCTTGTTAAGAGGCTCAATTTGTGTCTACTTCCTCTCAATCATTTGCACATTAACCCCCAATCGAACTAGGAGGTTAGAGATCATCAGTGCAAATGGTAAACTGCCTCCACTAGAATAGTGACTCAGATCGAATCCGGTGGAAGAAATATAATGGCATACCAATCGCCTTACCTTAGTAACCTGACTCTTAGTTGATTAGGAGTTGAGCTATTTTAGAATAAGAACAATTTTGGATACTTGAGTTAGCAAAAAGGCCATATACTTTGGGTTTAGAATAATTATTAGAAAATTCTAGTGCAATATTGATTTTTGAGGAAAAAGGAAATTTTTGGAGCTTGATTGGTTAGCAATATTATTTTGGTGAATTTTTAGTGCTTTATTAATTTTAGGAATAAGAAGTCAAAAGGCCCATAAGGGAATGACACATGACATATTGTATGGTTGCCACATTAATGGGATAAGCAATTTGGATTAAATATTTGATGGAATTAGAGAAGATTCAAAGAGTGGTTTACAAAGGGCCCAAGCTTTTTGGGTATTAAGGCTTAGGAGAGGCAATAAAATTTTAGGCCCTACTTGGTGGACATAACACTTTAGAGCCCTAATGCACTAAGGATGTGTGAGTTAAAGATAAGATATTAAAAAACCTTAGACCCAACTTAGGAGATATAAAGTTTTAACCGTTTTTTGGAGGACACTAGAAAATAGGCCCAATGAAAATAAGATAAGGCCATTGGACTTAACTATGTAAGAGTGAAGGTATTAGGCCCAACTTATTAAACATAAAGGATTAGAGAAGTAAGCCCATTAGTAATCTTATTAAGGTCTTTAGAAACTTTAGAAAATTTATGGGTCAATCCTTAGAAGCCTTTAACCAAACCTCTTAGGGATCCAAGACTTGTTAGGATAACCTTGACCCAAGTATGAGGATGGCTTAAAGCCTTTGGGCCAAGCTTGGTATATAATTTACCCATGGCCCAATTAAGCCAAGGAAAGCCTTTCAAGCCTCATCCTTGTGGATCTTGAGATCTCTTCTAATCCCTCAAAATCTGAAAACAAGGCTTCCATTCATTCAAAAAAGCCCTAGGACCATTGACCCACACTCATGGCCCTTTTAAGCCCACAAGGCCCAAATCCTTGTTTTGTTTTATTTCACTCTTCAAATTGAAAGCCCAAGGCACCATACCATGGATTTCCTTAAGCACATGTCATGCCCTAAGTACCCAAATTGAGTTTTAAAATTGGTTAAGACCATTAATCAACTTACTCAAGAGTAGTTGTCTTTAAACTATGTTTTGAAACTTAATTTTCTTTCTTAATCTTTCTTAACCTTTTGATTTGAAATTTTTTTATTTTATTACTCAATTTCATCACTCTTAGATCATACTAAAATCCTAGATAAACCTTCACACATTTCATTTGAGGAAATGACATATCAAACCCCAAAACTGCACCAATTGGCACACATGTGTGCCCTTTGAGTGCATGGACTATTTTGCCTTTAAGCCAAATCTATTTATATCTTTTTCTCAAGGGAACTATGGTCCTTAAACACCTCATGAGACCCCTTTAAACCCAGACCAAGCTTTAGACAAGTTTGGTTTCAAGAACCAAACCAAAACACCAAACCGATTGCGCATAGGAAGCTAGTTGATTGCAAACTGATTTGGTTGAGATTCAACAACCCATCTGCCCTTGGCTGAGCCACCAACCCACGCCACCTCCTTAACCACCCAATCCTCAAGAGGTCCTCGTGGTCATCATGGGTTCAAGGAAACCACCATTAAACCCATTTGCTTGTGTATGATGCTTTTGTGTTTTTCTTTCTTTTCTTCTGCAGCACAACTTGACCAGCCCCCATAGGAGCAATGTAGAAACTGTAGAAGTGAAATCATGGTGGATTAGGGCACTATTTTTCTCTGCATAAGATGACACAAGTTGATGGACTGAAATCTGGAAAATTTCAGCTTCTTACACCACTTCCCACCTTAACCAATCCCCTTCGACCAGGCCAACGCCTCTACCCTCTTGGCCATCTATAAAAGGACTTTTCACCCCCTCATTCTTCCACCCCTCCTCTCTAGCTTCCCCTTGAGAATAGAGAGCAATCTTCCCCCTTAGTCTTGAGAGAAACAGAAAAGTGTAAGTTTGAGTGTTCTTGAGAGTTCTTGTGCTAGGAGCTTGAGTGGGCCACGAAAATTGTAAGTTTTATTTCCCTTGATATTAGTTTACATGCCAAGCCTTGTTTTCAAGTGTTGGAGTGAATTTTGGTTGAGTTTAGAAAAAGGTTAACATGCTTAGTTCAAAATTGGGTTTATTAAGGATGATTTAAGTGTTTAAATTGTTTTAATTGGAAATTTAGCTATTGCATGTCTTAAATATGTTTTGATATGATTTGTTATTATCTTAGAATGATCATGGAAGGTTTGATTTTTTATTAGAAGCATGTCATGATAGGTTTTAATTCTATCTTGTTTTGATCATTAAAACATGCATGGATTTTAAGTAAATTTGTTGATTAAGGCGTGAAGTTTGATTTATT
This sequence comes from Cyclocarya paliurus, assembly GCA_029856935.1. Lineage (NCBI taxonomy): Eukaryota > Viridiplantae > Streptophyta > Magnoliopsida > Fagales > Juglandaceae > Cyclocarya > Cyclocarya paliurus. The sequence continues at coordinate 12,738,363 of CM056956.1, read as the reverse complement.
CCATCTTGGCTTGATGATTAAGCATTTAGAAGATCTTTTGATTGGGATAAGAAAGAAAATACATGTTTTGGGAGAATTTTGAAAGCATGGCTTGGTGATTTAGGCTAGGAACATCAAGTTTGATTAATCAAGGATTAATGAAGATTAAGGTTTTTAGCCATGATTAAGTGTGGGGATGAATTTTCTCTCCTAATATTTAGCATTTATCATGTCATTAAGGTCTATATTTATTATTTGTGATTTAAAAAAATTGTATATGCATGCATCATATGGATCAATAGTTGAAAGTACACTTAGGCATCAACTAGAGTGCATGCCACGGATTGTGTATGTTTGAGCTAGAATTTTACAATTCTAAGAGTATGTATGGTTTTAGAATATAAAAAATATGAGGTCCATGAAATTTAGTTGAATTTGAGGTTTGTTTGAAAATAGTGAAAACTTAGGGCCTTAGTGGTAATTTTTCAAAGTTTAGGGGTATTTTTGTAAATATCCACTTTGAAACCTTTTGATTATGAACGTCTTTCACAGTAGTACAAATCCTAATTTAGTATGAATTTGATTTCAACCGCTACGATATTCCCAAACTCGAGAAGTTTGTAAGTTAGCTTCTAACTTACTCTTGGATAATATATTTATAATTATTGTGTAAACATCACATTCATATTAAATGTCATTTTGAGCATGAAAGATCATATGATACATCGTTGATCATTTGATTACTTGTTTACATGACATGTGAAATCTCACCATTTTTAGCATATTCTATATAAATATCATTTTCACATGAAAGCTTGCAATATACGCACATGTCATGAAATACATTTTTTAAGTATAGTAAGAAAATCATTTTTTTCATGACCCCAAAGGTTAGGATGGAGAATTATATTAGTGTAACTCCTCTACCCACTTTGGAGTGTTTAAGAATGGTAGGGGTGTAACCGGTCTGGTCCGGTTTTGGACAAAATCTTAGACCAAACCGATATGACCGGTTTTGTATTTTTCAAAACCGATTACGCACCGGTTACCCTCCTAAACCGGTACTTCCAGTTTTACTGGTTTCCGGTCGGGTTCGGTCAGATTTTCCAATTTTTTTAAAATACAAGTTTGACATTTTGTCATTAAAAATATGTTTAAAAAAAATTGTTTTAAAAAAATCTGTTATACTTTTATTAGACTATTAATATAACTATAACTATAGTCTATATTAGACTATTAGTACAAGTTATAAATTTATATATTAGTATATATTAGTATTAGTGATAAACTATATATTAGTATAGTTATATAATACATGATCAATTACATTTTCATTTTTAAGATTAAACTTTTATTTTATAATAACATTATCTTATATATAATTATATTAATAATATATGATCAAACAAATTACAAATGTTCATATTTAAAATTAACATTTTATTTTAGATTTTATAAATTATAATATGAAATTATTTCATATATGATATATAATTATATATAAAATTTCACATATAATTATACATTATATATAAAAATTATATATTAATATATATAAAATATTTTGTATAATTTTAATTTTGTATAAAACTTATATATAAAATATTATTTTTTATATTTTTTTATCAACCGGTTCGGTCTGGTCTGATCCAAAAAATCTTAAAACCGGAACCAGACCGGTTCCAACCGGTTTATGAATTATAAGAACCGGTTCTGGACTGGACCGATTCAAAAATAGTAAAACCGGTCTGGTCCGGTCCGGTTTACCGGTTTAAATTTATACACCTAAAGAATGGAGTGGTAATTTTTAGGTTAACGAATAACAGTCAATGGGTTTCGAATGAGTTCTTTTTAAAGAACGTCAGAACGAAGTCAAATGTTATTACACCTAATGCTGGTTGGTGTATATATTATGATTTTATGTTATATTATCAATGCATTGAAAATTATGTTTGCAGACAAAGACGTAGTTTCAACATGAGTTGTGCTACAGTCACCGACTGGTGCTCACGGTGTATATGGAAAACCGTGTTACTACTAAACGTATGTTAATGATAGCTTTAATAATGATGAAATGTTAGAATTTTTTTGAAAGTAATGAGGTATGAAGTGTTCTCTTTCCGAATATCATGTTTTTGAAATGAGAAAATGAAAATGTTCTCTAAAAGAGAAAGTGCATCAAAGATTTTCTAAAAATGTTGAGAAATCTGGATGGGAGAAAAATACAGTTTTTTTTTTCTACCTATCATTGCATGCATCTCATATTTATCATTAACCATGCATATCTTATCTCTATGCAAGTTGGTTGTTTAACTTGATGAGATTTCAAGTAAATCTCACCCCTTGTGGACCCATTATCATTCTCTCGAAATGATAGCAGTTGTGTTAGGACCAGTAGAGGAAGAATAAGAAGGATTGCAAGATACAGATCGCTGAAGAGGAGTCAGACCATGAGCGAGGACTAGATATAATTTTGATACTCATAAGCATTGTCTCTTCATACTTTAGAGCGTATGAAATAGTTGATCTAACCATGGAACTTTGATTAAGTATTTTGTATGAAGGAAATTATATCCTTAAATTGAACTTATGATGGTTATTAATGCTATTGGGATATTTTAGTTCATTCTGGCAGGAGTTATAACTAATTACTCTTATTCTGCTGCGATTATTGCATACTGGAATGCATTACATATTAACTATCATGAACGGGGTATGTAACCTTGTATTGCATGCCCCAATGCTCCAAGTCTCCGTTACATCCCAAGCAGGGACATGGGGGCGTCACATTGGCGCTCCTCGAGCTATTTGTAACATAAATCTAGCTCGCTCAATGTCAAAATCTGTCGTGTTTCCTCGGATCGATGTTAGTGGAAACAATTAAATTTAGCATTCTAAAAAATGATGTACAACCTACCTGCATGATGACCTTTGTGCCATCATATGGAGGGGCCGAAGCGTCCAGCATCATCTGACGAACCTCACCATCTATGAGATCCTCATCTGCTGGAGCATTGTCCTTACTATCACCCTCACCATCTATCCTTGCATCCGAGGTGCAGTTGGCATAGGGTATGCGCCCATCATGCATGGGATACCAATAAAATTAGAAATAACAGAGGGTGAGATAGTAATACTTACTCCCCAAATAGTAAAAGTGAAGGTATCTACATCAGCCTCTATCTTGCCCATGGTACAGTAGAACTCTCCGACCATGTCTAGATAGGCAACACCCCTAAGTTGACAGATCGGTTCCCATCCTCGATCGGTGATGATGGAGTATATGTTCTGTCCATCCCATGTAAGATCACGAAAGTCATCTAGAATGATCCCCCGCTCAACCAATATTAGTCTCCGCGGCTGAGCACTAGCTTCTTCGCTAGGTTGGCCGGCTTCTCTCCCACGTTTTCGTCCAGTACTTGCCATTAGTTCACTGTTAATCATAAAAGCACCTCGAATATAAATAAAATATTAATAAAATTGTGCAAATATATTATAATAAAGAAATATGTTTGAATTGAATAGAAACAATCCGTTCGAACAGAAAATAGTCTATTCAAACTAATAATAATTACAATTTGAAAGCTAACCACTTCGTTTGAACTAAACACACATATGTTCAAACTAAAAAGAGTCTCATTTGAACAGTACTAATCTTCACTATTTGGCCAAAAGGACATATAAGTTCGAATAGAAAATATATTCATTCAAACTCTTCTTAATTAAAGGAATATTCTGTTCGAACGAAAAACTATCATATTCGAACACTACAATGGTTGTTTGGCAACTAAGTATTCAAACGGCGTCAAAGCCGTTCGAACGAAAACTTACCAAATAGCCATGGCTAAGTCAACGTAGCATCAAACCAACAAACCACCTAAACACATGCAAAGCTTGGTTTAAATCGGTAGAAATGATTAAAGAGTGAAGTCCATCATTTCTACTGATTAATAGCCGGAGTTAGTGGCCGGAAAACACCAAAATGGGGTCGAATTGATTCAAAATCCGACCCCATCACATTACTCAAATAACCTTTAAAACCAAGCTTTAAGCAGCAGTGTTTCAAGGGCATACCTCTTAGAACACTTAGTGATATGAACCCGCAGGAAAGGAATCCCTTGAACCCACAATCAATTTGAAAACACACCCAAGAAAGCCAAAATCAAGTCAATGGATAGAGAATCTAGACCCAATGAGAACTCGATTCAAGAACCTAGATTATATTAAAATCTAGACCCGATGAATAACCCGTCTCAAGAACCCAGATTATAAGGAGGAACGCCACAAAGGTTGTGATTTGCCTTTGATAAGTTCAAAAGTTCAATGAAGAACAAGAGGAGTAAACTCACTCACAAATAACATTCAATATTGTCTAATCTCCAAAATGAGGCTACAAAGAGTGTTTTAAACAAAACCCTATTGAAACCCTAGCCAAAATAAAACCCCCTCTCTCAAAAATGCCCCTGCATGAACAGTGCCGACACAGTGATTCGCACATGAACAGTGCTGCTCCAGTGTTCGGCTGCATGAACAGTGCCACTACAGTACTTCTCTAAACCCTAGTTCCAAAACATGTAAGTTTCCAAATAAGCCCTTGGCCACAATACAAGGCCTTCCCAAAACCCTAGTTAAAATGAAATAAGACATATGTGGGCCAAGTATCCTCAAGCCCACTTATTTTAAACTAATAAAATAAATCCTAAGTCATGACTTCCACAGCTTGAATCATGTGGATCAATACTAGTTCTTCTTCTTTCAAGCCCATCTTGAGTGTTGGGCTCTTGCCAGGTTCATCCCAAGTGGATTGCACCAATTCTTACATTGCTTCCTTGATCCTCTTGGCTCTTGATCTTGTAATTGGCCCATCTGGAACTTGCAAAGGATCTTTAAGACTAGGCCCACCTTGGTTCCCATCATTCCCCCTCTCCTCAAAAGGATTCGACCTCGAATCTTTACCTACATCAAAAGGAGAAAGATCAGAAACATTGAAAGTAGCAGAAACATTATACTCACCTAGCAGGTCCACTTTATATGCATTGTCATTAATTTTCTCAAGAATTTGAAAAGGTCCATCTCCTCGAGAATGCAACTTAGTCCTTCGATGGGCTGGAAATCTCTCTTTATGCATGTGAACCCAAACCCAATCTCCTGGTTCAAAGATGGCATGTCGTCGCGCTTTATTGGCTTGTGAAGCAACCCTTTCATTCTTTTGGGCAATTTGAAGCCGTACCCTCTCATGAAGTGACTTCACCAACTCCGTCTTCTTTTGCCCATCCAAGCTACTCCTGCCATCAACAGGTAAAGGCATCAAATCTAAAGGAGTAAGTGGGTTAAAACCATAAACAATTTCAAAAGGAGAATATGAAGTAGTAGTATGCATGGTCCTGTTATATGCAAACTCTATAAATGGCAAACAATCCTCCCAAGTTTTTAAATTCTTATGAACAACAGTGTGTAAAAGTTGAGTTAAAGTCCTATTAACTACTTCAGTATGACCATCAGTCTGCGGATGACATGTAGTAGAAAATAAGAGCTTAGTACCCAATTTCCCCCACAACACCTTCCAAAAGTAGCTAAGAAATTTAACATCCCTATCAGAAACAATACTCCTAGGTACACCATGGAGTCGCACTATCTCCCTGAAAAATAAGTCAGCTATGTTTGTGGCATCATCTGTTTTATGGCATGGAATGAAATGTGCCATCTTACTAAATCTATCCACAACCACAAAAATAGAATCTCTACCCCTTTTTGTCCTAGGCAGCCCCAACACAAAGTCCATAAATATGTCTACCCATGGCTCACTAGGAAAGGTAAAGGTGTATACAACCCATGTGGCATAACCTTAGATTTGGCCTTTCTACATGTAATGCACCTGCCACAAATGCGGTTGACATCTCTCTTCATCTTAGGCCAAAAGAAATGTTCATGCAAAATATCTGAAGTTTTCTTGACACCAAAGTGTCCCATTAAGCCCCCACCATGTGCCTCACGCACCAATAACTCACGTATAGAACAACTTGGCACACAAAATTTACTTTCTTTAAACAAATAACCATCATGCTTGTAAAACTTACCAAATGCCGCCTTATCACATGCCTTATACACATCAAAAAAGTCAGTGTCATCAGCATATATGTCTTTCACATATTCAAACCCAAGCATTTTAGCACTCATAGAAGTAAGAAGTACATACCTTCGAGATAAAGCATCAGCAACAATGTTTTCCTTACCTTGCTTATAACAGATGACATATGGAAAGGTCTCAATGTATTCCATCCATCTAGCATGCCTTTTATTCAACTTACCTTGACTCTTGAGATGCTTCAATGATTCATGATCGGTGTGGATCACAAATTCCCTAGGCCACAGGTAATGCTGCCAAGTCTCTAAGGCACGAACAAGAGCATAAAGCTCTTTGTCATAAGTAGGGTACTTCAGGGACGCCCCACTTAGCTTCTCACTGAAAAATGCTATGGGTCGCCTATCCTGCATCAAAACGGCTCCAATCCCTATTCCTGAGGCATCACATTCAATCTCAAAAGTTTTGTTAAAATCAGGTAATGCTAACACTGGTGCAGAGCACAACCTTTCTTTAGTAGTGGCAAAAGCATTCTCTTGATCAACCCCCCAATGAAACCCAACATTCTTTTTAATTAGTTCAGTGAGTGGTGCAGCAATGGTGCTAAAGTCTTTAAAAAAATGCCGATAAAAGCTAGCTAAGCCATGAAAGCTTCTTACCTCAGTGATGCTTTTTGGCATTGGCCACTCCTTGATGGCCTTGACTTTCTCTTCATCCACCTCAATACCTTTTGTACTAACAACATAACCAAGAAAAACAACTTTTTCCATGCAAAAGGTACATTTCTTGAAATTAGCATACAACTTTTCACATCTTAACACATCAAACATGTATCTCAAATGCTCAATATGTTCATTTAAGTCCTTGCAGTACACTAGGATATCATCAAAGTACACAACCACAAACTTGCCTATGAATGCACGCAGGACATGGTTCATTAATCTCATGAAAGTATTGTGCGCATTTGTAAGTCCAAATCGCATAACTAACCATTCATAAAGCCCATACTTAGTCTTAAAAGCAGTCTTCCATTCATCACCCTCTTTCATTCTAATTTGATGGTACCCACTTTTAAGATCAATTTTACTGAAAATACATAAGCCATGCAATTCATCAAGCATATCATCTAATCTAGGAATGGGATGGCGATACTTTACCGTGATATTGTTGACCGCCCTGCAATCAACGCACATCCTCCACGTCCCATCCTTCTTTGGCACTAGTAGCACTGGTACTGCACATGGGCTCATGCTCTCCCTCACGTACCCCTTGCTCATTAAATCCTCAACTTGCCTCTAAAGCTCCTTTGTCTCCTCTGGATTACTCCTATAGGTTGGTCGGTTTGGAAGAGCAGCTCCGGGAACAAAATCAATCTGGTGCTCAATGCCTCTAATAGGTGGCAACTCATTAGGCATCTCCTTTGGGAATACATCCTCAAACTCCTGCAACATAGAAACAACCAAACTAGGAAGAGACTGGTTAGTTTCATCAACATTAAGATAAGACTCTTTATAGACAAGAAAGATCATAGGGCGATCTGTGAAGAAAGCCCTCTTAACCTCACTCTCTCTTGCATAGAAACTCACTTTTGCCTTTCCTTTTCTCTCGACAGACTCTCTTTCTTTTTTCTCTCGTGGCTCCACTCTTTTGTCTCTACTCTCAGCCACCTCTCTACTTTCTTTTTCACTCTTTCTTTTGTGCTCATTTTCACTCTCACTCTTTCTTTTTTGCTCAATCTCTTTTTCAGTCTTTCTTTTCTGATCACTCTCATTTTCACTCTTTTTTTTTTTATCACTCTCATTTTCACTCTTTCTTTTTTGAGCAACCTCACTTTTCAATTTCAGTTGGTCCTCATAGACCTGGCTTGGAGTTAAAGGAGCAAGCTTGATTGTTTTCCCCTCCTTTACAAAGCTATGCATGTTCTTGAACCCATCATGTGTCACCCTCCTATCATACTGCCATGGCCTCCCCAACAAAATATGACCAGCATGCATAGGCACAACATCACAAAGCACCTCATCCTGATACTTCCTAATTGAAAAAGTAACTTTTACTTGTCTATCCACCCTAACCTCTCCACAATCATTCAACCACTGCAATTTGTATGGTCTAGAGTGTTTTAAGGTTGGTAAATTGAATTTCTCAACCAAAGTAGTGCTAGCCACATTAGTACAACTCCCCCCATCAATGATCATACTACATACCTTATTGTTGACGTGGCATCTAGTATGAAAAATGTTCTCTCTCTGTTGCACTGCATCATCCACCTTAATGTGTGTATTAAGAGCATGCCTGGCAACAAGAGACTCACCTGTCACGGGGTATACCACTCCATCATCATCACTAGCATCAACCAACTCGGGCACCCCATCACTATCATCCTCACTCTCAGTCATCACCTCCCCATTGTCACGCATAATCATCACCCGCCTGTTTGGACATTGAGAAGCGATGTGCCCTGAACCCAAACACTTAAAGCATTTAATATCTCTATTCCGTGAAGGTTGAGATTCTACCTTGGGTTTGTTGCTAGTTCCCTCATCTTTTCCCTTAGGTGGTTCGGTCTTTCTCTTTGCTGCAGTTGGTTCGTTCCTATCCCACTTTGATTTCCAAGTATTGCTAGAAACTGAAGTGTACCTTGCTGCCCCTTTTCTCTTTAATTGCCTCTCCACCTTCATAGCCATGTGTACCATGTCCTTTATCTCCACATAATGTTGCAATTCAATTACACTGGCTATGTCCCTATTCAGACCACTCAAAAATCTAGCCATGGTAGCCTCTCGGTCCTCCTCTACATTAGCCCGTATCATCGCCACCTCCATCTCCTTGTGGTAATCCTCTACACTTCTAGACCCTTGTGTAAGATTTTAGAGCTTTTGGTAAAGGTCCCTATAGTAGTGGCTAGGTACAAATCGTCGCCGCATGAGAGCTTTCAACTCTCCCCACGTCTCTACAGGCCTTTCATAATTCCTCCTCCTATTGGTCACTAATTGATCCCACCAAATAATAGCATAATCAGTTAATTCAATTACCGCCAACTTCACTTTCTTCTCCTCAGAGTAATTATGACAATCAAACACCAACTCTATTTTTTTCTCCCACTCTAGATAAACCTCCGGGTCACTTCTACCTTGGAAAGATGGTATTTTCATTTTGATGCTCCCAAGGTCTCTATCTATACCATCCCGACCCCCTAGGTTCCCCTCAAGTCGTCATTCACGCCTAACTCTTTTATGTCTACCCGACCCAACTTCAAATTCTAAGTCTTCCTCATCCTCACCATATCCTTCATGCTCATACTCATTTTCAACCCTAGGCTCACGTCGTCTCCTATCTCTCCCACTTTGCAGATTTCTAATCACTGCTTCTTGATGATCCATCCTATCCCTCACTTCACCCAACACAAAGTTCAACCTCTCAAACTGTTGTTGCATGGCTTGTAACACAAAAGATAAGTTATCTGACATCCCCTTTGGTGATGAGTCACTTCTACGAGACATCGTAATGTGCTGCACAAAAAGAATGTTAGTGGAAAACCTCACACACTCCCTTATGTGTTTACACTCGAATAATGGCACTCCACTCGTGTTTCACTCTTAATTGGCTTTTTCCCGATAATAGTCTCACACACTCTCGCCTTTTACCTCAAGAGTTTTCCCACTCAAGTTCTTTAAGAACTAATTGAACTCAAACAAGACAATGCAACCTTATTTTATCCCAACTAGTAATTAGATCCAAGAGACAAGAACAAGAAAAACACGGAAGGAATAAACAATGACACAATAACAAGGAAATTATCGAATGAAAGAGTAACTATAAGACAAGATGCTAACCCAAATGATGTATGCAGCCTCTTTTATGATAAGGCTAAAAAAAAAATTCAGATTTTCAATACTCTTTTTTTTTTTTTTGGACGATTTTTTTTTCTCTTTTTTTTTCTTTTCCTTTCTTTTCTTCTCTTTTCTTTTCTTTTCAACAACTGAAATGATCACAATCAAAGAAATAAAAAATTGACAAGGTAACCCTAATCAAAGAATAAGGAAACCTTAGAAAACAATAAGAAATTCAGCAGCCCTAGGATGAAGGAAATTTCTGCACTATTTTTTTTTTCTTTTGAACCCTAGAATTACAAAACCCTAGAATTCAATTCGCAAGAAATAAAAGACAGAATCAGATCTGATTGGAAACTGACCTCTGAATACCAAATGATATGAACCCACAAGAAAGGAATCTCTTGAACCCACAATCAATTTGAAAACACACCTAAGAAAGCCAAAATCAAGTCAATGGATGGAGAATCTAGACCCAATGAGAACTCGATTCAAGAACCTAGATTATATTAAAATCTAGACCCGATGAATAACCCGTCTCAAGAACCCAGATTATAAGGAGGAACGCCACAAAGGTTGTGATTTGCCTTTGATAAGTTCAAAAGTTTAATGAAGAACAAGAGGAGTAAACTCACTCACAAATAACATTCAATATTGTCTAATCTCCAAAATGAGGCTACAAAGAGTGTTTTAAACAAAACCCTATCGAAACCCTAGCCAAAATAAAACCCCCTCTCTCAAAAATGCCCCTGCATGAACAGTGCCGACACAGTGATTCGTGCATGAACAGTGCTGCTACAGTGTTCGGCTGCATGAACAGTGCCGCTACATTACTTTTCTAAACCCTAGTTCCAAAACATGTAAGTTTCCAAATAAGCCCTTGGCCACAATACAAGGCCTTCCCAAAACCTTAGTTAAAATGAAATAAGACATATGTGGGCCAAGTATCCTCAAGCCCACTTATTTTAAACTAATAAAATAAATCCTAAGCCATGACTTCCACAGTTTGAATCAAGTGGATCAATACTGGTTCTACTTCTTTCAAGCCCATCTTGAGTGTTGGGCTCTTGCCAGCTTCATCCCAAGTGGATTGCACCAATTCTTGCATTGCTTCTTTGATCTTTTTGGCTCTTGATCTTGTAATTGGCCCATCTGAAACTTGCAAAGGATCTTTAAGACTAGGCCCACCTTGGTTCCCATCACTTAGGGCATTGAAGGATGGAGTTGGTGGCTATGACGACGAGTGACGGCTTCGAGGGTTCAAAGAGAAGTTGGGGCATTTTGATTTCTGTTGTTCAATATTCAAACTGGAAATTTGTATTGAACAGTTGCGTTCAAACTGAAAATTGCAGGTTCGAACAGTTGTTGTATGCATTAAGTAAGTTCGAACAAATAAGATCGTAGTTCGAACGAGGTAATATATATATATATATATTGTACATATAATACTAAAATGAATATTATATAGTACACATATATTACTAATATGAATATTATATAGTATATGTAGTATATATAATAATATATTATATATATTACATAATATAATATATATAGTTTTAGTATAGTATAATATATATAGTGTATATATATATAGTATATTAGTATTATATATATTATATAATAATTAATTTGTTCGAACGGTTAAGGTTTGTGTTCGAACGGACAAGTATGTTGTTCGAATAGTTAGTGTAGTCTATCAGACTTTGTTTGAATGAAATTTTCTCGTAGAATGTGTTTGGAGGGAAACTTGGCTCCAAATCCATCCAATAGAAATCCATTCGAATGAAATATTCATCCATTTGAACGAAAATGTTAAATACGGTGAATTCCTTATCTGTCTTGATTAAAGGAATATACCTAAGAATATCCTTAATTTCTATTTCGAACCACAGTGAGGTTAGTTTGAACGGTTAAAGGCCGAATTAAAACCTGCAGAATTTAGGCATCATTGTGAAACTTTTGTGTTCGAACTAATAATTACACTTTCGTGTTCGAATGGTAGTTTACAGACTTGAAAACCTATACTTCCAAGATTATTTCATGCGGATTGTAAATCTTTTGGAAACAGAGAGACGAAAGGCAGTGCACTCCATGAGGTTAGAGTTGGATGTTTTTTACGAGAATGGGGTTCTAGAGAGAAAGGAGCAACTTTGTAGTTGAGGTAAATATTTTTTTTTTTTGTTGACTTTTCTGTATTTTGAATTATATATAGTTGTTTTGGAGATTTAAAGATTTATCTACATGGAGATATTGGTAATTTGTGGAGATTTATTGGATTGCACAAATTTAATGTAAGGTTTCTAAATTAGTGTAAGAAAGTTATGGTGAATTTTAGTAAGAAAGTTTGTTATGTTAATGTTAATGTAATATTGTTAATGTTTTTAGTATGTTTGGGTGATTTGGGGATGAATATTGTTAATGTTGTTACTATGTTAGTGTAATTTGGGGATGAATATTGTTAATGTTTTTAGTATGTTAGTGTGATTTTGGAATAAATATTGTTAATGGTTTTAGTATGTTAGTGTGATTTGGGGATGAGTATTGTTAATGTTTTTAATATGTTAGTGTAATGTACTTGTGTGGTATCTGATATGTGAAAATAATTAATGTGTCCTTTGTGAATATTGTTCGAACGTGAAATTAATGAGTGTAATAAATACCCAAGGGTAATATAAATTATTTTTATAAAATGTCCAAATCATAATAATATGAATTATAATATTAAATACCCAAATTAAAATATAAACTATTAATTTGTCCTAATTAAAATATAAACCAACAAACCAATTACCTATAAATTTAACACCAACATAATATAAATTATTCTATAAGATACCCAAAAGAAAAAAATATGATTATTTTCTTAAAATACCCTAATAAAAAAAAATATATATATATATATATATATAAGGCAACAAACCGAGTACCTATAAATTAAACACCAACATAATATAAATTATTTACATAAAATACCCAAAAGAAAAAAAATACGATTATTTTCATAAAATATCCAAATTAAAAAAATTAAAGCCAACAATAGTTTATTCTAATATTTCTATAAAATAGTTTATGTTTGAGTTATTTCTCTAAGTTTATGTTTTATGTAATAATGGCTTAGTATTATTTTCATAGGTGAGTGAATTTTAGACCCGTTCAAGAGTTGTGGCCAAACATTATCTAAAGAATGTTTGGGTACAATTCTTGAATTGTCCAAAGTGTACAGTTTGAGATTTTATCATCTATATGGCAGATATATTCAGTCTAAATTCTTGTGTTAGTTTTGAAAATTTTGATTCAATATTTCCTTACATTCTTCGGGTGTGTGATCTGTAACTTGCTCAGCCCATGGATAGGGTAAAGGACTTTTTCCAACTAGCATACTTGGAGAATTGTAGGGAAATGTTGTCGAAATTTCAACTAACATGACAGTTTTGGATTGAGTATATATGTGATATAGATGATAGTCTCTTGAATGGGATAAGACCAACTACCTTAACAAAATAGAAGCAGCGAATATGAAAAGACCCTTGATAGTGTTTATCCATGAATTAGATTTTTTTGAGAGACAATCGACGAGTAACGAAAATACAATAGATAAGAGTTGGATGATGTTGGGAGATAGACTTTGTCGAGACTATAAGCAGTATGCACAAAAAGTGAAACTTTTTATAGAATTTGCACGTAGGAGTGCAAAAACCTTAGTTCTTATAATTTGGTGGTAGTGGAGGAGCATTTATATGTAAATGTAATCAATTCTAAATACTCACATTGGGTTTTACGTGGTGAACCATTTCCTAAAAGAGTTAGATTTGCCAGCCAGTCCAATCAAATGGAGGAAGGTAACAACATCGATATAGATGACATAAATGTGGATGTTTCTTATGATAGTGATAATAATGGAGAGGATATGACGAAAATGTTAAGCGATCTTGGTGTAGCAATGTTTGGCGCGAGTGATGGAGAATGAACATCTACACAATGATTTGAAGGAAATGGTAACTTTGTAAGACTGTGGGAGGATGCTCAATGGTTGACAAATGGTAGAAAATTATGTTTCATGAGACACCGTTGATATTTACCACATGATCATAGATAGCGTTCAAATAAAGCGATTTTTTTTGGAATGTTTGAGCACAGGTCATCATCGCCAGATTTTTCTAGGATTGATATTATCGCGTAGTTGGGCGATATTTCAGAAAACAAATTTGGAAGAATGTAAAAGCTCGAAAGAGGAAACAACAAGCAGTGGAGTTGAATTAGGCAAAAAAAAGTATTTTCTTTGTGTTTCCATACTGGTCTACCTTCACATTGCACCACAATTTAGATGTTATGCATATTGAAAAAAACATATGCGAGAATATATTAAGCACTCTGATGTCAATAGAAGGGAAGATAAAATATACAACTAACTCTCATAAAGATTTAAAAGAGTTGTGAATAAGACTGAAGTTGCATTTATAAGATAATGGGTCGTCATCTTACATGCCCCTTGGATGGTATACACTTTCAAATAATGAGAGAAATAAATTTTGTGACTGGTTCATGACAATCAAATTACCCGATGGCTATGCTTCGAACATGTCAAGATGTTTACAAAGTCATGATTGAAAGATAACTGGTCTTAATAGTCACAACTGTCATATATTCCTGCAGCGTTTGTTGCCAGTTGGTGTGCATGGAAAGCCTATTCAAGATGTTCATATAGTTCTGACAGAATTAGTGTGATTTTCAGGGACATTTGCAATAGAATGTTGAAAGTTGATGCATTAGTAAAAATGAAAGCTGACATCAATGATATTGTGCAAATTGGAGAGTTTGTACCCGCTTTCATTTTTTATTGTAATGATTCATTTGGCTGTGCACTTACCTCATGAGACTTTAGTCATTAGGTCAATTCAGTATAAATGGATGTATCCTATAGAATAATTTTTGGAAAAACTTAAACAATATGTGGGGAATAAGGCTTGTCTGGAATGTTCGATTGCAAAGTTATACATTGATAATGAATGGCATACATTTTGTTCAATGTATTTCTATAGGGTTGATACTAGATTTACGAAACCAAACTGAAATTTTGAAAGTGGACAAGTGGGAGTCTCATCATCATTTTCCATATTTTCTCAAACCGTACATTTCATAGGTGCACAAGGGGGCTATGACCTATGTGGATGAGAGTTTGATAGAGGTCAATGGTATGTCTTGAATAATTGCACAAAGATTGACCACTACTTGAGGTTAATAATGAATCTTTGAAATATATAAATTTAAGTTCATGGAATATAACATAATATAACTTGATACAAATTAATAGTTAACTTGAACATGCACAGCAAACATATACAGCTACTTCTCCTGGATGGTGTAAATGATGTATAAAAGAAGCATGAAGAGTAATTCGCCTTGTGGTTTGAACATATGGTATTACTGTAAAAATATCTTATTATCGACGAACTTCATACCACTAATGTCCACTTTTTTCTATCTAACATTGATATAACGAGAATAATATTTATTGATGTAGGTTATATCAAAATATGATGAAAATTCAGAAGAAATCTCACTAGAACTGTATGCTCTGGCATGTGGTCTGTCTAGGTGGGCCATCCAATACTTAGGATGTTTCGTGCGTGGATATAGATTTCACACGGCTAATAGAGAACGATATAGAAAAATTTAAAATTGTAGGATCGTAGTCTAAGGAAGCTATGGGGAGGATAACATTGACTTTTATGAATTTGTAGAAGAGATCATAGCGTTAAAGTATGTGAGAGGATGATCTCAAATCCTAGGTTGAGAGTGCGTAACAATGAATATTTTGTGAGTGTCAATACATCTCGCACATGGTATGAGGATGATCCTTTCGTTCTTGCTTGCCAAGCGAATCAAGTTTTTTATTTAGATGATTCCTAGTAAGGGAACCCATGCCTAGTAGTGGAGAAGTTTGTACCAAGAAATGTATATGATTACATTCCAAAGAGAGACGAACAACATGAAGAATTTGATAATTCAACAAATGAAGAAGCATATCAAGAAAATGAATCAGACATCAATTCATTTGTTGATCTAAGCCAATATGACATAATCTCATTGCGTAGAGAAGATGGTCAACTAGAAGTAATTGAGGGTGGAATGTCAGAAAAACATGAATAAACTGAAGTGTCTAGTGAGGATGAGGGCGACTGGTCCATCAAAACTGATAGTGAATGAAATTAATATTTGTGTAAGTATCATTGTTATAAATATCCATAACATTTTTTAGAATAATAATTTATTACAATTTCAAACAGATATGCCTCCCAAAACGCAAAGCAACTCATGTACCATCTCCAAACATTACCAACTCCCCAATTGGTTCACCTGTCATGAATGGTGGCCCAATATCACCAAATCCAATAGAAGGTATTTTACAAAATTAAACACTATATTTATTGCTTGATTTAAGTAATATATATTTTCAAAATATTAGTATTTAATTAAATTTTGCTTTAATTATTGTACGTATATATAGCTGTTGTAAGTTAGCACCGAGATCAAGGCACTACAAGAGGTGTTTGCATAGAGAAAGTAAGGAAATGGGAAAAAATTAAAGTTGATATTCTTGATAATCACACCGTTGGCTCTAGGGATTTGGCAGCTTGGCTTGCTTCTTATGTTGGTACCCTTACTCGCATATATGCACCGATGGCTACATCTTTCTAGGCTAAAGTTCCACAAGATGTGAAAGACCACATCAAAAGTCATTCCCTAGTAATAAGTTACTTAGCAAAAATTTAAGTATAATATGTTAATTTATTATTAGTTTGTATTTATACTGATTGTTTATAATTTTTGGTAGGAAGAGTTTGAACTTAATTTCGGCCAGCGAGAGGATCGACTAATGGTTGTGGAGCTTATGTCCAATGCATTCCGGAAGTACAAAGGTCGATATCATGCACACTATCAGAAGTTCAGTACTGCAACAGAGGCGTGTCAAGATTGATTCCAAGCAATGCCACCAAACGAATGGGAGAAAGTTTGTAATATGTTTGAAAATCCTACTAATCAAGTAATTTCGTTACTATATTTTTTTTATAATATATGATAGATGTATTAAACATATAGATATAATATTTCTTTTAGCAACAGAGTATTGCGAACAAATCAAATTGATCAAATTTAATGATACACTATCATATGGGTTTTCGATCTTTTCACCATTTATCTAAAAAAATGGTAACGTTATATTAGTCTTTGTTAAATATAAATAAATATACTTTTCTGATTTAAGTTCTAATTTAAATTTCCCTTTTGCAGGAAGAAGAAAATCCTATTGACTATAATCTGACCCAATTGTATGCTAAAACATATAAAAATTGTGATGGTGTTTGGAACAGTCCCGAAGCAGAAGCAAATTATGTAAGTTTAAGTTTTTTTAATTCAATTGTATAATAATATTTTTGTTACTGATACTAATTTTAATATTTTTTTTGTAGGACAAGATGATATCATTTAAGAAAACTTCTACGAACCCATTTGATGAATCATCTGTCATCAATGCTCAGATCTTTTCTCAAGTTCTTGGACCATATTCTGGATATTTGACGAGCTTAGGACGTTGCGTCAAGCCATCCTCAAGATCATCATCCTCTTCTCAAATCAGATCAAATGACAAAACTCAAGAATTTGAGGAAGTAAGGCTTGAGATAGAACATTTAAGGTCTAAGGAAAAAGAGTTGTTGACCCAATTAGATCAAGCAGCGGATTTAAAAGCGAGATTAGAATAAAACAAGCAAAAGAAGTTGAAGATTCAATTCCAAAAAAGTTTGAACAGTGACAATCAATGATGTCTCAAAACTCTATGCCACCATCATAATCCTAGAACTTATTTTTCTTTGATTGTCTTTTTATTATTCTATCCCAAAACATTTGAACAAATATGATGTTTAAATTATATTATTTAATATTAGTATCGTCTTTTTAATTAAAATCAATTTTGTATCACAAGTGCCGTTCAAATGAAAATACTCAGTTCGAACATTAAATCTTTTTATCTTGCATTCGAATAGGAAAACAAAACCATTCAAACAACCTGAGAAAAATCCAGCCCGTTCAAATTGCAAAACCTAGAGTTCAAACAAACTGTCGTTCGAACAATCGTTTTATATTCAAACAGGCAGCAATCGTTCATATTAATTGTGTTCAAACAACAATTTTTCTGTTCGAGCAGACTTACTCTGTCCATTCGAACAAATTCAAATCCATTTGGTCATTCAAATCAAGTTTTTGTTCTGTTCGAATAGTTAGGTTTTGTTCAAACCAAATTAAATTATTTCCATTCGAACGGGTTTTTGGGATGAAAATATTTCATCTCCGAAAAAAATTCTCATTCAAACTAATTCGATTGGTTCTACACAATTTCGTCCCTAAAAGTATTTTTTTGGGACGAAAATAAAATTTTGTCTCAAAAGACCTTTTGAGGCTGGCTTTTCAAGACAAAATTCTACTTTTTGAAATGAAAATGGGATTTTTTGTGACAAGATGATTCGTCCAAAAAACAATTTCTCTTGTAGTGTAATGGCTTTTGCGGATCTACTAAATAGCTTTGTGAGGACCTATGGTCCTATTATATGGTGCTAGCTTGTTAAGGATTCAAGAAAAGTTTTAATTTATACTTATATTTCAAAACGATTACTCAAAGCTTCTATTGAAAATTATTATAAAACCCACTTTTACGTAATAGGTAAACAAATGATATCTCTTAGGATCATAACACATGCACACCAACTTTATGTTATATGGCTTGAATAAAGGTCACATGTATTGTTTATTCAAAGTTCACCGCCCCATGCTGCATGTACAGTATCAGAAATAAAACAGTCAGCGTCACGACTCACGCTGTTATGGAAGGTGGGGAAGGCTTGATGGGTCGTCGACTATGGGCCAAATTAATATAAATATTTTAGCAAGGTCAGAAAAGTGACAACTGGATCAGCTAATCAAACAAACCTTAAAATGATGCTGCAAAGTCAGCCAAATATACAACTCATTTCACATTTGGAGGCTTGGAGCTAGTCTTTAGCAAAATGATTTGCCATTTTTTTAATCATTTTAGTCCCATAATTAGATGGGAGTCTTTGTTTATATCTAATAAATCATTTCGTAGGCTAATAATTTTATTATGACAACTTAGAGTATAAAAGTGGAGTAGAGGTTCGATCTCTAAAATGTTCTTAGAATATTTAGATCCAAATATTTAACTGTCAAAGAAAAGTAAACACAAAACAAGGAGGCCGTGAAGTTTGAAATAACAGAGTTGCCATGATTCGAGCATTCTTGTAAAAGGGATGAAATCAATAATCACTCAGTTGTGCATAAATAAAGGACATCAGCCCATGATCACAAAAATCCTCCCAAGATATCTCAACAATCTTCTTAACTCAACTAGTGTATATTCTTAGGAATTAAATCTCTTGTGTTAACTGTATATAGCATCTGTTTAGCCATGTATTTTGGATAATATTCTTTCCATTTCTTGTACACTTTCCATAGATAGATATCAGCTGTACATGCTACTATTTATATGAATGAAGACACACTCTCTATCTCAACTTGTGAGATAGTGTTTCTCAAACATCTTTATGGTATCAAGAGCCACTACGGGTTGATATAGAGTTGTGTGTGAATTTTTTTCTTCTCTCTTTTTCTATTATGGAACTTCTCAAATTCCTCATACTCTTACCCCTATCCTGCATCACAAAATGTGTCCAACTATGTTTCAATTAAACTAAATTCCAACAACTTTCTATCTGGAAAACTCAAATGTTAAACATCTTGGAAAGTTATGATCTTCAAGGATTCATAACAGGTGACATTGAAACCCCACCTCAATTCATCCAAGGTGATTCCTCCCAGCCTAACCCACTGTATGCAAAGTGGCATAGGTCTAATAGACTAGTGAAAGGCTGGGTTACAACCACCTTATCTGAGGAAGTATTAGGCATTGTTGTTGGCCTAAACACTGCCTTAGAAGTTTGGCATGCTCTGGTTCATGCCTTTGCTCGAGTTTCTTTTGTCCGAAGTCTTGCTTTGAAGCATAGACTTACATCAATCACCAAAGGATCTAATTCCTTAAGTGAATACCTAAGAAAATTCAAAACTGTGTGATGAACTTGCTGCTATTGGCAAGCCAGTGGCAGAACACAAAAAATCCTAGTGGCTACTCAATGGCCTTGGCAAAGAGTTTGAAGTTTTTACTGCAACTGTGCTTAGGCCTCTTGTTCTTGCTTATTCAGAAGTTGTCACCCTATTGGAGAGCTATACAGGCAGGTACAAACTTGATGTTAACCCTTCTCCTACGGTTTTTTATGGATAGAAGAATTACAAGCAAAAGAAGTCCAATGCACAATCTGGATCTTTTACATCCAAAAGGTGTGGTTTTGTGCAATGTTCATCCAATGGTTCAAAACAAAGTGCTCCACATCAAGCACAAAATTCCAATAGCTACTCTCTTGGCCCTCCATCAAATTTCAAATCTACAACCAAAGAGGAAGTCATATGCCAAATTTGTAACAAAAGAAACCATACAACTTTAAGGTGCTTTAATAGGTTTAACCATTCTTTTACCCATGACAGCCTTCCTCAAAGTTTTGCAGCCCTCAAAATGGAGGACAATATTGAGAATTCTTCTTGGCATCCTAACATTGGGGCCACTAACCACATGACTGTAAATGAAGATATTCTTCACTCATTAACTCCATACATAGGCCATGATAGTATAATGGTAGGAAATGGCAAAGTATTACCTATCACTCATATTGGTCAAGCAATGGTTGGCTCCACTAATTCTTAGATTCTGTTAAATGATGTGCACTTTTCTAAAATCAAGGAAGATTTATTGTCTATTAGCAAGTTAACTATTGATTACCCTCTACAAATTGAATTTAATGGACATGGTTTTGTGCTAAAGGATAGGGTAACTCAAAAGACAATGGCAACAGGAAAGAATCAGAAGGGCCTATACACTTTTGATCTTGTTTCAACTTTTTAGAATAAAGAAAGTTTCTACTCTTCCAGATTTCAATCCACGAATAAAGAAGAATGGCACCAAAGGCTTGGACATCCAAACTCACGAATTTTTTACTTTCTTTGTACCAAAAAGTTTATTAATCTTGAGTCTAAACAAATTTCTTCAAAAATTTATACAAGCTATCAAATGGGAAAAGCATGCAAGTTGCCCTTTCTTTCTAGAGATCACACTATTATTGTTCCTTTTGATAAAATACACTGTGACCTATGGGGACCAGCTCCTACTCTTTCAAGGGAAAAATATAAATTCTATGCAATTTTTGTTAATGAAGCAACAAACTTTTCATGGTTGATTCCACTAAAGCACAAATCTGATCTTCACTTAGCTTTTGTTTTGTTTCACATGCTTGTCAATTGTCAATTTGATGCCAAAATTCATGTTTTTCAAACTGATGAAGGAGGAGAGTTTAATGATGCAAAACTACTTGCATACCTTTAGAACCATGGTATTATTCATTAAGCTGCATGTCCCAAAACTCTTGAACAAAATGTTAAAGTAGAAAGGAAACATAGGAGTATCACAATTCTTGGGCTAACCATGATGTTTCATGCAAAGCTGCCACCTAGGTTTTGGCTAGATTGCTTTTCTACTACAGTTTTCCTGTTAAACAGATTGCCAACTCCTATGCTTAACATGGACTCACCCTTCTTTAGACTTTATGCTAAACATCTTGATTATAGCATACTCAGAACCCTTGGGTCCAGATGTTTCCCATACCTTGGAGAGTATAGGTCAAATAAGCTTTAACCCAAGTTCTTGCCATGTGTCTTTATTGGCTATAGTAACAAACACAGAGGTTACAAATGCCTTTATCCACCCATTGGTCGTGTCTTTATCTCAAGGCATGTGGTGTTTGATGAATCTTTCCTACCTTATTCTAAACCCACCATGCTTTTTGACTCTCCTATTGTTGGGGGGGAAATCTCAACATTCACTGAATGGTACAAAGCTCTCTCCAAAGAGCCTGTAAAGCAACCACTGCCTTCTGCTTATGCTCCTCCTCCCTCATCATCAAATCCAAATAAGATTAATTCCTCCTCACAACCAGATTGTCCATCATCAATTTCCCTTCCAGAAATAGATTGTCTGCCTCATCCATCACAAACTGTTTTTGTTCAACCCACTATCCAGTCAACTACACCTCCACATCCTATGCAAACTAGGTCTAGGTGTGATATTCACAAACCAAACTCTCGATATGCAAATTTTCATCACATAGTTCTCATCCCTGTTGAACCAAAGTCAGTTAAAACTACATTGAAACATCCTGGTTGGTCTGCTACAATGGAAGAAGAAATTGATGCACTTGCCAAAAATAACACTTGGGAACTGGTTCCACAAACTGACAATATGAGTATAGTTGGTTGCAAGTGGGTGTATAAAGCTAAGCTAAGGGTAGATAGTACTCTTGAGAGACTTAAAACAAGGCTGGTTGCTAAAGACTTTAGTCAAGTTGATGGGGTTGATTTTTCATAAACCTTTTCACCAGTTGTGAAACATGCAAGCATTAGAATTGTTCTTACTCTTGCCATTGTTAAACACTGGGAACTTCATCAACTAGATGTTAAGAATGCTTTTTTATATGGTTTTCTTAACACTTCCATTTACATGCAGTAGCCATCGGGCTATGTAGATCCATAGCATCCTCACCATGTGTGCAAGCTCAACCGTGCCTTATATAACCTCAAACAAGCTCCTTGAGCTTGGTTTGACAGGTTGAGTGACTTCCTTTTACAACTTGGCTTCTACTCAAGCTCAGCAGATCCAAGCTTGTTTATTTGCTACTTAGACCATGGAGTTCTCATTCTTTTGCTCTATGTAGATGACATGGTTGTCACAGGTGAAAATCTACAGAGAATTCAATGGTTGATCTCCCAACTGAGCACTCAGTTCTCCATCAAGGACTTGGGTTTCCTACACCATTTTTTGGTGATAGAAGTTCATAAGGTTGGTTCTAACCTCTTCTTATCCCAGCATAGGTACATAATGGACTTATTGACTCGAGCCAACATGAATGAGTGCAAGCCTCTATCCACACCTATGCCTACCAAAGGACAACATCAATCTGTCTTTGAGTAACAGTTTCATCATCCAACACTCTATAGAAGCCTTGTTGGTGGTCTGCAGTACCTCACTTTTACCAGACCAGATTTGTCATTTAGTGTGAATTATGTCTATCAATTCCTACAAACACCTATTGTGACTCATTTCCAACTTGTCAAAAGGGGAACAACTAACCTAGGCATACACATCATCTCAAGCAGCACACTTGATTTATATGGGTTTTCTGACGTAGATTGGGCAGACTGTCCAACTACAAGGAGATCAACCTCAGGCTATTGTACTTTTCTTGATAGCAATTGCATCTCTTGGAGTGCAAAGAAGCAACCAACAGTTGCAAGGTCAAGTGTATAGGCAGAGTATAGAGAAATGGCTTCCACAGCAGCTGAATTAACATGGATTTCAACTCTACTTTGAGACCTTAGGGTGCCACTTCTTAAAACACTTATTCTTCACTATGACAACATGAGTGTCTTATTTATGACAGTGAATCCAGTTCTACATGCTCGAGCAAAGCACATAGAACTATGTGAGGGAAAGAGTGGCACTTGGCTCATTGGAAATAAAGTTTGTTACATCCCTTGATCAGCTTGCAGATCTATTCAGAAAACCCCTGCTTAAATCTCCATTCAAGCAGTTGCGTGACACACTTGACCTTTGCTTTCTTTCATAGCCAAGTTTAAGGGGGAATAAAAGGGATGAAATCAAGAATCACTTAGCTATGCATAAATCAAGGATATCAGCCCATGATCACAACAATCCTCCCAAGATATCTCAACAATCTACTTAACTCAACTAGTGTATATTCTTAGGAAGTAAATCTCTTGTGTTAGCTGTATATAGCTTCTGTTTAGCCATGTATTTTTGGATAATATTCTTTCCATTTCTTGTACACTTTCCATACATAGATATCAATTGTACATGCTACTATTTATATGAATGAAGAGACACTGTCTATCTCAACTTGTGAAATAGTGTTTCCCAAACATCTTTATCTTGCCGGATAATATTCTTTCCATTTCTTGTACACTTTCCATAGATAGATATCAGTTGTACATGCTACTATTTATATGAATGAAGACACACTCTCTATCTCAACTTGTGAGATAGTGTTTCTCAAACATTTTTATCTTGCCCAAGGAAATTAGATCTACACGGATCAAACTTTCCACTGTAGCCATAAGTGACGACTTTTGGTAAATAAATTGTACCCATTATAAATGAATTGTAGAGGTTGAGGAACATCTCTACTCAGCAAAGTTTGATAGAATAACACGTGCTATTTTTTTATTGGAAAATAATTTATTTATAATATATATTTAAGGTAGAAAATGTGAAGGTTGAGGTCCCTGCAATTGCCCTATAATATTCAATATATTTTCAACAAAAACAATGTATTCTTTTTTCTATTTTCTGTTTACTTATATTTTATTTTATGCATTTTTTTTATTCTTGTACGCATATTTTGAGTTTTCAAAATATTTTGGACCTTATGTTAGTTTTGTGTATTTTCGTTTGGGATTTATTTACAGAAGTTTTAGAAAAATATTCAAGTTGACTTTTTAATTGATCACACTTTGCTCTTTTAAATGATGTTTTAGTTCTTATAAATAAGGTAGACACTTGTTTATTTATCTTTTAGCCACGAGGGATCCACGTGTCCAACATAGGTAACAATAGACATTATATTTTTCTTTTCTTATCATTAAATGTTTTTTTTCTCTCTTTTTTACACAAAGCTTATTAAACAATTAAACATATTAAGCTCTTTCGGACTTTCCTACTGCACAACAAAATTACCTAGTTTAAAAGGTTCATGAATTTACACGACTAAATTATTAGAAAATTGTTTTCAAGGACTCAAGGAAAGCATGAGTCATATATTCATTTCTTTTAAAATGACTAGTAAATAATTTTTTGAAGTTCAATTTCACCAAGTAAGCAACCCAGGTGGGGAACTGGGCCATATGTTGAGAGAAACTCTCTCTCTCTCTAGAAAATCCTCTCCCTTCTCACTAAACTCCTTCAAACAGATCAAGCGAAAGGGGTGGGAGCTTCGGCTCCTCCCCCTCCCTCCCCCTCCCTTCTCCTCTGTATATTCTTTCTGGTTTGCGTTGTGTTTTTTTTGCTTTTTTCGTTGTTTTCAGGCCTAATAAGGGAGGAACGCCGTTCGAGCCTTTCCAGCCGTCGACAGCCTACACGCGCCCCACCGGGATAAAGCCTAGCCGCCGATCTTCAAGATCACCAAAAATGACGTTCATCGGGGTGGAACGTAGCCCGCACGTGCGGGACGAAGATTTCGGACCTCGTCGGCGCGTGGCCACCACGCGCCACTATGGAGCTCCCTGCCGACGCCACGCTCGGCTTGTCTGGCCTCCCTATCTCTAGTGCTTCCAGAATTGACCGTCGGTTTTCCTCCCCGAGTGACTAGTGCGTACACGCGCCAATGCCGAGTTTTTGTGTACAGTTCACCCGAGTTTTGCTTTTCTGTTTTGTTGTTTATTTCTCAGTTTTTGTAGTTGTTTTATATTTTATGGTTTGTTGTTATTTTTGTCAACCCGAGTGTGGTGTTGGCCTTTGGATCGGACGTAATCCGGGGTAAGAGCGGTTCGAGAGTGTTGGGTGATGCATAGGCTGGTGGTCGTATGGCCGGTTGTGGTCCATGCGCGAACTGGGTGCTCGTCCAATCCGAATTCGAGTTGCCGATGTCTTCGGTGGGCGTGACGTCAGGGTCGCACTAGTATTTGGGGTCCTGTATTTTGTTTGTTGTTGTTAGGTTTATCTTTGCTTTTAGGTAGTAATAAAATAGGAATTAGGCTATTGGATTTGATGTTCATAGCAGTGTCCCGTAATTATCCTCCCAGGGAGGATTGAGGAGCCTTTTAGTTCTGTTTATACAGAGCGCTTTCTCTTTTTGGGAGAGAGTTTTTTGAAGTTAAGACAATGTTCGCCACAAAGTCTTTTGTGTGCCAGGATGCCTCAAAATTGATGCGTAGTTGACTTATAGTCTGGTTTTTCATGTATTGATAAGTCACATTTGTAACTTCAGTTCATTAATGAAATGAGTCTATTTTCATAAAAAAAAAAAAAAAAAAAAAAAAAAAAAAAAAAGAGCAACCCAGGTGGGGTTAGGGGAATTTAAGATTCTTGCATTCCACCGTACTTTTAAATGATGCATGGTGGAAGTAAGCATTTATCGGGACAAGTAGCATTATTCTGCCCGTGTATCAAACACAAACTTTAAAAGTAAGATAGTCAGCGGGGCCTCAGCTGCAGGCTGTTATGGAAGGTTGCTTATAATTAAGGTCTAAATTATAATAAATAATAATTAGAAGCAAGGTCACAAAGTGGACAACCTCATCATCAACCAGCAGTTTTAAGAAAACGTATATGCTGCAAAGTCAGCCAAGATATATTACTCATTTGGAGCAAGTCTTTAACGAATTAATATGTGATAATATATTAACCTTTCTACTCATTTGGAGCAAGTCTTTATTTGCTCGTAGGTCGATTGATCTTCCTGCTATTTACTTTGAAGTTCATTTTATGATAGTCCTCGCCAATACTTGCATTATTAGTTGCTGCATGTTATGAGTTAACTTATTGAGATTTTCTCGAAATCTCACTGTGGTTGTCACAATGCTATTGGAGCAATGGATCATGAAGAAGGTGTGAAAACGAGGTGAATTCTCCTATTGCACAACCAATTCAAGATTCTGTTGGTTCCTCTCTAAAAGAGTATTACATTCTATTTTTGAAAAAGAGTACGTAGTGTGAACTCTTTTACTCCTCAATTTTGGATATATATATATATATATATATATATATATATTTGACAAAGTGAGATTGCTTAGTAAAAGTGTATCCACAACTTTAGAACTTATGTTTTTTCTTTTCAAATTTAAAAATTACATAATCAATCTTAATTAATTTGGATTTCTAATCCAAATTTAAGCGTTTTAAAGAATCCAATGATCAATAAATTTAAAAGTTTAAATTTGAAATCCATTCATTTACGAAATAGTTCTAAATAAGGAAATTTAAAATTAATGGATTCCAAATCCACTTGTCCAAACACAACTTTAAAATCCTTTTAAGATTTTTTCAAAAGAACTTAAAATGTATTTTCTATTCTATTTTTACACATTTTAACTAATAACTAGTAACTCGTGCTCTTAACCATATGGATTTGTAAGTAATATGTCAATGTTGTCGCGGGCCATCTCATCAGTACAGTTTTTCACTATTTTCTGATAAATTATAAATTTGAACTTATTGAAATTAGATTGAAAAAATTTGTTTGTAATATAAATAATATATGAATTTGTATAACAAAGTAAATAATTTATATTTTTCCTTATGACTTTATTTTCAAATATGGACAGACATGTTGAGTTTATGTAAATCTTTCGTCAAAGTTTATCTATATTCATTCATATAAATATTAAGACATATATTTATAAGAATTTAAAGGACACGTATCGTATGATTAGGAAGATGACTCCTTATTTTTTATTTTTCATTTTTAAATATTTATAATGAACATTGTAAATTTAAAAGTAAAGCTCGCATATTCATGAACAACGCAGCTATAATTTGTAGTCTTTGTGGGCATCCATCCAAGCTTTATCAATTCAATCCACTCATTAAGGATGCCGCAGAAATCCAATAAAAACGCATTCTGTAACAAATGATAACGTAGTACTAGGAGTGGCAATATATGACACGATCCGTTAACCCAATACGAACACGACATAATAAAAGTGAGTTAGGGTTTAACCTTAACGGGTTCGGGTCAAAACGGGTTGACCCGTTAAGACACGATTGCTTAACGGGTTGATAACAGGTCAACCCATTATGACCCGTTAAGAAAGTTAAAGTTACAATTATACCCTTATATCTAAAAATAAAATTGTTGAAATTTTAATTTCGATATTTTTTTTCTTTAGAATTGTAATTTTGGACTTGTGATTAATTTTATATTTTTTATAGATATTGTAATTTTAATATTTACATAAAATTATGCTAAACTTAATTAGGTAAAACTGGTTAATTTCATATTTGTTCAATCCATTTACATAAACGGGTCAAAACGGGTTGACACGACACAACCCGTTATGTTAACGGGTTGGGTTAGAGTTTGAGATTTTGACACGATAAGTTTAACGGGTCGGGTTAAGGTTGACCTATATGATATAATATATATATCTTGACACGATACGAATACGACCCATTAACACGATTTGACACCCTACATAGTAACATTTGAAGGGTTCATCAAATGTTTCAATTAAAACCATAACAACGGATTGTGTAACTTTGTCAAAAGTCGGGGGACATTTAATGCAATTAAACCCGACCAAAAAAAAAAAAATCTCATTAAATCTCTGTTTTTTTCCGCTTTAAGGATTCTAAACTTCGTTGGGATTCTTCGTTAGGACTGGGTTCACTAGATTCCACAAACAATCCTTTTAGGAGTAGAGCAAGAGACACAATTCAAAGTGTTTAAGAGCATCTCAATAGATTAGTTAAAAGTTAAATCTTTTAATTATTAGAGTACAAAATGTGATCACAATAGATTAGTCAAATTCTAAATAATTGAAATTTAACTATAGTTATTTTCAAAAAAATTTCTAAATTTGAAGGTTAATGTAAATACATCAAATATATATTTTATCAATTATTTCTCTCACTTTTTTTCTATCACATATTTTATCACAATGGTTGAGTTCTTGTGCACGGGTTCATTTGTTGAGAGGCTGGGTTCATGCATTGATATATTAATTTAAGTTAGTGATATATTAATTTAATTAGAATATAATTATTAATTAATATATAATAGGTAGAATAGTAAAATATGATAAAATCAAATAAATTAATAATTAATAAAATCAAATATTTTTAAAATTATTAATTACTCATTACTATATAATGAATAAATTAATAATTCAATATAGAGATTTGATATGAATAGCTAAAATTAAATTTATATTATATTATTTTATTATTATATAATAAAAAAATAATTATTCTAATGTAAAGATTTATGTGAATGAAATAATTAAAAGTTAAATTTTTCTCATATTTATCAAAAATGTCATTTTAACTAATCCACGGATGTTCTAATTAGTCAAAAAAATCCAAAATATAAAAAATAAATAAAGGCGCGAGAGAAACGTGAGGAAATGAAATGCTTTCCACGCAGACGAATAGAGTCTTTTCCTCTGTCAATTGTCATCTTTCAAAGGAAGCGGAGCAGATTGGTTCTTTTTGCGGAAGGAAAATGCTAGTATAAGTTATAACCCTCAATCATTTATATATTTAATTTTTTAAAAAATATATAAAAAATATATATATTCATATATAATTTGTTCTAATGGACACATGCCGAGCGATAAAAACTGAGCCACAAACTAACATCACTCCGCGTGGAATGGGTTTAGGGAAAGGTTTTTTTATATCTACTTTTTTCATTTTTTCTGGGTCATGGGGGCCATGTTAGTGGAAAGTCTTGTCTTCTGAAGAAGCTAAGAGAAGCGTGTTGACAACTGGCCGCCTATATTGACTGCGGACTCTAAACAGCATTTGGAGCCATCCTTGAACGGACCCCACCACACAACTTCATGATAAAGGATGTTTTATGCAATTGGGCATATCTGCCGAAAATTGGCCTCATTCTACATAAACGGAGGATTTAAGCAACAAATGATTCATTGCATTCAACAAGTAGCTATTCAATAGGTTTCATATCATGATTGGGATTGGATTCAAACCAAGTAGGAAAACGAAAAAACATTCACCTAACTTATTTATATGACAGTCATACAAATAACTAACAACAGTAGCGTAGTTTATGGGACCTTATCTACTTCTTTATTAGGCCCTTAAAGGACAGCTAATCTTACAAATTCTAGGGTTACATTTTAAGGAAAATATAACAGCAGCAACAACAGTTTTAGATAAGGAAGCCTTCTTCAACTGACAGTGTTTCCTCCTGAAACAGGCTCATAGAGGCTATCACTGGTACCAGATAGAAATATCTGGCTGTTTTGGCAGTGTATCCAGTGCTACTCCTTGTAGATCCTCTTTATAGTCGAAGGAGGCCAAATCAAATGGAGACCCGAACATCATCTGGAAATTATTGTTACCATGGTTGGTCTCAAAGGGAGAATTCGGAACCTTAAAACGGTCAAATTGACTTTCCTCATGCGAGAACATTTGATGACAACTGTGCGTGTTGGATTCTTCAAAGAATTTTCCTTCCATCACAACCCCTTGACCATGGAAGTAAATGTCCTGTTGAGGTTGATTTTTCAGCTGATGAAGATTTTGATCCTCTATGACCGCTTTGTTATTGGAAATTAAATTCCTGTTGCCTTGGATGTTGGTGTCGTAGATTGACATGAGCTCGCTGATCATTTTTTGCCCATCTTCAGGAACTCCAAGCCGTGATAACTCGAAGGAAGGTTGGGTAGAGTTAACCGATGGAGGAGCTGGCTTGGGTTGAACAAGGGATTGAGGGAAGATAACCGGTTTAACCTCATTAACATGAATGTTTGATCCTCCAAACTCTGAAGGACTTCTATATGGACAGGTCAATTGATGATTGTCCCTAGAAGTCCTGTCATTAAAACCTAGGCGAACTTCGCTGTAAGGACACTGAAGGAACTCGCATGTATATATTTTCTGCTCCATTATCACGTTCAAATCACTGGACGCCTTCCTCTTCTGAATGAAATCTAAATTTGTGATGCTTTCCCCCTTAAATGGATAAGGTGGTTGTTGAACTGACAACCTTTCCCTCATTCTCTCCATCCCCATACTCGACAAATGAAGATTCTCAGGCTTTTGCTCTGGAACATCAAAGTTTGGCTCATCCTCAGCCCCTTCAACATCATACTCGCTGCAATCATTGATGACCAGAGATCCACTCCCACCACCAGAAGATAATGGGGGACAGGAATCAGGGTAAAGCTCTCGGGCCAAGGTCTCCTCCTGGTTGATGATGGCAAGCCAGGTAGCACTTTCCTTGGCTGTCATCTTGTCCTGCAAGCACTTAGACTGCCTCACAAGCTTGCGTATCTTGGCAATATCGGGAGATATATGCTTGATAACTGCTGTGAGAACACCCACCTTCCATGCTTTCTTCAAGTCATGAGGCTTCTTGTAAGGAGGAGGGCCTTGGTCCTTTGGCAAACCAAGTTGAGGCCACCAATCCTCATTACCAGTGGGCCACCATGGTGGGGGGACAGCTTTCTCTAAGGGAAACCGCCTCTGAGGGGGGTCACAATGCTGCATGAGTGCTGATAAGAGAGAACCAAGGGTGGTGTCTTGAAGCTCTTGCAAGGTGTGAGGGGTTGGACCAATTGAATTACAGCCATCATTCTTGCCTGGGATTGCATTATCTGCTTGGTACTTCATTATGGCAGCTGGACCATTACGATCAAACCTGACTTTATCCTTCCACCACTCGCGAAGATTGTCAGATGCCCCAGTCACAGGCTTTCCCTTCTCAGGAATAATCCCATAAACAAAGCCTTGAGCTTTACAAACTTCCATCATCTTCAGCATGTATTTCAAAATTCCATCTTGTGCCCTCGACATCTTCTTCCTCCTTGCCTGTTCTTGGGACTGCCGCTGCTTTGCCATATCTATTCCTTCCTTACATTTATTCTGTTCTTTCAGCCGTTTGAGGCGCATTTTGTCCCTCCACATCCTCCTCTCAAGCTCATCTACATCTACTTCTTCATCAGTATAATCATCATCCAACATTGCTTCTGGTTCAGGTGGCAGGGCAGCTGCCTCTCCTCCCCCAACAGGGGCAGATATGAAATCCATATCAGAACAAAGCGCCATATCCTCGAACATCATCATCCTCTCCCAAAAGAAAACACCAAAATAAATCCTCAATTCACAGGGATCTAAGATGGAACTTTATCAAAAAGATTGTACTTGTCAAACAACCCTCAACTCCTGTTAGTTTTTTAGTACTGGAAACTGATGTTACTCAGAAGTGACTCAATTTGGGTAGCCTTCACACCTGTTAAGTCTGGTGAAATAGAAGATCGAAACAAAGTAAGACTCGGGCCAAGTTCCGGTTTCAATGAACATATTTAATCATAAAAATATAACTCACTTGAACTCTATAACATTGAACAGCAAAGCGAAAACTGTACAAAACTATAGATTTTTCGCCCAGCACTCTTAATACAAGATCCATTAAGATAGAATTTTGCACCATCTTCTATGAACCATTTTCGGCCAATACAAATCGATATTTAAGAAAAGAATTAAAAGATCCATAAGAATCACAAGCAACAGATGACTCGTGTTTTCAATACGGTTCTGAACAAAATGAGTCCTTTAAAAATATATGAAAGGATAATTCAACGCCCATTAAAAAAAGGGGGTGTTACAGAAGCACTGGGTATTTTATATTCAGGCCCATCGTCCTGTGGAAAGTTAGATCTCAGCATATGACTGCAGTAAAGTGCTACACAGACAAACTGGGTTACCGAGAAAAAAAAATCCCAGCAATTTTCCAAAAAAGTTTAAATTGTCCTAGAGAGAAATGAATCAAAACAAACAAGAGCAAAGACTATTAAAAAAAAAGAAAAAAAGATTAGCCTCTAGTAGTGGAGATCTAAGAAAAACGCATGTAACTCAAACCTTTTTTTTTTTTGCTTAATAAACTCATGTTATCACAAACAGTCCAAAAGAAGCATATCCAGAAAACACAGGAAGAAAACAAAACTACAAAACAGATTTATGAAGTAAACAGATTAAGAATTGTCTGAAACAGCTTCCAAATTTCGCAGATCGGTGGGAAATAAGGAGAAAAAAAAAAGAACAAAGGACACCATGAAAGTAATTCAATAATATTTACCAGGAAAATTAGAGACAGGAGATCTGGGTCTTTTTCTTTTTAAGTCTAGCAGCTCCAGAAGTAAATCTTCGAAGGTTTTCAGCTTTCACAGAGAGAGAGAGAGAGAGAGAGAGAAGAGGCGGGTGGGGGGAGGGAGAGGGATATAGATATTACCCCCGTGGACTTGTGTACAATATAAAGGTGTCTCCAATTCTCCATATTGATAATAAGAATAATTTTTCTTATAATCGTGGATTACATAAATATCGGATAATCGTTTTAAAAAATAGTAAAATTTATTATTAAAAAATTAATTTTTTTTTATATAACTCCATATTTTAATATTTTTTTTAAAATAATTACATGATGATTATACAATTCATAATTATAAATATATTTTCTCTAATAATAATAACGAGCCTATAATTCGATTGTGTGTATAAAAAAAAGAAATCAGATTTTATAATGGAAAATTTTAAAATAATTTATTTGACGAAATAATATAAATGTTAAAATAATGTCATTAGGTAAAGACATGAATCGATTTATATATTTCTATATAAGAAAATATATGAAATTAAAAGTTACAATAGTTTATAATAAAACATTACTTTTAAAAAAATTACCATTCTATAAACATAATACTTCAAATTTAATGGATAGAATGTCTATTTTTATGGATAGAATGTCATATCAAAATCATATGACTCCGCTTAAAATACAAAAAAATATAAATGTTGAATTAGTACGTTTGGGTAAAGTTTTGAATCGGTTTATATTTTTATATGTAAGAAAGGAAATGAAACTTAAAAGTTACAATAATTCATAATTAAACGTTGCTTTTAAAAGATTTATCACTTTATAAACATAACAAGTCAAATTTAATAGGTAGAATGCTTACTTTTATGGATAGAATATCATGTCTGAATTATATGATTCTGTTTTTATATATAGTAATAGATAAACATAACACTTCAAGTTTAATGAGTAGAATACTTACTTTTATGGATAGAATGTGATATCGAAGTCATATGATTCCGGTTAAAATACAAAATGATATAAATGTTGAATTAGTACTTTTGGGTAGAGTCTTTAATCAATTTATATTTATATATATATATAAATAAAACTTAAAAGTTAGAATGGTTTATAATAAAATATTATTTTTAAAAAATTTACTGTTTTATAAATATAATACTTGAAATTTAATATAAAATACTTATTTTTATATGTAGAATGAGATATCAAAATTATATGATTATGTTTTTATATATAGTAATAGATATAATGGAATGGAAAAGGAGGGCGGTGATTTCTACTTGCTGAACGTGAAAGTGTTGGTATTTGGTGAGGTATACAACCCGAAACAGTAGAGGGCAAGGATAAATATATCAATGAACCGGGCAGGTTAATCCCACCCCGACATTGGGATAAGCGATAACCGTTTCGGGAGTATTTATATGGTAAGTGTAGGGAGCAGTAGCTGGACCCTGACACACTACTTTGCATCCTCTGCTTCCATGTCGGAACTGCCTAGATCGCCGTGGAAATGTATTGTAATTGAAAATAATATTTGGATAAACGGCGCGATTCTTTTAAAAATGTTAGTAAATAGAATATTTAAATAAAAATAACTATTTTTTTTTATAGTAAACTTTACTCTTTATTAAAAAATTATGCGACGCTCGTATATTCTACAATTATATCTAATATTACTTGAATAATATATCAAGTATGATGTTAACATTGCATAATTTAATTTAAAAGAGAGATTTTTAAATTTGATCTCATAAATCAAATTTTATCATTTAAATTATTCGAATAATGTACTCTACGTATCGAATTGAAAATAAAATAACACATTGTAATTTTACTAGAATTGTTTTTTGACATATTTCAATCGAAGTAATTATTAGGTAATTCTTAAATTGAGATTTTTGTGTCCACATCTTCTTATAAAAATATGATGTATTGAAAGTTGAGTGACTATCAATGTTGTAAATTTTGTTCTGGTGATCATACAGATTTAATCATTGAAATTGAATATTTCAATACCAATGTGTTTTGATTTATCGTTTCGAGATAATATATTATATATTATATATATATATGGAGAAGAATTAGAGATTTATCAAACATTGAAAACATAAAAGAGTAGTGACAATGGTATTAAAAGATAGTATTAAAAAAATTCACAAACTTGAGTTGAGATACACCAAAAATAAAAAAGGGAAAATTATTAAAAATAAGATTTAAAGAGAGATTGAGAGAATGAGTGGACATATTTAAAATTACAAAAAAAAAATTAAAAATTATATAAATGGCTTTTAGATTTTAAAATTACCATCTAGATTTGAAACCTACAAAAATTTCATCTAAACTCAAAAAATTACAATCTTTTCATTAAAAAGTTGAAGCAGAATGATGTATATAGTGTATCAAGTACTACATTGGTACGAAAAATTCTGACCAGAACGTAACGGAATTCAAAACTATGACATACCTTCAACTGTTTTGCAATTACTTTACAGTACATTTTACAATCAACCAAAACAATCATGCCTCTTCATTAAAAAATTTCTCCATTTTATATAACTTTCCTCAATTTTACATAGAGTAAAATCATTGTAAGAGAATTGTAAAAGAATCATTTTCTATGAAAGTTTGTCATGTGATCGGATCAAGATCGTCTCAAGATTATATCCAAATTTGAATTTGGGTATATAGAAAGTGAAGTGGTAGTTCTTTAAGAGCTTTTTTGGGCGATACTCAATATTAAATAGATATTATATAACTTTTTTTATATATTTTTTTATGGTTCTCAAATTCGAATAAAAATTCAAAAGATTTTTTTCTTAGAAAATGCTTAATAATTTTTCTAATTGTTATGACACGTTTCGTAGGGCTTTAATGGGTCATGTTTCTTAGCCCTTTGCCTCCACCAATGTGATTGTAGATGATATTAAAGGGCCAATATTTATAGAAGCATAATTAACGTTTATCGGGTAATTTTGGATAGGCCACTTGCCCATAATTTATTATGATGGATTAATGGTTTGTATTGGACTCAATTGTTGGATTTAAGCCTTATTAAAATGAAAATCTAGGTCTCTACCTCTATCTTGCCTTCCTAGGCCAAGTCCTGTCCGGAAGCTCTATTATGCATTAAACATAATATTAACATAGGGTTTTTGAGAAGTCAAGATTATAATTTGTATTGGACAAGTGAAATTTAGTAAAGCTGAGTCTCCTCTCTGGCTTGGGGGTTACTTTTAGCCAGAGGTGGTGAGGGAGGGTTTATTCTGTCGTTAAAGGTCAAATTTCTCCTTTTCTAGCTAGAAAGGAACGTCATGGAAGGCTTGGAGGATCACAGGAGGAAACTTAGTTTGATAGAGGAGGAAGAGGTGGTACTGGAAATCGATAGTGGTGAGGGGACGGAGATAGAATGTAAAGGAGCTAGAAGCTTGATTGGGAAGATCTGTTCTGATCAATCTATTGGGAAGGAAGTTCTTAGCAACACTACGGCAAAAATATAGAGGATAAGCAAAAGGACTACATTCGAAGAAGTGGATAAAAACACTTTCATAATCACTTTTGAGACTCATGCGGATAAATACAAAATTCTCGATGGTAAACCTTGGCTCTTTGATAATGCATTGTTCCTGATGAAGCCGTATGATGGAGACATAAGACCAGGAAAGTTATTGTTCGGCCGTGAAGTTTTTTGGTTACAGATGCATAATCTGCCCTTGGGTTGTATGACCATGGAGTGGGGAAACCGCATTGGCAATTCGGTGGGTCGGGTGATGGAAGTCGATGTAAAAGACGATGGCATTAGTTGGGGCATTGTCTTCGAGTAAAAGTAGAGATTGCAATTTGCAAAACCATAGCCCGAGGGCGATTCATTAATTACCAGGGCACTAAGCACTCGGTTCATTTTCCGATACGAGAAGTTACCTACGATTTGTTTTCAGTGTAGATGTATTCTACATGGAGAGCAAGGATGTCAGGCACCTAGACTTAGCAAAGGGGAGGAAGGAGCTACAGGTTCCCAGTTTGGGACGTGGCTGCGTGCCGAAAGTGTGTCAAGACGGTGGGCAATGCAGTTCAGAAAACTCAGAGGAGCGGGGGAGGAGGAAATGGTAAAGGGAGGAGGGAGGAAAGAGGCGGAAGTTCCCAAGAGCAGCTCAGAAAACAAGCGTCTAGAGGAGGGGATGGAGACAAGACAGCCTACCTCTGCTGTCCCTCAGTCACAAAATCCTAGAAATCCGATAAGTGGTGGGACTTCTGAAACAGGAAACACGGAGTTGTCTTCAAAGGATATGGGGGATGAAGTTCGGGTTTTCGAAGCTGATCCTGTATGAACAGAGGGGGCGGAATTTTCGCAGGAAATCCAACAACACGATGATGATGTTATAGTTGAAATATCTAATGGGCGGGAAATCGTATTAGAGACACAATTCCCAAATGGGCTAGGGGCAAGATATGGGCCCAAGCCCATGGGTGGATCTATGGGCCCGTTAGGCGAGACTTCTTCCACTACAAAGATTAAAACTACAGAATCTGAAGGGGAGAAACTGTCGTCTCTAGCTATAATTCATTCAACAAAAGGTAAGGGGCGAAAGTGGAAGCACTGTGCTCAGGATAAGGGGATTACCTCAGAATTGTCTGGATCTCCTTTGTACTCTGGTGGAAAGCGAGCGGTAGTAACAGACAAGGTTAGTCATCTTCCGTCAAAAAAGTTACGAAAAACCTGTGTAGTTAACAAGAGGGATGAAAGTGATTTTCTTACATTATCGGCGGTGGCTGCGAGTCAATACCACCGGGCACAATGAGGATCTTAAGCTGGAACTGTCGAGGGCTTGGGATCCCCCAAACGGTTCAAAGCCTTTGCTGGGTAGTAAAGGACAAGTCGCCCGATGTGGTCTTCTTGATGGAGACCAACTTGTCTTATGCTAAAGCTCATAGGGTTGCAAAGCGATTTAGGTTTGATGGATGTATTGTAGTTGAGGCGATAGGGAGGAGCGGAGGTCTTATGCTTTTATGGAAAAAGGAAGATCTCCTGGAATTGGTCAGTTATTCCCATCATCATATAAACATTTTTGTAAATGATGAGTAGTGTAAGTTCAAATGGCTGCTATCTTGCTTCTATGGACATCCAAATTCGAACTTGAGGAGCCAAACTTGGAAATTGCTTTCCTCCTTCAAGCCTGAGGATGGGGGGTGGGGAGTTATAGGAGATTTCAATGAGGTTTTGTATAAGAAAGAAAAGGTAGGGGGAAGCCTAGAAGCGAAAAACTTATGGATATGTTTCGAAATGTTATGGAGGAAGGGAACCTTTCTAATTTGGGTTGGTAGGGGGTAATCAATTTACTTGGTGCAACCATCATGAAGATGAGACTTTCACAAAAGAGAGACTAGATAGAGCCATAGCTAACAGTTCATGGAGAGAAAAGTATACGGAGGTTTCAGTGGAGACCTTACCAGCTGTTTGCTCTAACCATAATCTGATTCTGTTGAAATGCCTTCCAGATAGGTCTTCAATTCGAAGATCTTTCTTTTCCTTCAAGTATGAGGTAAGCTGGAACAAAGAAGAGAGATGTAGTAATGTTGTTTTTGAAGCTTGGCAAGGTCGAACTAAGATGGAAAATGGGATGGATAAAGTGACAAGCAAGCTGGATATAACCAAAAAGGAGCTTATACAGTGGAGCAGGAAGTTGGTTAGAGATAGAACAAAAGCCATTAGGGACAAGACAAAACTTCTGAGTAGTATGCAGAGTGAGGAAGGGCCCAATAATATGAGCGAGCAAAAAATGCTTC
This sequence comes from Cyclocarya paliurus, assembly GCA_029856935.1. NCBI lineage: Eukaryota > Viridiplantae > Streptophyta > Magnoliopsida > Fagales > Juglandaceae > Cyclocarya > Cyclocarya paliurus. Next base: position 12,699,658 of record CM056956.1, on the reverse strand, counting down.
AAAAGGAGCTTGATTTTCTCTTGGATTAGGAAGATACTTGGTGGAGGCAAAGGGCTAAGAAACACTGTCTGATTGGGGGCGACAGAAACACAAAGTTCTACCATGCCTGTGTAAATCAAAGAAGAAAGAGAAACTCCATTAATAGGGTTATAGATATGGATGGGATGGAGTTGGTAGAAAAGAGTGACATAGCAACTGGTTTCAAGAGATTTTTTTCTGAAATTTTTCAGTCCTCTATGCCTAGTCAAGAATGTATCAATCAATGCGTAGATGGGATAGAAACAAGGGTGACAGAAGAAATGCATCAAATACTGGACAAGCCTTGTACAATTGAAGAGGTGGAGGTGGCTCTCAAACAAATGTCCCCTTCCAAATCCCCCGGCCTTGATGGTTTCAGTGCAGGTTTTTTTCAAGATCATTGGAAAATTGTAAGTCATGATATCTCAAATGTTGTTACAGATTTTCTAAAAGAAAATTACCAAAGGATTGGAACCATACTCATCTTGTACTAATACCCAAGGTGAAGTCTCTTATTTCAGTGCACGAGTTTAGGCCTATTTCTCTATGCAATGTGGTTTACAAACTGATCTCTAAGGTCCTAGCTAATAGGATGAAAGTAATTCTTGATAAGGTGATTTCCTAGAACCAAAGTGCCTTCATCCCAAATAGGTTGATTACAGATAATATAATGGTGCTTACGAGCTTCATCACTCTATGCACTCCAAAAGGAAAGGTAAGGTAGGTTCTATGGCCATCAAGTTAGATATGTCTAAAGCCTATGATAGAGGAGAGTGGAATTTTCTAGAGGCTATGCTTATCAAGCTGGGTTTTAGTCAATATTGGATAGACCTAGTAATGGAATGTGTTAAGTCTGTTTCCTACTCTGTCGTCATTAATGGGGAACCAGGCGAGACTTTCTATCCCTCTAGAGGGTTGAGACAAGGCGACCCGCTATCACCTTACCTATTTTTAATCTGTGCTGAATGCCTTAGCTCTATGTTGCATATAGCTAATTCTAAGGAACTGATTAAGGGAGCAACTGCCTCAAGAGGCGGGCTAAAAATTACTCACCTCATTTTTGCCAACGATTGTGTCATTTTTTGTAGAACTTTGCTAGCTTATGGTATTTAATTCATGGTATTTTGCAGCTGTACGAGAAAGCATCTGGCCAAACTCTAAACAAAGATAAGACAAGTGTTTTCTTCAGCTTGAATACAAAAGAGGAGACAAGGGACTTCATACTTCAACAAGTAAATGGCTCCAGAAATAATGACTATAACATGTATCTTGGTCTTCCAACTTTGGTTGGAAGATCTAAGTACGAAACTTTTAGAAACCTAAAGGAGAAGATATGGAGACAGATCAACAGCTGGAAGACCAAGCTACTTTCCTCTGCAGGGAAAGAGGTTCTTATTAAAAGTGTGTTGCAGGCCATCCCAGCCTACACAATGAGTATTTTTAAGTTGCCCGTGTTGCTTCTCAAAGAAATTAAGGCTCTTTTGGCTAGTTTTTGGTGGCATTATAAAGGAGATGGGAGAGGCATTCACTAGAAATCATGGGGCTTTTTGGGTATGGTCAAGAACCAAGGTGGGCTAGGCTTTAGGGACCTCAGTTGTTTTAATAAAGCACTTCTTGCTAAGCAAGCCTGGAGATTAATTAAAGAACCTCATTCTCTGGTTTCCAGAGTTTTTAAACAAAAATATTTTCGGGAATGTGATTTATTGGAGGCAAATATGAAAGGGTCATCTTCTTCCTATCTTTGGAGAAGTATTTGGTCTAGTGTGGAACTACTTAAAGAGGGAACCTTCTGGCAAGTAGGTAATGGAGCTAGTATTAAAATTTGGAAGGATAAGTGGATCCCTAGCCCAGTGACCAACCAAATTCAGACTCCTCCAAATATCCTTGATCCAGAGTCTAGAGTGGAAGTGTTGATCGATGATGAAAGTAGAGCTTGGAAAAAAGATCTGGTGGCAGTATTTTTTAAGGAAGAGGAAGCCAAGTGTATCCTGGCTATACCCATTAGTAGGAGAGGCACTTGTGACAAATGCATCTGGGCAGGTTCAAAAAAAGGAGTTTTCTCGATCAAGAGTGCGTATTTTTTAGGTACTATGCTTAAGGGAAGACACTCAGGTGAAGCTTCAAAAAAAAAGGGGGTGTTCTGAAGTGTGGAAGGATCTGTGGCACTTAGAGGTTCCTGGCAAGGTAAAACTTTTTATCTGGAAATGCCTAAATAATATTATACCTACCAAAGACAACCTCCATAGGAAAAATATTGTTGAAGACAATCTCTGTCCAATATGCATAAGAGAGGTGGAGACCCCTGTACATGCGTTATGGGTATGCGCTGTTGCAACAGACATGTGGGGAGGAGAAATTACCATTTTCAGTAAATGGAGAAGATATTATTCTGATTTTCAACTCTTATGGACAGAGATGATTTCTTCTCTTAACAAGGAGAGTTTTGAATTAGCATCAGTTATAATGTATCATATATGGGCTAGCAGGAATGCTTTCATCTTCCAAAACAAATTTTCCCAACCGGGGACAGTCACAGCAAAGGCTCAATCTGAGCTTGGCCTTTTTCGAGAATACAATACCAGTGGCAGTAAAGGAGTTGAAGAAAGCACATGCATGTCTAACTCAGATATGGAAGCCCCCCAAGTGGCCATGTGTCAAAGCAAATTTTGATGCAGCTTTTGATAAGGATAATGGTAGGATGGGGATGGGGATAGTGATCAGGGACTCTACAGGAAGTGTGCAAGCTTGTTTGACAGCTTCAAGGGACGACATTCAATTAGCTTATCAAGCAGAAGGAGAAGCTCTCCACAGAGCAATGGAGCTTTGCACGGAGCTAGGCCTGAGGCAAGTGCTCTTGGAAGGAGATGCCAAAGTAGTCGTAGATGTTGTTAATTCCAACAAAGAAGACAATTCGTGGCAGGGACAACTAATTGAAGATTTGCAACAATCTCTGGCTTGTAACCCAGCTTGGCGATTAGTTTTTGTTCATAGATCTACTAACAGGGTTGCTCATATAGCAGCTAAGCTAGCTAGTTTTGATGTAAGTGAAAAATGTTGGTTAGAGGATGGCCCCCCCAGAGGTCAAAAATAAGGCTTTGGCCGATGCAGCTCGTATGGTGTAATCCTCCGTTATAAATGAAAATTTCTTAATTTAAAAAAAAAAACATAAGGTTTCTTGGAAAACATGCATACTCATAGTTACATACGTAAATAATATGAACTTGAACATGTAATACGCATGAAATGCCTTAACTTGTCATTCACTTGTCGTAAGTCGGTACCCACTGTTGACCCCTGTGAGTTAGGGTTACTGAATCTTAGTAGATTTTGATTTCGCTCATTGCCGCAAGTTGTGGAATTCGTACATAAGGAAGACACACTAGTGCACTACTAGCATGTACATCTTGGTAATGCAATATGCCTCTTAAACATACGGTACCATCTTTCATCATAATCATACATGTATAGTTTTTTATCATATCTTGTCTTATCATATCATAGTCATAAATTTCAATGAAATCGTGCCTTATCCTATCATATATTTCAAATGAAATAGTATTTTTTTTCTCAAAATGTTGTGATACATGTTTTCTCACATAAAACTATGACATTTCATAAATATTTTGATGCATGGCCATTTACATAAATCTTTTACAAATATCTTGAGGCATGCATCATGCAACTAACATGAAACTTTTGCATAATATCATGACATTTATAAATCTATCATGTCATTTCCTTCATGACTTGTGTACGTATATTTCTTGGATGAAGCTGATTACCTATAAAATAAGCACATAACTACGTCAATGTTTAATTAAACACGTACTTTGTAATTAAAATAATATACATTAAATAACTCATATTTCGATAACCTCAAGTCCTCATAATCCTAAAGTTGCACTGACTCCATAATATTGATGTTAAAACTATAAACCTAGTATTAATGTATCCAACTTCGATTTCACAAACGTTTCGTTAGTTTTCAAAAATTAGTATAACTTTTCATGGGCCCAACTCACTTAAATTCATATACCCCACCTAACCCACAACTAACAAGTTTTACACTCAATATCTCCAACGCATGACGCTCTCAATATATACCAACCTAAAAGATGCTAACTTTTGGCTCACGAGAGAGATATATCTCACGGACAGAGATAGTTTACAGGAGAGAGAGAGAGAGAGAGAGAGAGAGAAGGTCAGAGAAACTGAGAGATAGACAGAGGGCTTGACATAGAGAGAAAAAGAGAGAGAGAGGTTACCAAGAAACAGACAGCGTCAGAGGCTTACGGGGAAGGCTACCAATATGTTTGAAAGTACGAAGATTTAAGGCTTACAAGGAGAAGATGATTGATTTAAGTCCGTGTATACGTTAGACAAACATATTATAGGTTTAATGAGCAAGCAAACCCAATAGGAGGGTTCCACTTGACTTTTGGAGTTTGATTGATGATGTTATACGTATAATCGAGGTACTTGTTAATGGACTAGACATGGACTTTGAACGAGCACATTTAGAATAGCATAGAAAAGATGTAGTTAACCAAGAACCCAGAGGTCCAAGATCATTGCAGGATTTAAATTTTGATGATTATTAGGAACAAGAGATTCTTAGAGACCCGAGATAATATATATACATATATATTATATAAATATATATATATATATATATTTATATATGTAAGAAAGGGGCACCTATAGTGGGCACCCCTTCACCTTCTCTTGAAGGTTATGAAGTGGTTTAAGAACCACTTCATGAGGCTTGATGGCTGGCCATTAAGGGCCAGCCGGGCGTTACGCTTAGAGGAGCTATTTACATAGCTCCTCCCCCATTTGTATTAGTGACTTGCATCAAGAATTATCTCTCTCTCAAATGATTCTCTCTAGTCATGGCATCTAGGCTGTGGAACGTGTGAGTGTTGCTCTGGTATTACCACGTAGCACACTCCACCATCGATGTGAAGATCGTGGACGAACGACCCTGGAGAATCCGTGGAACAACTGCACTAGATCCGAGATATTTCCAATAAGGTGATATCGCTTCCGCTGTATGCTTTGATCTAGTATTTCTAACATTGGTATCAGAGCATGCTGATCGGTTGTTCCCGATTTATGATTTGTCGTGCTGTTTTTCTTAAGGAATATTTTTTCTATGATGTGAATTTGTATTCCTATGATTTGTAACCGTTACACACTAAGGTGTTGCGACGTGCAACAGAGGGTGTTGTTTGCCTAATGTCGAACGCCGCATGGGGCAATATCTCACGCAAAAGGCTGCTGAACACGACGGAAGTATCGTGCCTAGCCCCATGCTACGTCATCTAGGTGTCACAGTAAGCACCATCCAGATGCTTCGCTGCTACGTCGCTTATGGTGCGACACTCACCTGTTCTGCGCCTCCCATGGCGCTGCGCGTGCCTGTGTTTAGCTGACCAGGGCGTTAAGCGCACCAACTGGGTGCAACGATGACCACGGCATTGTGTGCACTGAATGGGTGCAGCGCAGCCCATGTCTTCGAGCACCGGACGTGTGCTGCATCGCTGCGCGGATAGGCAGCGCAGGTACAACAGTGCACCCTGTACTAAGCTAAGCAGCAGCGCACCAGGCCCCACAGAAAGTGACACTACTGCAGGCTGCAGTGCCTTCAGCAGTGCCTTGGGCACTAAAGGCCGGTGGTGGCGAGCACCAGGTGCTGCTCGCACTAGGTGCGGCGAGCACCAGGAGTCGCGCGCACCAGGTGCGGCGAGCACCAGGTTCCGTGCGCACCAGGTGCGGCGAGCACCAGGAGCAGCGCGCACCAGGTGCGGCAAGCACCAGGTGCCGCGCGCACCAGCAGTCGCACGCACATGGTGTGCTGCGCGCACCTGAGTCCAGCGGAGGAAGGAAGCTGAAGACAGCATGCTGCCCAGCGGCACTGTACAGAAGTAGCACCTCAGAAACGCTGCCATGGTGCAGCACTGCACACAGTGCAGCCTGGGGGCAGCGTTGCCACAGCTCGGCGCCTTTGCCCGGAGATTCAGAGCCTCGGTTAGTGGCCACTGCACTTTAACAGGCGGCAGGTACAAGCAGCTAAAAAAAAAAAAGTTATCTTCCTTTACAAGAACACCGTAACCGTTGGAAGGAAGAAGAAGAACAGTGCAATTTTTCTTTAGGTTGATATATACATGTGGGCTGCAAAATGGATTTGGGCCATTATTTTTTTTGTAAATCAAGTTTTGAGCCGAGCCTATAAATTTGTTTTCAGCTAAACCCATCTGTTTTAATTAAAAAAAAAACAGTTCGGTTTATATTATTTTTGGACTGAGAACCTGTTTTTGAGCCGTAGGCTGCAAAACGAAATGGGCTTGTTTTAAATAACTCTCGGCCCAAATTGTTTTTTAAAAATCCAGAATTTTTTTTTATAAAAAAAAAAAGGAAAAAGAGGTCATTGAGCGAATTGGGCTGTGAGTCCAGCCCAGCAGGCTCAGGCTTGCACAGCAACTGGGCGCCCATGTGGGTGTGGCCCATTGGCTGTCCAAAGTTCAGTGGCACAAGTTTTTTATGTGCAAAATGCTTGGTGGTGATTCATACCCAAGACCACAAACAAGGACAATTAGCTCAATCATTTGGGCTAGAGTTTACTATTGGCAAGTTTGCTAATTTTATTTATTTATTCAGCATGTTATTGTGGCATCAAATATTTATTTGAAATATTTTTTGCATATGATTATTGAATATATGCATGCCATGATATTATGAGATAATTCTTATCACATTTGTTAGGCATTTTATTTTATATTATAAATTGTCTAGATTATTATTATTTGTGAATAATAATTGTTTGGGCGAAATGTGATGAATTTTTTGCACATGTACTATGTTTACATGTAATTGTATGAGCTTATTTTATCACTTGTATTGTTAGGCTATTTTTTTAAGAATTAGTCTTTATTTTTTTTTTTAAATGTGATAAAATAAAGGATTAAGTAGCCTGAGTATGAATAGTCCATGCTTACGATTGGCTCAAATTAATTTCTTCGATCAAGGAAGAAATTATATTTACATGTGATTGACTCGATAGAGTACTTATCCTAGTGGGAGTATGGTTGAGATTGATTTGAAATTAATCTCCTATACGATATAAATTTGCGCAAAAATTAAGTTAGAAATTAATAATTAAGCATTGAGGCGCAAGAGATGATTAGGAAGCTTAGCGAATTTTCGATCTTGCGACATGTATTAATTATTTTTGTTCTAATTTAGATTAACGTGGCAAATTTCTTAGATGTGTGTGCAATTATATGCGCATAGTTTAGTAACTTTGAGATAATCGAGAAGAAAGCCTAGAGATTATTTATGCGATTTAATCGTCGTATTAATCTCCTCCATGAGCAATAGTTGGAAACAAATAAAGATTATTATGAGTGTCAGATAGTCTTAGACCATCATTATTGTTAAACCTCTGAAAGGTCTAGAATAAAATTGAAATTGTGCGTGGGACGCATGCACTACAATTTTTATAGAAGTTGATGGGATCAACTGTCAAATAAGAGCTAAACCACTATTTTTGCCTTTGAGAATCTTGTGAGTAATAACAAAAGTTGCGCGTTATTTTTTATGCAAAGATTAAATTGCTCCTATATTTGAGGTTGAGCATTATAATCTTGAAGCAACTTGGATTAACTCACAGATAAAACATATATCCTCTCTACTTGCTAGTATGTCTGACAAGTAAGGATATTAAAATTTGAGTGTGCAAGATTGTTGAGGACATTCTTGATTGGCACATTCATTTTTTAAAGGTTTTATCAGTGCACCTTTAGATGGTATTAGCACTGGTAATCTTGCTCAAGTTTTATTTCTCTCTAGCGAGAACAAATAGGTTCTTGCAGATATATAAACTTTGGAGCAACCCCTGAGAGTAATGTAATACCAAGCACCTTGGAGGTTTGCATGGTAACTGTGGCAAAAAAAAAAAAAATCTAAATAATTAGGTACGACTTATCTAAGCCTCACCTAAAAAATTTTGCTCGTGGTTGCACTGATGCAAGATAGGTTTTAGGCTAAGATAATTTCTTGCAATGTTTTTTCTTTTCTCTCCTATAGTGGATTAGAAAATATGAAAAATATTGAGTATACAAGAAATAAGGATATATCGCTAGTTAGCAGCTAAAACGTCACATACTGCATTTGTTGCACAAAGCGATGTTTTTATTAGCGCTTTTAATGCGATATTAAAGAAGTTTATACCTAATTTGATTTAAGACTCATTGAAAACAATAGTGGTAGTGAGAATTTCTAGAGGTTTTAAAGTTGGATGGTCACTCATTGACTCAGTGATATTATTTCTCAAGTGGAGAGATGATATGCTACAGTATGCCGTGGAGGCATAGGATGATGGGTGTGAAGCTTGAGAAATTAAAGTTTTTCTCGCTAATGAGATCCCTCTCCTTAATTTAGAAGAGTCAAAGAGAAAAGGCAATATGAGCATTTTCTATGTGAAAGTTTCTATATATGCAAACTAAGGACTTGGATAATAAAAAATTGTTTCATCATATAAATACGATTCCAAATATTTTTAAGGAAACTATATTTTTTCAGTTAAAATATTTTTTTTAAAATCGAAATCGTATGAGTTATATGATGAGAATAATTATCTCACAGTTTAATGACGACTTGCTAAGAATGGAGTTATAAATAAATTATGGCGCAAAACAATTTTTATATCACACTTGGGTTGATGTAATATGGTGTTGCGGCCTTAATTTTGATTTTCCGTCCTTAGATAGAGTTCATTCGCCTTTGAGAAAGGTTGAGTGACTATTTTGTGCAAACGTGAGTTCTAGAGGATTTAAGCTTGATCATTTTTTGGTTGAGTCAAGAAAATTACTCGTATTTTCGGCGAGAGTGGGGAATTGTGAATTTTTTGTAAACACTTATCTTTGGAAAGAACGTTTTTAATCACGTTATAAAAACATTGCATTCCACATTACCTTAACCTTAATTTTTTCAAAAATTTTTTTATAAAAGATCGTCGAAAATAATGGGAGTAATTCAACAACTAGTGTGAGTATACATTTAAGTGATGGTGTACCACTAGTGATAGTGACTCCCAAAAGTTATAGAATATAAAGATCCTCATAAATAGCGTGGAAGCAATATATCAATATTATCTCGTCGTTTAGAGACTAGAAGAGAATATTTGTAATATGGCTCCGCTAAAGGTATTGAATTCACATAGTAGGAATCCCAACATAGAATCTTAGATTCGCTTCACTTATATGATCCAACCTGGGGTTGTTGATCTAATTGATAAAGGAAAAGTGGAGTTGATAGAGGTATAGATCCATCTCTTGACACTAATTGAGTTGTATTTAGATAGCTATTGATCGCATATTTATTGAAACTTTTTTTGAAGGTGTTAAATAGCTGATTCTCATAAGAGAATTAGATGGTTAACTTTTGTGATATTTAGGCATGAAGTACTTTGAGCGCATGATTGTTGTTAGTACTATTTTGGTACAAAAAGCAAATGAATGCTGCTGGTATTGTTTACATGCGGCCTAAACAAACCATCTATTTAAAGATACCCAATATACCTAGTCGTTTTTTTTATTAAACGACCTATTGAATAAAATGTGATTCGTTGAACGTTGTTGACAATATTAGAAAAGTGTTATCATAAGAGATATTGCGAACTGGTTGTCTTAGATAATTAATTGTCACCTAATAAGAGGTTTTCCATACTACGAGGTGATGGACATGGATTTGTGAAAAGTAGCTCAGGCTTCATGTCTTGTGAGACTGTTTATGAGAAAAACAGTTTCTACGAGCTCTTGTTCAAAATCCATAGACAATTAATGAGATGAAAAATACTAAAGAATCTAGTTTTACCTATACTATTAGGTGTTTCCATTATGGTTTGCTCATGGGAGTTAGAGGTTAAGATTTTGTTAGAGGGTAAATATGACTTACTTGATTAAGTAAGTTTGTGATGCGATTGTCGTTAAAAGTAATGACTAGACTATTATAATTGTCTTTGGGGCAAAGGGCCTAATCGCTTTACCCTTAATGAAAAATAAATTATGGTTATCTTACATGTTTTTGTTGAGTACAAGAGCTTTATATGAAACCTTGAAGTCGCAAATTAAGTTTGCTGAAGGACATTTGTGGTCACCTTGTAGATTCTTAAAAATTCGCAGTTGGACTTGCTGATTAGAATCTAAGGTTTATATTATGAATTTGACCTAAATGAGATTCGCGATAAGTCGTCGTTGACTTCATGGTTGTGCAAAAGACTTTTATATGTAAAATCAGAGTCTCTTGGTTGGAGCATGTTTTGGAAAGTTACTATACATTAGAATGCGCATAGGGAGAAATGATCATTAAACATCACTTGAGAGTTGTGGTTTAATAATTGATCATGTGATATCTCTCTATCTCATGGTAATGCTCATTGTGCACATGATACTGATATGTTCTATGATCATGTGGCGTGATTGGAAGCATTTTTTATAAGCACACACATTCACCATAAATTTAGTAATTATGGTGAAAAATGTATATTGACAGGTTTAGATCGGCTCACTCACACGAGCGATCACCTTTGGCGCTACAAATGGGTAGCGAGCAAAGATGAGACAATGTGTCACTCGGTACTTGTCCAATGTGGGATAAGTTGTAAGACACAAAAAGATATGTCGCCTTAGTAGGAGCTACGATAAGGTCCATCATATTTAAAAGGACCGTGCATGGTTACCCACAATCCATGCAGCCTGTGGTTTAGCCAGATGCGAGATCCTCTTTGGCGCTTTGATAGCGAGCAAATGGAGGGACTTGGGTTAGGCGCTGAGATAGCGACTAGACTAAGATCTGTACGGTGCATTGAGATTAGATATACGCTCTTTCTTCCGAAAGAGAACTCTACCGTAGCATGTATTTCATACTACATGTGCTTTTGCGACCAACAGTAGAGGTGAGTGAATAATTCCCTACTTCCTCACCGTGTGAGTCCTGTAGGTCATAATTGATGACCTTAATTTATTTATGCCCTTAGGAGACCTTTGACTATGTCACGAGGTTGATGTTTTAGTGTTTGCTACTTTGGCATGTTATCTATGGCCATGAATGATGCGGTCTAAAGAGGCATTGCTGGGAAAGCGACTGGACTGAAACTAAATGACATGAGTGCGAAGGGAAGACTATTTGGTAACACATCGATAATGGTGTGTACTCATTGCTAGCAAGTTATGTTGCTTCTTGGGAGTTGCAATATAGCTGTGAGTACATCATATTTTATGGAGATTGAGCATTGCTCTGAGTCATTCTGACTTGAGAGGGATTAGGGATGCTTAGTCTGATGTGACTAAATGAGTCGAGGCATAACGAGACATTTTTAGGGATGTTTCTATGCTGGTCTTCTCTCGGAGAGATTTGGTATAGTGCTCCCATTTTTCTTTTACAGCTATGCTCAATGGTCGCACGGCCTATTTGCCAGTATGAACAAGATTGAGAACATACCGAGAGATGCAGACCTAGGGTCTTGCCCACTATGTGTGAGTGGGAGATGTAAGAAAGGGGCACCTATAGTGGGCACCCCTTCACCTTCTCTTGAAGGTTATGAAGTGGTTTAAGAACCACTTCATGAGGCTTGATGGCTGGCCATTAAGGGCCAGCCGGGGGTTACGCTTAGAGGAGCTATTTACATAGCTCCTCCCCCATTTGTATTAGTGACTTGCATCAAGAATTATCTCTCTCTCAAATGATTCTCTCTAGTCATGGCATCTAGGCTGTAGAACGTGTAAGTGTTGCTCTGGTATTACCACGTAGCACACTCCACCATCGATGTGAAGATCGTGGACGAACGACCCTGGAGAATCCGTAGAACAACTGCACTAGATCCGAGATATTTCCAATAAGGTGATATCGCTTCCGCTGTATACTTTGATCTAGTATTTCTAACAATATATATATAGTGGACGTGAGGCATGGACAAGTAGCATTGAGGAATTAGTGGTGATGTAAGTAAGAGATCAAGTTGGACGCACTATAAAGGTAAGAGTTGGATTTCTTCGTGCATTATGTAAGATTAAAGACTCCGAACTTTGGAGAGCTTCATGTTAATATTTAATTGGAGAAACTCTTCTCAGTAACTGGTTTACTAGAAGCACACCCAAGACAAACCAAGTCCATCATTGCCAACTCACAGTTTAATTTTACCCCCTCCCTCCCCATTACACTCTCTCCCTCTCTCAGCAAAAAACACTCCCTTTTGAAATTGAGGATATTTTCCCCCTCCCTCCCTGAGTTCGAGGATCTCGGTAGAACCAATGTGGCTATAAACTATCTTGCCATCATGATCTCAAGCTTCGTTAGGCAGAGGAAGCGGATCTGAGTGAGAGAGACAAATCTCGAGGAGAGAGAGGGCTCGGTGAGAGAGAGCTCATGGAGAGAGGGATCAAAGAGAGAGAGAGAGAGAGACGTGATGGGTAAATGGGATTACGGGGGAATGGGGAGATTACAAGGAAAAAAAAACTGATAGAGTGCGGGGTACAGGTCGCTGTATAGCCGTCCTCATTTATTTGAGGTTATTATTTTATGTGGAAGGTTTTATTTACTATTTTATAGTTAGGCTTTAGTCAAACCTATTGTTGAGATTTATATTTTAGTCTTGAATTGAACCCCCAAAGTGTATGATTGTTGACACTAAGTATGCAAAGGACGGAAGAATGGACAAGATCAAAGGTCTCCTATTCATGCATATCAGTAGTTAGAAGAACATCAGGAGGACACTTGACAGTCCCACCCTACCTATAAAAGGCTTTGGACAATGGATAAAATCTCACTTTTGAGATTGAAAAGTGTTGGATCTTCTTTGGAGTTAGGGTCTTCAAAGAAAGCAAGTGACTTTAAGGGTGCAAATGACAGAGAGCAGTGCCAAAGCCACCATAGTATTTTAATATTTTTTAGGTAGGTTACCTCCTAAGACTGTATTAGGAATGTTGGGTAAATTACGGGTCAAGGAGTCCCCATGCCATTCCTATGACACGTAAGTACGATAAACGACACACCTTTTATAAAAAGTATTTGTATGTACACCATCCATTGGAATCACATTTTTACGTACCGGAGTCATGATGGAAATGATTTTTGATTGCCAAATAGATTTATAAATGCCATGATTTTATGCAAAAGTTTCATATTAGCTGCATGATACACGCATCAAGATATTTTATAAAAAATCATGATTTTCTGTGAAGAATTATTTATTAAAATATTTATGAAAAGTCACGATTTTATGTGAAAAGATATGCATCAAAATATTTATGAAATGTCATGATTTTATGTGAGAAAATATGTACCTTGACATTTTAAGAAAGATTACAATTTCATTTGAAGTTTATGATATGATAAGGCATCATTTCATTTGAAATTTATAACTATGATATGATAAGATAAGATATGTTAAGATACCTAACGACCTATATCATGGCTGTAAGGCGGGTACCATATGTTTAATAGGCATATTGCATTGCCAGGATATACACTCTGGTAGTATACTAGTGTATTTTCCTTATGTATGGATTCTACAACTCGGATCACAAGCGGAAAGGAAATCTATTAAGATTCACTAACCCTAACTCACAAGGCTCAACAGTGGGTACCAAACTATGACAAATGAAAGACAAGTTAAGGCATTTCATGCACATTTCAAGTTCATATTATTTACATATGTCACTATGAGTATGCATGTTGTTCAAGAAACCCTATGTTAATATTATGTTTATTATATAATGTATTATTTATTGAGTGTTTGACTCATTTTTCATGTTTTTATGTTCAACCCCCCTAGGTGAGGATCTTTATGAGGATGGGGTATAAGAAAAAACTTGGCTCGGGGAGGCGAGGCAAAATCCTAGACAGTTTATGGCATGCTTAGTTTTATGATTCTCATTTTAACAGGTTATTCTTGATAAGCACATGACATTTGATTGATTTTAATAAGTGCATCCCCAAACTCTCTTTTTAATTTAAGTATTTTAATAAAGAGTGACTTTGTTTATTTTATGGAATCTTTTGCCTCTGGCACTTCTATTAAGAAGAAAATTTTTATAGGCAAGGTTAGTAGCACTCCAGTTTTCCAAATTTTTAAAAAATGATGTTTCTCTTAATCCTAGGGGAATGGGATGTTTCAAAAACCGACCAACCATATCTTTAACCCTTGAAACCGACTGAACCAGCCGACAAAGTGGGGGAAAACCTGCCAGACCGGTTTCGGTTGGTTTGCCAGTTTGGAAGGTACTTTTTTGGGCTTTTTGGGTACTTTTTTGGGTTGTTTTTCTAAAACCTATTTTTAGATTATTTTGGGGCCCAATTAAAATCCTAATTTGATGTAGTGACATTTTAAAAACCATTTTTAATATTCAAGTTTCATTTTAATTTTTAAAGGTCATTTGTAATGTTAGGTTAAAAAAATTTTAGAAATAGTAAAATAGTAACAACATGCTACTGTTATACCATACTAGATAGCTAAAACAAATGAAAACAACTCCGCTAAATGTTTAATACACAAAAAAAAAAAAAAAATTAAGGACCAATGCAATTCAAAAACTTAAGATAAATAATCTTTAATTATTCTTGATTCTTTACTCTTGCAGCATTAGCTTTCAATTTTTAATGGTTGTGACGTTTGATTACGCGCCCAACTCTATATAGAAACATAAATAAGAATAAAACAACAAAAATTAGTGAATTTAGATGGTGAAAAATACTAAAATTAATTATAAAAGTAAATGAATATTGAATAAATACCAAAGCATTACCCTCCACTAAGAAGCTCTCCACATTATCCATGGACTCTCAATTATCAACTAGTGTTGACAGATCTCTCAACCAATTTTGAGTACAAATAAAAGTTTCAATGATTTTCAAAGCCAATGAATTATAAAAATGATCAAGCACACAACCTTGCATATTAAATGCTGAGTCAGATGCAACGATGGAATCATGGAAACAAGTATGGCCAACAAGTCTCATACAATCCTCGCAAATATAAGATAGTTAGCCTCATTAAGTTTTCACCAAACCAAAAAGTCAAAAATAGGGTCCGGGCCTCACAACCATCTAATAAATACTTATCAATCTTTGTTTTGGCAACAATAGATCCAAGGTGGATAATGCTTGATCTAACTCAATGTACCATCGTGTCTCAACATCACCATCACCATCATCCATGATTGTAAATGTCAGAGGGGGCACATGGTCTTGGATAGTCGTGGTAGAACCAAAGCTAATAATAACTACCTTACACTTAACACCAACTATTCAACCCGAGTCTCATCCTAGATTTTTTCCAGTGGAAACTAAGAAGTCCTAACCTGCTACGTTGATCAAACACAACTACAGTCAACATCAACAAGTTAAACCTATCTAATGGCCCTCAATATTTATCATATTTCTTTCTTATGCTTGTGATCATGCTAATCAAATAATGATTAACACTCTGACTCAGCCTAATAAGCTCTTTTTGGAGTTAACAAATCTTCTGAAAATTGGTGTTAGTCGTGACATATAAAAACCCAAAAAATCTCGTAATGGTATCATAAAATATTTTAAAAAACCTTACAAATACCCACACCATCTCCCACTCCTCAGCTTTAGGAGTCCCCATGTGTCCATCACCAAAGTTAGAGAGTAAATTATAATCCTCACTCTCCATCTGCCTAAAAGTTTTCTCAAACTTCTCAGTCGCCTCGAACATCATGCATGTTGAGTTCCATCGAGTTAGTACGTCAAGAGACAATATTTTTTTACAATGAATTTTCTTTTTTTCTGCACATCTATTAAAATTATATAATCTTGCGGAGGAGGAGTGCACATATCTAACAACACTTCTAACCATTGTGATGGCATCATTATACTTCCTCAAACCCTGATTCATAATAAGGTTCAAAATTTGAGCACAACATCTCATGTGTATATACTCTCCTCCCAAAACATTCTCTATCAAAAATTGTCTCAAATATGAAATTACAAAATCATTTGAGCTTCCATAATCAACAGTTACAGTAAATATCCTCTCAATGCTCCAATCAAGGAGGCACGATTCAATATACCTCCCAATAGTCTCCCCTCGATTATTAGGAATTAAACAAAAATTAATGATTTTTTGTGTAATTTCCAATCCCAATTAATGAAATGTGCAGTTAGACATATAATTAAGATTTTGTATCTATGTTCATGTATCGGTAGTCAATAAAATCCTCATGCCACAATCTTTAAACAACTTTTTGAAATTTTCATTTTCTAATGCAAACAATTTCATACAATCTCTTACAATCATGCCGCAACATGACACTTTAAACCGAGATTCAAAAGACCAGCACAGCTTCTTAAAGCCTTGCCCTTTGACAATTCCAAATGGCAACTCATCTGTAATTACCAACTCTACAATCGCCAACCTCACAGCCTTTTTACTATTCTTGTGGATTACAAGAGTCTTCATCATACTACCAACACTATCTTAGCCCCCTCCTTGGATGTTGCCTCATCCACAAATATTTTTTGGTACCTATCCAAAAGCCTATGTTTATGAGATTTTTGGGATATAAAGGCAAATGGTTTTGCAAGGTTGAAGTTTCATTCCTCTTTGAGTGGCAAGCATACATCTTGACACAATAGTTACACTTAGCCTTAGACTAATCCACATGACAACCCTCCACCTTCCTAAGATGGTCCCAAACAACTAACAGATACTACCCCTTCTATTTCTTAGAAGTGGACAAGTATTATGGGTAGGGGCACTAGGAGTCTTGATGTTTGGGTATCACTCAAATCATCATCCAAGTTTCATCATCCAAGTTAGTAGTTAGTTCATTTAAGTCAACATCAATTGGAGTTAACGAAGAATCTATCTAACATGTGTAGTACAAAAATAATTACAAATAGAAAAAGCAAATAACAAACAAAACAGGAAACCACATACCACAATTACACAGTAGTTCGTTTGCACCTTGCAACATGACAAACATGACAAGTCTAAGACTCTAAAATCTAGATTTTAGTTCACTCATATTTCCACAATTTACATCAAAACAACTACACAACAAAATCACAACAACATATTCAATGAACAATAATCTAATTTTTTTACACAATAGCTAGTTTGCAACATGGCAACTATCATAAGTCTAAAACTCTAAAGTCTAGATTTTAGTTTAGTCATCTTTCCACAATTATATCAAAACAACATCATAACACAATTACAACATATTCACAATAATCTTATTTTTAAATTTTTTCATGCAAAAAAATATACAAAACCGAGCGTAGCTCCTCATTGTGGGAAATAGCTCTTGAGTTACTGTTCACGGTCCGAAATATTTTCTCTAAAAATTTTAAAATGCCTATACATACACAGATAAACAAGTTAAATATCAAATAATAGGAAAATTATAGATCAAACTTCAAATACCAAGCTAAACTGCCTTCTGTATATTACAGGTTATAGGACACCAACGGGAAATTGATTTCAGGCCAGAGAGAGATAGTTTAAGATGATGTGATCACCAATGGAAAGGGACCGAATGGAGGAGAGAATAGAGTGAGAGAGCTCGGAGAGATGAGAGAGAGAGATGGGTGGCCCGAAAACAAGAAATTTGGGAGATGAGAGAGAGAGAGAGATGAAACAGTCAGACCGAATGGATGCCGGCGGAGGGAGAGCGGCTTGCAATTGCGGCGTGTGTGTGTGTGTGTGAGAGAGAGAGAGAGATAGAGGGACCGGCGGAGGGAGATGATCGCCATGAGAGAGGAGAGAGACTTAGAGAGATGAAGAAGAGGGGAGGGGGGACGGGTAGTATCTTCAGCGCAAACCTAAAACGATGTCGTTTGCAGTATATTAAACGAAACGACGTCATTTCTTATTATTTTCTTCCTAAAACTTAGTTATAAACTAACGTCGTTTAACTCAAGTGAGTTAAACGTCGTCATTTCATATAAAAATAAAATATATATATTATATCAGTCGACCCAACTAGAACTGAACCGACCAACGTGGTTTCCAACGTTTTGAGCCACTGGTCGACCGATTCTCCACTGGTTTCGATCAGTTCCAAAATTCAACAGCTGGTTCCGATTGGTTACAGCAGTTCCTATTCACCCTTAACTTTTGAGTTTAAGAATGACTACTCTCATGCGAATCGAAAGCATTTTCATCGTCATGTCTTTATCTTCTTCTATTTTTGTATTTTATAGTCAGAATAACGTAACAATAGCAAACGTGGGTATAAATATAGGTACAAAGATAATAGATATTTTTGGGTGTGCAAGTCCCACCTCTTATTTTTGAAAAATAGTAAAATTTGTCATTAAAAATAATATTTTTTATATAAGTTTTATATTTATTATTTTTAAAAAAATAAATATATGAGAGTTGCACACCGTACAATTATATAAATCATTTTTCTCATAAAGGACATCACTCGTGCGAAAGTCACGACATTCACTCTTTGGAAAAAAAAAATCTCATTTAAAGCATCAATAATAGGATGAAAGATTTAAATCTAGTACCTTTCGGTCGAATCGTTAAATCAGAACTCTTAACTTTCTTTTTTATAAAGATAAAGCGGTCGTCTGATGATGACTTTGGTATTTGGAAATAGATTTTCGAAATATTCTTAGCAAAAAAAAAAAAAAAAAATTTAAAAGAAAAGAAATATACTGTTTTAGTTGGATTTTGATGGAAATGGAAAGGATATATTTTTTGGGACAATAATAAGTCTGTGAAGTCAATGTCCCTTGATACGAAAGGATTTATTCCTTTTTTCATTTCGTCAAATATCCCTTCATCTTCTGGAAATAATAGTATTAATTGGAATTTGAGAGCTGCTTAGTGCTTCTAGATTCTACTTTACTAAGGATCTTCTGTGAAGTGATAGAAATATTTAGGGCTGATTTGGTTATACAAAATCAAATTATCTTATCTCATATAATCATTATAATTTTCTCAAATTTTTAAATAAAATATAATAAACAATTCAATTTTTTCAAATTTTAAAATAAAAATAATATTATAATAATATTTTATTTATTTTTCAACAAAACATCTCATTTCATATTATCTAAACTGCGTAACCAAATAATACCTTATTTGCATTGGGAATCAACAAAAGAGGATTGTATTGGTGATTTCATCTTATAATCTATATGTTAAAAACAAGCATTTTTAAGATGAGAAATGATTTGTACAAATTTTAAATAGATAAATCACATACAAGTTTTTGTAAAAAAATGTACCCATCTAAAAATAAATAAATAAGCTATTATTTATTATTGAGACATATTTTCTCATAAAATACTTATATGAGACTTATCTATTTGAGACTTGTGTTTAGTATTACTCTTTTAAAATTGGCATGCCTACTCATACTTGTTGGGAGTCGGGCTTCGATCACAAGAAATGAGCCCAAGGCCCAAGCAATGGACAATTGGTGATCACGTCGTTGGTGACCAATACCATGCAACCAAGCAATCGGCGATCAATATCAAGCGACCAAGTAGCCAACGGCCAATAGTAGGTGATCAACCAGTTGGCGACTGAGCATTGGCATTAGACTCATTAAATGAGTCCAATCTTCAAAATTTGATGAATTTGACTTTAAAATCATTGCATTTGATTCACCATATACTCAAATCTGAAACTTTGAACTACAAGACATTATTCTTCATCTTCAAATTTGAAGACCTATTATTCATGGCTATTGGTATTATTTTATGCTTATTGCTGGTGGCTTGCGCGACCACGTTAAATGAATGCGTATTGAGACTGGCCTTCAACATTGTCATTTTTTATACGTGAAGCTAAAACCAAAACGAGACAGAAAATTGTGCATTGATACTATTGCTCAAATCACATGAATTTGTAATTTTTTAAACAATTCTCTTTATAAATTTAATATTTTTCTACGTCTCAAATAAATATATTAAGTTTAAAAATGAATAAAAATTACAAAACTATATAAAAACTATACATTGTAATTTGTATATATGATTGTTGGGTGGAAGAATGGTCGGTAAAATATGTTTGTTAGATAATTAGGTTGAGAAAAAAAATAATTGGTAAACAATAATTTAAGTATCAAATTAAATTATTAATTAACATATGGTTAGTGTAATTGAAAAATATGAAAGAAAAGATTAAAAATATTATTATTAAAAAAATAATATTATATTATTATTTTGATGAATCTAATGGCTAATCCAATATGGGATTATGGATAGGGAGGTTTTAGATTTATGGAAAATATGTACTTTTCATCAAATTTTAAAAATGAATTTGATGAAACCAATGCCAATACTCTGAGCGTCATAGCACTCTTCATTCTCCATAGTCGACTTGCCTAGCTGGCGACCTGCTGCTTGCAAGACTTATTCTCAAATATTATTATTTGAATATTTTTACACCACACACTATTTATATGACATAATTTAATTTATAAAATTCAAATTTTAAAATTTTTCTTCCAAATCAAATTATGCAACATGGATGTTGTGTTGTGTAAATGCATTCAAATATAATTATTCATTTTCAAACGGTATAAACCTTCTACCATTCTTTTATAGAAAACTTGAAAAACAACCTCCTATTCTTTATCCTATTTAAGATTGAGCTCTTGTGCAAGTTTTGCAAGGATTAACACAACGTGCTATGATAAATTTCGAATTAGACATCTCCATTAATAATTCCATTCATCCTAATTAAAGAAAGACACTTGTCATACTGTAAGGTTGTTACGTGCTTGAACATTTTTTTTTTAATTTTAAAAAATTTAATTTAATTTTAACTTTAAGTAATTGATTTTAACAAAAATAGAAAACAAGAAAAAAAAAACGTCGGCGGGGGAGGTAGTCCCTCCCTTGCCAACCACTAGCAAAACCCAATCATAGGCTTAGTGATGGCCCACGTGTGCATGTGGCGAAATCTGGCAACCCACAAGGTGGCTAAAAAGAGGCCACCACTTGGTTGCCCTTTTTAGGCCACCCCTTGGCACCGAACCCATGTTATTCAGCCTCCATGGGGCAACTTAAAAAGGGCCACCAAGTAGTCACTCACTTCTCAGCTACCCTGTGGGTGGTAGAATGTGGTAGAATTTGGCCACCCATGGTGCCTGGCCCTGGGGGGGGGGGTTTAGAATTTGCCATGCTCAACACATGGCAACCTTACAACATGATACGTGTCTTCCATTAATTAGGATGGACGTAATTTGTTACAAAGAGGGTTAATTCAAAGCTTGTCATAGCACATGGTATTAATCCTAAAAATATTGCACAATGACCTAATCTCAAATAGGATAAAACACAAGTGTTGTTGTCTAAATACTTCAGCAGCCATTGCGATGGCCACCATCTCATGGACAAACAACCAAGATAAGGTAAGTTCTTTGACAAGTGAGTATTCGTGCCTTGCCACTCTTCTTGCAAGCAAATGTAGACCCTAGGAAAAGAAGAATAAGTACAAAATAATTGGGAAACTTAAAGACAAAATGATCAATGGGGCTACAAAGGAAAGGAACTAACAAATTTTCCAACTATTTAAGAAACCTAGAATGATGACCCCTCATTGCTACCAAGATCTCAACTAATTCATGATGCTCCTGCACCACTACTAGGAGCTCAACCGCTTCACAATGGTCCCTTGCCACTACCATAAAGCCAATCACTTCACATAGTCCCTCACTATCACGAGGAATTGGGCATTTTGTCGATAGTCTCTCGTCAATTCTAAAGACTAATAGCTTCTCAAAAAAACATCACCACCCACGAGACCTCTAGATCCTTAAGGCTCTTAGCAAAGTTATCCACGAGAAGGGGCACCCTCCCTTGCGGATTTAAGACATAGCTAGTTAGGAGCCTCTTCCTCCAAGCTGCAAACCTCGAGCTCAAGCCTTTCAACCTTGATCACTTTTACCAATCTACCAAACACCCACCCTTGTCATGATCGGGGGGTGTAAGAGCCCACCAGAAATTCAGTAGATGAATTTCTTTAGGCTTTAGGAACATTTTGAAACCCTAGAAAGGTTTCACAAATCGAGCAATCCCGTAAGATTGAATCTATCAGCATAGTCAGTTTCTGGCCTACTTAGGTGTCAGAAACAAATTTTTATTTATTTGACATACTAATATTTAGGATTTTATAGCACAATAAAACGATTTTCATTTTCCGGAAAACAATCATTCACAAAAGCGTTTTCATTTGTTTGAGGAAGTTAGGAGTTGAATCTCGCGGAGTGGAGTACACTCCTAGTTTCATAGGATTATTTAAGATTTTATGGTGTAAACTTACTTTTTTGAAGTGCATAGTGAGTCATGTGTGAGTGCTATGTGGCACACAATCTAGTTGTTTTCAGATCACAGTGTGGAATGTCCAAATCAGTCTAGAGAGTTTTCATTTGAACAGTTGCCAAGATCTTAGCCACACTTGATGAATAGTATAGGACACTTGGAGCCAAGAAGAACCATGAGCTGGAAATGTCAAGGAAATGAAGGAAAAATCAAGTTTTGTAATCATGCCACCTAAGTCAAACACTATTCAATACAACCATTCATTTTAAGCCAACCAAAGAGGGTTTCAACCCTAGTGAAACTCCAAAATCCCAAAACCTTGGTGAAACCCTAAACTTTGAACGGTTTCCCCCCAAATGGTCACCCTAAACCCTAAATGAAGCCAATTTTAGCTTGGTCTTTAATCACTTTATTAAATCACTTTCACATGCTATTAACCATTTAAATTCGTGTCATTACACCCTTATCCATTATTTTATACTATAGTATTTTCATTGGACCAAGAAAAATTATATTTGGACTTGACTGAAACTCCAAACCAAACCCTATTGAAACCTCCAATGAGGCCCAATCGGTTTAGGCCCACCAAAAACATCAACATATGCAAGGCTTCTTGAGGAAGTTTCCCCCCAACTCCCAAGCTTGTCCTATGGCAAACTTTTCAACCCAAATAATGCTTGGATGGGAGCACAAAAAGAGACCCCAAAACTATCCTTCACATGGAAGCTTCCTTAGCTGAAAACCATGGGCTGTATGGCACATAGTTTTCACTACTTTTGACTGACCAACCTCCCACCAAATTGACTTAGCTTGGCCACTAAGCCAGCCCCTCCTATTTAAGTCTTCCATTTTCGTCCCTTTCACCATGTGATCACTTTCCATTCACTTTCTTGGAGAAGACTCAAGAGGCAATTTCTGAAAATTTTTCTAGTGATATTCTCATGAATCTCTCTTCATATAAGTTGTTCCTCTTCAAGTCTAGTTTCCATTGGCATATTTTGTGAAAAGTCTGCTTAAGCATGCAAAGGTCATACTGGGTGATAAACTGAACAGTGTGTGATTCTTCAATTTTTTTGATGAAGTTCTTGGCAAGATCTTGGTACGATATTTTTATGGTTTGTATTTGATATGCAAGTGTGATGAAGATTCATTGCATGTTAAAAAAAAAATTATAAGAGTTTTGCATGGATCTAGAAAGTTGGACACTGGGAGTTGCAAGTTAATATGCTCCAATGACTATGATATTCACATATGTCACTCTTAAGACTTTGTTCAATGTGTTAGAATTTTCTTTTAAAGATTTATGGTGTTGATCTTGAGGATATGAATTTTTATGCATGCAAAGGTTTGGTTAGGTCTTATACTTGAGGTTCACTAATGGATTTGTGTTTCTATGCAATTTTTGCCATGTGATCTTAGGTTTGATGCTTAGATCTATTTTAGGACTTGAAAATGAAGCATATGAGGTTTTTTCTTGATGATTTACTTCATGAAAAATTTGGATCTAATGGTTTGATAAAAACAAATCATATAGTACTCAGTTTTGGAGTATAGGTACAAACCAATTGTGTTGAATGCCATTTTGTGACTTTTTTGGTTTTGGTTAATTTTTTAAAGCATGATAGTCCTTAGGATTGTTTTTTTAACATACTTTGTGACGCCCCAACCTCTACTTGGGATAGAATAGAGACTTAGAGCGTCAGGACATGCAACATAAGGTTACATACCCATGCTCATGACAACTAATATGCAATGCATCCTATAAATGCATCTAGCAGTATGCAATAACCGCAACGGAATAAGAGTGAATAAAAACTTATGCCAAGATAAACTAAAATATCTCAATATTATTCATAAGTTCAGATCATAAGGTAGCATAATGGTAGTACAAATAATTAAGATAAAAAATCTCCATAGCTAAGTCAATTGCTTCATGCATTCTAATGCACGAAGAGTTAGGGCTATAAACATCATAATGAGATCTAGTCTTTTGTCGAAGTCTGGCTCCTCCTCAATCAATTAGATCCACTGGTTCATCTGGTCCATTTTCGTCAAGTCTTGACACAACTTCTATCATTCCGAGTGGAATGATAGTGGGTCCACAAAGGGTGAAATTTACTTGAAATTTTAGTAAATTAGACAACCAATGCGCATAATGATAAATTATGTATCATGAATGATAAATATGAAATGCATGAGGTGCCAAAAAAACAAAAACAAAAATTCATGTTTGTCTCCTATCCAGATTCCTCAGAATATTCAGAAAAAAACTGAGACACACATTTTCTTACGGAGAACATTTTTCTCTTCAACCCTCAAAACATAATTTCACCATAATATTTCATCATTTTTTGCAGTTTCATAATTACTCATAACATTAACATCATAACGTATGGTATCGTCACAGTTCTCCATGTGCACTATGAGTACTTGTTAGTGACTGTAGTACAACTCACGTTGAGATTACATTGTCTGCAAACTCATTCTTTTATTTTTGGTAATCTAGCCTCTTCGTCCAACTTAATAAAGTATTTTGGCAACTCAGTTTGTGTCCCAACAAGAGTATTAGTGGGCTCTTTTCTTTTCTTTTTTTTTTTAACGAAAGGTTAGAACTTTATTTATGAGTTTTTAATAGAAGGACTAATCTTGAACCCAAATACTTCATTTTGACCTTCCCATTCTAGTTGCGAATCAATTTCTTCCATAGTCACTTGGCGGAGCACACCTTTGGTGCCTAAATGTGATTTCATTATATCAATTTTCTCTAACAGACTAGATGCATACGAGAAAATCTAAACTTCACCATTTCATCTTTGACTTCCAACCACTCTGTTATTAGTCTTATGACTACTCAACCTTATCCACCCTATGAGCTCAACATGTATGGGTTTTTGAGATTCTCAGATCACTCCAATGTAAAACTATGTTAAGGATGTTGTGGGTAGACTCTTTTAAATCAGTCTTTTTAGCGTCAAATTTTACCCCAATGATACGGTAATATTTTTCTTATGCAAGTTGGTGGGTTTTGGATGCATGGTCATTAGTCATAAATGTGTACTCGAAGGTTATTGATTGCATCTGAGAATGAATAGAGTATTTAAGAATATAAGTGAGTGTGCATGGATTTGGGAGACAAGAAGTCTATTTGCAATCAAAATGTGGGAATAGTCATCTTGTTAGGTGCTTAAATGGATTAGACTCCTAGGTTTAGACATTTTGGCGAAGTTATCAAGAGTGCGCAATGGAAGCGTGGTTTTTGGTAATATGATGGGTTGGAATTAAACTTAGTGATGATTGAAAAATTAGTTGTGACTTGAGATCACTTATGACTTAAATCTCGTGGCTATAGATTTCAAGCTTGAGGATTATTAGGAAAGAGAGATTTTAGGGACCCCGATGTAAAAGATAATAGAAGTAGAAGGCGTGGACATGTGACATTAAGAAAATGGTGGTGATGTAAATATGAGATTAAAATGGATGTACTATAAAGGTAAGAGTTGGATTTCTTTGCAAATTAAGTGTAAGATTTTAAGGCCTCAAACTTTGGAGAGTTTTATGCTGCTATTTATTTAAGGTTGTTATTTTTAGGAGGAGAGTTTTGATTTACTATTTTTTTTTTCAATGGAATTAAGATAAAGATTTGGGTGGGAATTATTACTAGGTTTTTTAATCAAACCCTACTGTTAAGGTTTATATTCTTAGGTTTGAATTGGACTAAGAGTGATGGGAACCAAGGTGGGTCCAGTCTTAAAGATCCTTTGCAAGTTTCAGATGGGCCAATTATAAGATCAAGAGCCAAGAAGATCGAGAAAGCAATGCAAGGATTAGTGCAATCCACTTTGGATGAAGCTAGCAAGAGCCCAACACTCAAGATGAGTTTGAAAGAATGAGAACCAGTTTTGATCCACTTGATAAAAGATGTGGAAGACATGATTTAGAGTTATTGTTTGGGCCTATTGTTATTGAAAGCTTTCAATTTGTTATATGATTTATTTTATTATTTTAGAATAAGTGGACTTGAGGATGCTTGGCCCACATATGTCTTATTTCTTATGAACTAGGATTTTGGGAATGCCTTGTATTTTGGCCAAGGGCTTATTTAAAAAGTTACTTTATAGGAACTAGGGTTTCAAGAAGTTACTGTAGCCAAATTACTATAGCGTGGCACTATTCATTCGGGGGTATTTTTGAGAGAAATGGCTTTATTTTGGCTAGGGTTTTAATTAAGTTTTGGTTTAAACACTCTTTATAGCCTCATTTTAAGAAGTAGAAAATATTGAATATTCATTGTGAGTTGAGTTTACTCCTCTTATTCTTAATTAAACTTTGGTACTTATCAAAGGTAAATCACAATCTTTGTGGCATTCCTCCTTGTAGTCTAGGTTCTCCATCCATTGACTTGATTTTGACTTTCTTGGGTGAGTTTTCAAATTGATTGTGGGTTCAAAGGATTCTATTCATGAGGGTTCATATTATTTGGTATCAGAGCTTGGTTTGCAATTAGGTCTAATTCTATCTTTTAATTCTTGCATTACTTATAAAAAAGAAAAGAAAAAAAAAGTGCAAAAATTTCCTTCATCTTATGGCTGCAGAATTTCTCATTGTTTTCTAGGGTTTCCTTATTCTTTGATTAGGGTTGCTTGGTTCTTTGATTAGGGTTGCAAAAACAAAAACAAGAGAGAGAGAGAGAGAGAGAGAGGCTGCTTATATCACTTATTCTAGAGTTTTAAGTTATTGTTAGGGGTTTTGTCAATTGCTTATTCTTTTGATTGTGATCAAATTAGTTGGTGAAAAGAAAAGAAAGGAAAAAAATCGTAAAAAAAAAAAAGAAATCTGATTTTTTTTTTTATTGAGCTTTTTCATCAAAGGGGCTGCATACTTCATTATAGTTGGTATCTTGTTTCATTCGTATAATTTTCTTGATTCTTGTGTCATTTTATTCTTTTCGTGTTTCTCTTGTTCTTGTTTCTTAGACCTAATTACTAGTTAGGATAAAATAAGGTTACATTGTCTTGATTGAGTTCAATTAGTTCGTAAAGAACTTGAATGGGAAAACTCTTGAGGTAAAAGGTAAGAGAGTGTGAGACTATTATCGGGAAAAATTCAATTGAGAGTGAAACAGGAGTGGAGTGCCATTATTTAAGTGTAAACACGTAAGAGAGTGTGAGGTTTTTTTTACCAACAACATTCTTTTGTGCAGCATATTACAATGTCTCACCGGAGTGGCTCATCACCAAGGAGGATGGCAGATAACTCATCCTTTGTGTTGCAAGCCATGCAACAACAGTTTGAGCAGTTGAACTTAGTGTTGGGGGAAGTGAGGGATATGATAGATCTTCAAGAAGAGCGATTAGAAATCTACAAGGTGGGAGAAATAGGAGGCGACGTGAGCTTAGGGTTGAAAATGAGTATAAGAATGAAAGAGATGGTGAGGATGAGGAAGACCTAACATCTGTAGTTGGGTCGGATAGACATAGAAGAGTTAGGTATGAAAAAGGACTTAAGGGGAACCTAGGGGTCGGGATGGTGTAGATAGAGATCTTGGGAGAATCAAAATGAAACTATCATCTTTCTAAGGTAGAACTGACCCTTAGATTTATCTAAAGTGAGAGAAAAAAGTAGAGTTGGTGTTTGATTGTCATAATTACTCTAAAGAGAAGAAAATGAAGTTGGCGGTGATTGAGTTCACTGATTATGCAATTATTTGGTGGGATCAATTAGTGACCAATAGGAGGAGGAATTATGCGAGGCCTGTAGAGACCTTGGGAGAGTTAAAAGCTCTCATGAGGCAGAGATTTGTGCCTAACCACTACTATAGGGACCTTTACCAAAAACTCCAAAATCTTACACAGGAGTCTAGGAGTGTGGAGATTACCATAAGGAGATGGAGGTGGCGATGATTCGAGCTAATGTCAATGAGGACTGGAGGCCACCATGGCTAGATTTGTGAGTGGTTTGAATAGGAAAATATCCAATGAAATTGAATTACAGCATTATGTAGCGATAGAGGACATGGTGCACATGACTTTAAAGGTGGAGAGGCAATTAAAGAGAAAAAGGACAGCAAGGTACACTTCAATTTCTAGCACTACTTGGAAATCAAAGTGGGATAGGAATGATCCAGCTGAAACAAAGAGAAAGACCGAACCAGCTAAGGGAAAAGATGAGGGAACTAGCAACAAACTCAAGGTAGAATCTCAACTTTCAAGGAATAGAGATATTAAATGCTTTAAGTGTTTAGGTTCAGAGTACATCGCTTCCAAATGTCCAAACAAGCGGGTGATGATTATGCATGACAATGGGGTGGTGATGACTGAGAGTGAGGATGATAGTGATGAGATGCCCAATTTGGTTGATGCTAGTGATGATGATAGAGTGGAATACCCCGTGCCAGGTGAGTTTCTTGTTGCCAGGTGTGCTCTCAATACACACATTAAGGTGAATGATGCAGAGCAACAGAGAGAGAACATTTTTTATACTAGATGCCATGTCAACAGCAAGGTATGTAGTATGATCATTGATGGGAGGAGTAGTACTAATGTGGCTAGCACTACTTTGATTGAAAAGTTAAATTTACCAACCTTAAAACACTCTAGACTATGGTTGAATGATTGTGAGGAAGTTAGGGTGCATATACAAGCGTTAGTTACTTTTTCAATTGGAAAGTGTTAGGATGAGGTGTTTTGTGATGCTGTGCCTATGCATGCTGGCCATATTTTGTTGGGGAGTCATGACAGTATGATAGGAGGGTGACACATGATGGGTTCAAGATCATGTACAACTTTGTAAAGGAGGGCAAAACAATCAAGCTTGCTCCTTTAACTCTAAGAACGGTCCATGAGGACCAACTGAAACTGAAAAGTGAGCTCAAAAAAGAAAGAGTGAAAATGAGCTTGATAAAAAAAGAAAGAGTGAAAAATAGATTGAAAAAAAAAAAGAATGAGAGTGAAAATGAGCAAAAAAGAAAGAGTGAAAAAGAAATAGGGTGTACAGAGAGAAAAGAAAAGACAAAAGTGAGTTTCTATGCAAGAAATAGTGCGCTTAAGAGGGCTTTCTTAGCAGATCGCCCTATGATTTTTCTTATCTATAAAGAGTCTTATCTTAATCTTGATGAAACTAACCAGTCTCTTCCTAGTTTGGCTACTTCTTTGTTGCAGGAGTTTGAGGATGTATTCCCAGAGTTAATGCTAAATGAGTTGCCACCCATTAAAGGCATTGAGCATCAAATTGATTTTGTGCTCGAAGCTATTATTCCAAACTGAACTACCTATAGGAATAATCCAGAGGAGACAAAAGAGCTTCAGAAGCAAGTTGAGGATTTGATGAGTAAGGGGTACATGAGGGAGAGCATGAGCCCTTGTGCAATACCAGTACTGCTAGTACCAAAGAAGGATGGGACGTGGAGGATGTGCATTGATTGCAAGGTGGTCAACAATATCAAGGTAAAGTATCACCATCCCATTCCTAGATTAGATTATATACTTGATGAATTGCATGGCTCATGTATTTTCAGTAAAATTGATTTTAAAAGTGGGTACCATCAAATTAGAACGAAAGAGGGTGATGAATGAAAAACTACTTTTTAGGACTAAGTATGGGCTTTATGAATGGTTGGTTATGCCATTTGAACTTATAAATGCGCCTAATACTTTCATGAGATTAATGGACCATGTCCTACGTGTGTTCATAGGCAAGTTTGTGGTTGTGTACTTTGATGATAGCCTAGTGTACAACAAGGACTTAAATGAACATATTGAGCATTTGAGATATGTGTTTGATGTGTTGAGATGTGAAAAGTTGTTTTTCTTGGTTATGTTGTTAGTACAAAAGGTATTGAGGTAGATGAAGAGAAAGTCAAGGCCATCAAAGAGTGGCCAATGCCAAAGAGCATTGCTAAGGTAAAAAGCTTTCCTGCTTCGCTAGCTTTTATTGGCGTTTTGTTAAAAACTTTAGCACCAAGACTGCACCATTCACTAAGGTAATTAAAAATAATGTTGGGTTTCATTAGGGGCTGATCAAGAGAATGCTTTTGCCACTATTAAAGAAAGGTTGTGCTCTGCACATGTGTTAACATTACCTGATTTTAAAAAAGTTTTTGAGATTGAATGTGATGTCTCAGGAATAGGGATTGGGGCCGTTTTAATGCAGGATAGGCGGCCCATAGCCTTCTTCAGTGAGAAGCTAAGTGGAGCGTCCTTGAAATACCATACTTATGACAAAGAGTTTTATGCTTTTGTTCGTGCATTAGAGACTTGGCAGCACTACCTGTGGCCTAAGGAATTTGTGATCCACACCGATCATGAATCATTGAAGCATCTCAAGGGTCAAGGTAAGTTCAATAAAAGGCATGCTAGATGGATGTATTACATTGAGACCTTTCCATATGTCATTTGTTACAAGCAAGGTAAGGAGAACATTATTGCTGATGCTTTATCCCTGAGGTCTATACTTCTTACTTCTATGAGTGCTAAAATGTTTGAGTTTGAATATGTGAAAGACATATATGCTGATGACGCTAACTTTTCTAATAAGGCATGTGATAAGGCGACATTCGGTAAATTTTACAAGCATGATGGTTATTTGATTAAAAAAAGCAAACTTTATGTGCCAAGTTGTTCTATGCGTAAGTTATTGGTACGTGAGGCACATGGTGGGAGATTAAGGGGACACTTTGGTGTCAATAAAACTTTAGACATTTTACATGAACATTTCTTTTGGCCTAAGATGAAGAGAGATGTCAATCGCATTTGTGGAAGGTGCATTACATGTAGAAAAGCCAAATCTAAGATTTTGCCACATGGGTTGTATACACCCTTACCTGTTCCTAGTGAGCCATGGGTAGACATATCTATAGACTTAGTTTTGGGCTGCCTAGGACAAAAATGGGTAGAGATTCTATTTTTGTGGTTGTGGATAGATTTAGTAAGATGAAACATTTTATTCCATGCCATAAAACAAATGATGCTACAAACATAGCTGACTTATTTTTCAGGGAGATAGTGCGGCTCCATGGTGTACCAAGGAGTATTATTTCTGATAGGGATGTTAAATTTCTTAACTACTTTTGAAAAGTTTTGTGGGGGAAATTAGGTACTAAGCTCTTATTTTCCACTACTTGTCATCCACAGACTGATGGTCAGACTGAAGTAATTAAAAGGACTTTAACTCAGCTTTTACACACTATTGTTCATAAGAATTTAAAAACTTGGAAGGATTGTTTGCCATTTATAGAGTTTGCATATAATAGGGTCATGCATACTACTACTTCATATTCTCCTTTTGAAATTGTTTATGGTTTTAATCTACTTACTCCTTTAGATTTGATGCTTTTACTTGTTAATAGTAGGAGTAGCTTGGATGGACAAAAGAAGACGGAGTTGGTGAAGTCACTTCATGAGAGGGTACGGCTTCAAATTGCCCAAAACAATGAAAGGGTTGCTTCCTAAGCCAATAAAGGGAGAAAGCCTGTCATCTTTGAACCAAGAGATTGGGTTTGAGTTCATATGCACAAAGAAAGATTCTCAGCCCATAGAATGACTAATTTGCATCCTCGAGAAGATAGACCTTTCCAAATTTTTGAAAAAATTAATGACAATGCATATAAAGTAAACCTTCCAGGTGAGTATAATATTTTTACCACTTTCAATGTTTCTGATCTTTCTCATTTTAATGTAGGTGAAGATTCGAGGTGAATCCTTTTGAAGAAAGGGTGAATGATGGGAACCAAGGTGGGCCTAGTCTTAAAGGTCCTTTGCAAGTTCCAGATGGACCAATTACAAAATCAAGAGCCAAGAAGGTCAAGGAAGTAATGCAAGAATTGGTGCAATCCACTTAGGATGAAGCTAGCAAGAGCCCAATACTCAAGATGGGTTTGAAAGAAGAAGAACCAGTTTTGATCCACTTGATACAAGTTGTGGAAAACATGACTTGGAGTTATTGTTTGGGCCTATTGTTATTGAAAGCTTTCAATTTGTTAAAGAATTTATCTTATTAGCTTAAAATAAGTAGGCTTGAGGATGCTTGGCCCACATATGTCTTATTTCTTATGAACTAGGATTTTGGGAAGGTCTTGTATTTTAGCCAAAGACTTATTTGGAAAGTTACTTTTAAGAACTAGGGTTTCAAGAAGTTACTGTAACTGAATTAATGTAGCGCGGCACTATTCATTCATGGGTATTTTTGGGAGAAAAGGCTTTATTTTGGCTAGGTTTTGGTTTAAATACTCTTTGTAGCCTCATTTTAAGAAGTAGACAATATTGAATTTTCATTGTGAGTTGAGTTTACTACTCTTATTTTTCAGCGGGTCTAGATTTTAATAATAATCTAAGTTCTTGAAACGAGTTCTCAACGAGTATAGATTCTCCATTCATTGACTTGATTTTGGCTTTTTTGGGTGAGTTTTCAAATTGATTGTGAATTCAAAGGATTTCATTCCTATGGGTTTATATCAAAGAGTGTATCAGTATGACTGTTAACACGAAACGTGCTAACATACACACCTAAAGGATTAGCGGATATGTGAGGTACTAGACTAAAATTTTTGGAGGATTAGAATCATGGAACATTAGGTTCAACAATATGATCGAGGATAGATTTCACATTCTATTTCTACTTGGTTGGCTGCCGTGATTTGCACAATTCTACCACGAGGGTTAAACACGGAATACGTTCTATTATGATGTTGTTCAGTTATGTTTATGCAAAAAGATTTTATATGTTTTATTGCTATAAATAAATGTTTTCTGAAGTTCACTCTAAAAATTTGATAATCTGTTTTGTTTTACATCTTGTACTGCTCATATCTATATACTACAATATGTTCACTACTTAATGAGTTATTGATAACTCACTCAATCACTTTCAATATTTTCAAATGATTTTGATAGTTCAGTTGAGACTCAAGAATAAGAAGCATGGGCAGGGTTAGCTGATGATAGTGGATTGAGTACCTAAGCATACTATGCTTATCGGAGGATTTTAATTACTAGATTGGATATTATTATATTGATTTGGTTTATTGGGATGTTGATATTTTATTGAGACTTTGTGAAATTCTTGATTAATTATGCTGAGGTTCTTGTAGGGGAACGTCTATATTTAGTTTTAAGAAATGAGTTCATGTTTATAAAAGCCTTCCAAGTAATATATATATAACTATATATATATATATATATATATATATATATATATATATTATATTGTTGGAAGATGATTTAGATAACCAGAACTAACTCCCTAGACCTCCAGATATGAAGCGTTACATAGAAAGCCAAGTATAAAAAAGCAAGGCCCAACATTGGCACAATGCTTAAAACAAAAAGACAAGAGAAATGATATTTGAGTGCACAAACACCGTGCACTCCTTTTGAAAAAAGTAAATAAATATGACATCTACTTAAAAATAATAATTTTTTAATATTAGATCACAATCTTTATATCTAATCTTTTAAGTGCACAACTAAAATCCCCCTTCTTTTTTTCTTTTTCTTTTTTTTCGTTTTATTCTTGTGTCTAAACTAGAGTGAAAGAAAGAGTAAAGGAGGAGAGGGTATTTATGCTTATCGCAGACATGAACCTATGGGAAATCCAAACAGATCATGCCATTCTAAAAGCTATTATTAGCTTATCATTCGCCATACAGGCTCTATGGAAAATAGGAAAGTTCTTTTGCATTCAAAGCTTCTTTTTCCTTTGTTAATATTTGCTAAAAGTAGATGGAGCAGGAGAACCCTAGCTGCTTATGGCTTCTCTGCTAAACTATAGCAAGTTCACTGAGGGAGTTATATTTGAACTAGAGCCTAGTCCATAATCAGATTCAATTGCTTGTTGCATAAAAGTTTTAGTTTTAGATGCTGATAATCTCAAGTGATCTGCAGTAAAAAAAATAATGAATAGTAGGAAAAAAATAATGAATAATTTGTGAATACTAAATAATAATAAACTGTTTATAAATAGTAGTCGTCTTGTAACAGTGCAATTACTATAATTTTCTTTTTCTTTTGATCTGTATCAATTATGAAATTATCAAGTTGATCCCCGTTAAATATTCTCGTAGAAAAAAGAAAAGTACTGCTGTTGAGTAAGCCTAGTTCCAAAATCATTATTGCCACTGCCTCTCTCAGGCTGACAACAAATACAGCAAAACCTTTTGTAAGAGCATGGTTTTGAGCTACACGGCTTTATCTCGAACATTATGTACCAAATCGATGGTTTCAAACATTAACGTCACCTCCTGCATCGTCTCATCAGCATGTAATAAATCCAGCAACATTTTAATATAGTTAATTACGAAATAGTTCCATACTAAAATCCTTTCATAAGCAGATCCATGACCGCAGCAAAATAATCAGTAACTAGACATCAGCATGGTTAGAAGACATCACATTTTAAAAAAGCAGAGGCCACGACACAGGCAGAGCCTAAAATGACTTGAAGCAACAGGTAGCCATGAAAGGCACATCAGAAGTACCAAAAAGGTTCCACGTTACTGTCTGGTCCAGCAAACTTCCTTAGAGGCCACACCAAGTACTTGGCTATATACAGACCAGGTGTCCAAAATACAGTGATTTTCAATATTCAGAGGAGACAGCCTCAACAAAAGAACATGGAATTGCAGACATTCTCCTGTAATCTGGGCAGCTGTGGCACAGGGACAGCTCCAACAGATGTCAACCCACCATGACTTGATGACGTCTCAGACATGTCTTCAAATTTCACGAACTGTCCAATTTGGGTGGCAGCCAAGTGCGCATAGCATATCGGAGCAACTGCAGGGAGAAATTTACATGACCAAAAAAATGCTCCAAGATTCAATATTTGAGGATATTAAAAGGACCTGGGGCAGTTTTAAGCAACCAAGTAATACTGTGATGCATAAGATTGATAGGCTCAATATACTGTGATACTTCAGAAATGTACAGTGATACTTCAAAAAGCAAGCCAACCAACCACAAGTTGCATCATATTTAACTCTGAAATTACCTACAGATATTGCAGTAGTGCTTCTTTGATACCTGCATTAATCACAAATTCAATTGAATATTATTTTAGTAGCTAATCTTAACTTGAAACTAGTTATTCAAACCATACTTGACATCAAATATTTACTTACACATATGATAGGGAATGCACAAGTTCCTGTAGATCATCTGACGAAAAGCCAACCTCATCTAATAGAACATGGTAATGTGTAGGCCTAGTGGTCCCCTGTGCAGCATAATATCAAAACAGGTATTGAAAATCACTACATTAATTTTTTGAAATAACACCAGCAAATAGCTAATAAATCGTCAATAACAATATACTCACAATCATTCCAGCATGTGCACATAGATAGAAATCATTGTTTCTTGGATGGCAAATTTTGTTATCAATAATCGTCCCTGCCAAAAGAAAAAAGGAAAGAAAGGAAAATGAGAAAGCATAAAAAGCTTGTCCAAACCCCTAGGTAAGGGCCTAGACCTTGATGGTATGCTCCTTCCATATCTAGGTTTGAATCCTTGGGTGCAAACAATTTCTAGGGCCAAGACCCATAAGTGGACAGCCGATGATATACCTCATCCATGTCATGGGAACAAAGTACACAGATCTGGAGTTTAACCGGGTAAAAGAAATGTTGTGTTTGTAATCTCCCGGACCCCGTGTCATAAAAAAAACTCATCCAATGCCATAATTGTGTAATCTGCAAAATTCATCTGTTTGGCTTACCAGGTGGAACATTATCAGGAGACCCCTGCTGGAAGAATTTTGTATGGTGGTTTTTCTGTGCAACAATTACTACAAACTTGGGGCACCACTTCTCATCAAGAAATTTGCAGGCCTAGAAATAAAAACAAACACAAAGCTTACATCATTTCCAAATTAAACAAAGGGTTCATGGCCTTTAAACATATAATTGAAGAGTGTTGGAGGGGACTAAAGAACCTCGATTATTTGGTCCAGTTCAATGTTCAAGACTTGGTTGAATTGTGACTCACTGACTCCATCCCTAAATGCGATAAAATTAACTGATTAAAGAATGAACAGCTAACTTCAAATAACCAACACTGACGTACTCATCTTCAATAGATCATAAAAATACTCCATGTAATAACTATTATGATCTTTCAACATAAGTTAAGTTGGTTTTATTTCAATTTTATAATGACCTGAGCAAAGAAAGGGCGACATAAATACACGTGACAATTCTTTTTTTATTTTTTCATAGGTCAAAGTAATTTTATTAATGCAAACAAAGGAATAGGCATAGCCCAAATACACAGGATGTACACGAGGAAGCACCTAGTTAACATCATGAAATAGATACGAAATAGATACGAGGAAATCATGGAGATTGATCCCATTGAAGTCTATAGCTATTGCCCAAAAGGAACACCGTATTGAAAAAGAGAGTTCTAAACACAAATGACAATTCTTATAAGAGAAGTGCAAGAACATGTGGATAAATTTTTATGTTGACAATTAAGAATATGCAATAAAAACACCATCATATATGTTTGTCAAATATTACATACAAATGGCACCTTAAACATAAAAAGGATTCATATAATAAATGTAAAGTAATAAGATTTATTTGATCATAGTCTTGTAACGTGTTTTTTCGCAAAAATTGACCCTTGAATGCTCAGATCTTTGGAACCGGTTTTGGTAGGTTGAAAATCAATAATTTAGTACCTAGTTCACCAGGGAACACAAAACTATCTATCTTGCAGAGGATTTATTCACCACAGCACCAAAAATTTATGCACCAATCTTGCATTTGTATCAGTATTCTTTTCAGAACTTGTTTGCTTCAATTGGGAATTCCTTGTAATTCTCTGAGACTATTGTGCTTACACTAGCAAATAAAAAAAAAATTCACCCAAATG
Organism: Cyclocarya paliurus; assembly: GCA_029856935.1. NCBI lineage: Eukaryota > Viridiplantae > Streptophyta > Magnoliopsida > Fagales > Juglandaceae > Cyclocarya > Cyclocarya paliurus. Next base: position 12,662,453 of record CM056956.1, on the reverse strand, counting down.
AAAGCTGGAGTCAAGGCTATGAATTTAAAAAATCAACCAATTTAACAAGCTTCAGTTCATTATTCACTGAACATTTTCCAGATTTTTACTATTATTTCTGAAAAGTATATTCTTTGCAACTGAAAAAATAATTAGAAACATAAGTTCTTTTATTGGCACCGCCTGTCCAAGAAGAAAGTCAAAACTAATCCCCGGGGTGCAAAGGCCCTCGGCAAGGAGTTTCCAGCAAGTGCATAGGAGAAATCCCCCCAATCCGGTGGCCCATAGGAATTGTTTGCACCCAAGAGGATTGCAAGAAAGATATGAGTATAAGTTAAGAGGATTGTTTACAACTGAGAGTACTTTCAAATAACATTTGAGGACAGAAACCATTATAAACAGAATACATTCAAATACTTTTCCATTGGCAAAACAGACCAAACACATACCTGAATATTATGATTTGATCAGGTTTCCTTTTCCCTGAACTCGTATAGAAGTCTAGCAGAAGCTCCCTGAAATGGTTATAATCATACAAGACGAACCACGGGAAAAAAAAAAGTTAGCCATTTAACCTTCTAAAAGTGGAGTCAGCAGGAACTTTCCCTCACATTGATTTAATTATTCTATCTTTTTAATTATTGAATTGTTTTCGCTGATTAATTCTGTTTACCTCTTTTGGGCCTCATGATATTTAAATTTATTACCTTCCCCTACCCCCACCAACCCCCCGCCCCAAGAAAAAGGTAGACCGACAGATAGGAGATAAACATTTAAAACATTATTTTTCAACCAATATCCTAAAGGTCGAAACCCACCTCACTATGCCATCATCTTCAGTTTCCGACACCTGCTTGAACAAAGAATCTATCATTTCAACCTTTGGGGACTGTGTGCGAACAGAAGCCCTATATTTAGAAATTAATGGCCACTGCCTTGAGCTGACAACCTGCATGTTTCAGTCAAAGAACCCCAACAAGTTTCTAGTACATTAGAATCTTTTATTTTTTTTTATGAAAATGTAACTTGATAAAGAGTATACAGTCAGTCATTTAATAATATTTGTTATCCAAACACAACAACAAAAATTGTAAAATAAGAACTACAAAAACAGATTAAGCCAATAAATAATCAAAGACAGCATGTTACCGCAGCAATTGACGGCATGTCAGACTGCCCAGGAGAGCCATGTGACACATCCATTCCAAGTATGATGGTGGGAGCCTTGGAAACCACAGGTATAGAAGGAGAGTGTTCAACAGCTAGTAACGAATTCAAACCACCCAACTGCAATTAAGATTTAAAAAAAAATCAGTTACAATAAAGTAGCACCAAAATTATGTCAACCAACAATTAATTTGGATCTAGAAGCAGAAAGGGGTAGAGGGAGGGAGGGGGTGAGAGAAGTTAAATTGCTTTTATTCTTTTTTAAACTGGCACCAATTGTCTGTAACAAAGTCCCAACTAATCTCGGAGGCACACATGCCCTCGGCAAGGAGTTTCTTGAAAGTGCACCAAGGGAAAATTCCCCCAGTCCAACAGCCCTACAAAATTGTTTGCAACCTAGGACTAGAATCTAAGACCTGGAGGGAGTATACGACCAAGATCAAGGCTCTTACACTTGAGCCAAACCCTAGGGGTTTAACACAGCAGCTCACCTTTGCATTGATCTTCAAAAGAACATTGGTAAGATATTGGTCGTTAACCCTTGTAGGAGCCATGCACTGGGTGACTACTCCAAGCTCAGCAAGATTTTTCCGTTTCCACGGACCTTGGAGACAATAACTTTCATTTAATAGAAACACTTTTGAGCAATTAAAATTGTCAATAGAAGAACGGATTAAAATACTACCATATAGATCTGAGTTTTTCCTCTCAGGAAGCAAGCAAAGAAGAAACTGTGGAGCACCAGGAAGCTTTGACTGTATCTCCTCAAACATCTTCTCAACTCTAACCACCGGGGGAGCCCGTCTATTTTGAGGATTCTCTTGAAAGACATCGAACGGAGGATCTATAAGCTAAGAAAACACAGGAAAAAAAAAACAGTGAATCATTAGATGAAAAATTATAGTATTCACCACAGGACCAAACTTACAATTCCTTTCAATTCTCCACATTTAATCAGATCTCGTACAAGACCCTGAGTATCACATCGTGCTGAGAAGTTCACAACAGCCCACCTTTGTATCTTTGTTGGCTGTGCTAATTTCTACAGACAGATGAAATAGTGAGAATCCCAAGATGAGAAAAAATCATGATATGTATAAAACTGAATACCTTATTGTTGAATGAAAATACTGTGAGAATCCTTGTAGATAGAAAACATAACATGTAGAAAACACTGAATACCTTATTGTTGAAGTTCCATCGTCCATTCCTAGGAAAGAAATCCTCTCCATTCCCCACTTTCAACTGTTGAGGAAAAGAGAGCAAGTTTGATATTACATGGTAACAATAATGATCGAAATCATTCCAAAGCTCTTCAAAAAAATGAAAATCATCATTACAAGGTTATGGTTACACGAGAGAAGAAAAAAAGCCAACTTCATTATGAAAACAAACAGATACCCTTGGTGCTGGCAAAACACGACCTTCCACTTGAGAGAAGCTGGTACTAATTGAAATGCCACATGAGCGCAGCATAGGTTCAGAATCATAATTGTTGCTTTTCAAAGCCTGCAGCAGAACACAACTAAAAACTTGAAAACAAAAAACTTAACAAGAATATCATCATTCCAGCATTCAGCAAAAGACACCTACTTCAGACAAAACCTTCATCCTCTCATTCGGCTTTTGTCTCGATTTTTCCACTAGTGAAGATCTTTGAAGGGTGGATAGAGCTTTTGTGTATCGTTGCAAGGACACTAACGAACAAAGCTAAAAAAAGAAAATGAAATATACACCACCTTCAATAAGACCCATTCATCATATTTATAGTATTTATTTACACAACTATAACCCATAAATTCACCTCAAGAGGGAAATAAGTTGGACGTTTTGGCTTCCCAACATTGATACATGGTAGGTCTGCAGAATAACGCAATTCTATACCACGATGGTTAACAAAATAATCATAAACAGTCACTTCTATAGTATTGTCACCATCTACATCCTTGCCATTTCTCTGCTTCAGTGTAAATCTATGGCAAGAAAGCATAAAAATGATTCAATAGGCTGGTTTTCAAAATCAAGAAGTTAGGTTATGATACTGTGTAATACAAGCACAAAAGTAATATGATCAATCCCAACATAACCAAAGGAAAAGTAAAACTGATCATATGACAAGACTTATACGTTTGCTCTTTGCATGGTTTCTCGCTCAAACCAGTTATCTTGTACTCTGTATTGGCGGGACTCGTTTTAATCCTAAGATTCTTGAGCGTTCGTTTCGCCTGTCAATAGAAACAACCAACAGAGACACAAATGGGTAAAAGAAACAAGCAGCAAAATAGAGTAAAGATGTAGAGATGTTAATTTAATTACCTTCGACCAATCAAGTGAAAATGGATCCCTCACATTCTGGTTGGCAATTAAAAAATCTACCACCGGCCCGGGCTGTATAATCATGGTAGTCGATACATCTGGAAAGAAAGGCAACAGAACACTTAGCAAAAAGAATGGGTTTCAAGAATGGATAACAATAGAACTGTATTATTCCCAGTAGCTGTGGAACATGGTTCCGGTCTATTTATGGTCGTGCATACGGATGGAGAGCAATGGAACGAGTTTTGAGGATCATAAACGGACAATAGACGAGCTTACAACTTTTTATTAATATCTTCTTCCATTGGTCGATTCTAATAGACCAATGGAAGAAGATTCATTGGCATGAACATTCATGATTTCCTTGTATATGTAGACAATCACATGCATAGGTGTTGCTCTTGTATATGTCCTATGTACTTGGGCTATGCCTACCTTTCTTACTAATAATGTTCTTATTTACCAATAAAAAAAATGATGATCTTACCAATATTCAGGGATAAGCCACCCTGTGTGGTCCTAAAACTAGAATGAAATCCTCTGCAGCCAAGAACACCACCTCCTACATCTGCAAAATTTCTTGGATCATTGTGAAAGAATGATTGGCGAACAAGGAGGCAGCCCCTACAATAGTCAAAAAATTGATATAATACAGAAGTTAAAATCATACATAGGAGAAACCAAAAGAAAGCTGGGAAAATTAATTCACTCACTGTTTAGCAGCATGCTGTCTCAATATAATATCCAGCACTCTGAGGGCTTCTTGAGAGTTCTCAGACTCTTGACCACGTAATGCATTTGCAATGGCCTGCATGGGAATCTTGGCAGCAAAGCTAATCTCTACTTTGAATGTCTTTGACTGATATGGACGTCGCATTCTTTTTCTGTCACTCTCATTTGGACTTCCTTGGCCATCAGGGCTACGGTTTCCGTTATTTCTAAACAGAATGGAAGGTTTCTACAAATTAGCTACAAACTAACAACAATAAGCATCTCTAAGAATAAAACAATCACAAACCCTGTATGTACACCTGTTTGACTGAATATCCTCAAGTACAACAGTAAACTCAAGTTTGTTGCGGGGCAGTGGACCAACAGTGAACAAACTCTTCTCCCCATCATAAGCAAAGTCCTTTCCCGCTAACTCAGTGTCATAAGTCTCCTGCACCCTATCAATCACCCTTCTTCCAACACCTTTACCATCTACAGGGCGCCCATCTTCATAACTCAAAGAAACCTGTATGAAAGACAGCAGTTCAAACGTATAAGACCACATTGAAAAACTCAAACTTCTTCTAACAACCCAAAATGAGTGTTGTATGATTATGGAAACATACACTATAGTGGAAGAAATAGCCCTCAACATTAGTAACCATAACTTTGAAGTGATTAGTAAGCAGAGTAATCTTTTGCCCTTTGCTTCCAAGACCACGCCTAGCTATAGGAACTCGCACAACCTTTTTCTTAACAGGTTCAGGACGCTGTTCAGGGCCAGCACACACTGGAACAACATCTGGTGGGATAACAGGAGGAGGAGGTGGCAGTGCTTCCTGTGCTCCGTTTCCATTTGTTGCCCCATTATCGTCTGGCTCGAATGAATCCATAACCTAAGCCAATTTTTTCTATTAAGTAATAATTATTCACTAATAAGTGCAACAAGTACTAATAAATCAATCGCAGAGTAACAAGCAACAGAAGACTCAACCGCAGAAAAAGCAGGTACCAAGAAATGGAAGCTAGCTAAATCTCTAATAAATCAACATGCCTAAAATTTTGACAGAACCAACAATGTGAAAACTCATGCAACACCCTAGAGCTCTCTTGAAAGTCAAAAACACCGGAACAAAAATGATCTATTACACAGAACCTAAGTGTAGAAGACAAAATGGAAAAATTTTAAAGGAAAAAACATCAAAATGCAAGGAAACTTAAAGATGCCCAAATGCCGGATGTTAATCTTCGGATATGAAAAAGAAATGGCATGCCAAACTAAGCGAACCCAGAATAAAACACATAAACCAGAAAGTAAAACTACTCAGTGATAGATGTTCCCAAGGAGAGCAACACGCTTAGATTCTCTTTTAAAAGTAAAACACCTTCAAGAAGAAGTTTCTAAAAACACATTAACATAAACCAAGCATGCAAGCAAGAACCAGATAAATTTTTTTATTTTTTTTTATAAGTAAACAGAGAACCAGATAAATTCACAGAGCATAATACCTAAAAATCAACGAACCGCTGCTGAAAGAGCAAGTCTTGGAGATTCTGGTAACGCTGCAAGCAAAAGAGCGTTAATAAGGGCAGATCGAGCTTTAGGACGTTAAATACACAAATAAACTGTCCTGAAGAAAAGAAAGCACAAAAACACAGTCGGAACCAAGTTCAAAAAAACACAAAAATACCTAGAGAAATAAAAAAACACAAAATTTTAAAGAAAAAATTTCGAAACCGAAAAAATAAAAGGCGTGAAATGCTCAATAGTGACGAAAGCCAGGTGATTAACGACAAAAATAGTAACCGAAACACCTTCAAAATGCCTCAAACATTTAATAATACAAAAAAAAAAATAGTTTACTTCCAAAGGAGATACCAAAAGCAGAAACAGAGAAAACAGTCACAGATCGAGCTCACCCACATGCAATACCCAAACATAGCTTAATTAGAAGCAGCATTACAGATATAGAACCTGACTGGAAAAACCATAAAACAAAACGTTTCTTGGGAAACAACAGAAAACAGTTTCAGAAACACAAAATGAAATGGAGCAGAAATGAACAAGTGGAGCAGTGGAGAACCCCAAACTAAACGGGAGAGAGAACCTGAGAGTTGAAGAAAACAGCGGAAGAGAAAGAGGTCCAAGAGAAAAGAGAGTTCAAATTCACTCACTGTGTCAACGCTGAACCCTTTTGCAATTTGTCCCCTCCCCACTCCGATAAGTCCAAAGTGACTGGAATTCCTTGTTTTGGGGGATTATATATGAGGATGTCATGGAAGCCAACGGCTCAGATCCTTTAGGGTTCGGCATCGACAGTGGATGATGGGTCCGTCACTCCGTACTCTTCTCTGTGGTTTTTTTAAATGACTCGGTGACTCGGTCTCCGAAGCACACGCCCTCCCCCAGTGGGTAATGTCAGTCCTGTAACGACGCGTGTCTTCCACATCCCCGTTTCTCGTTTCTTTCTCAATGTATTGGCCCTATTGGTCTGTTGTAATCTCTAAATGACGGTCGTATCCTTGTGGGACCATGTAGCTGAGCTCCAAATTCAAAATTCATGCTTTCTCATCCAAATTTAGGCCTCTTCTATTTTTTAAAAACATCTCATTTTATCTCATCTCAATTTTATCATTATACTTTTTTAAATTTTAATACAAAATAAAATTAACAATTCAACTTTTTCAAATTTATCTCATCTTATTTCATCTAATCATTATAACTTTCCTAAATTTCAATATAAAATAAAATAAACAATTTAAGGCCTAATTTATTTTCAAAGATGAGATGAGATGAGATAAGTTGAGTTAAATTGAATTGTTTATTTTATTTTGTATTGAAATTTAAAAAAGTTGTAATGATTAGATGAGAGAAGATGAAATGAATTTGAAAAAGTTGAATTATTTTTTTTATTTGTATTAGAATTTTAAAAAGTTGTAATGATAAAATTGAGATGAGATGAGATGAAATGTTTTCCGAAAACAAACGAGGCCTAACTTATTCAAATCTCAAAACAAAAATAATATTAAAAAATATATTCTAATAATACTTTATTTTACTTTTTAATTTTAATTTCAACTTATCTTATCTCATTTTCGAAAATAAACGAGACCTTAGAGAATCTGAGTGTTTAAAATTTGTCAATTAGCCTTATATCCGATTATTTTTTATATGATTTAAATACTTTTACTTATAACTAAATTATTTTAGAATTAAAAGTATTTGGAACAGCTCTATTGTCTTTCAAATTTGTAAAGGCGATCTAGCTCAATTTTAAGAGATTCTTTCTAAATTTTATTTAGGAAAATCAATTCAAATACTCCGAGTTTGGGAGCATTGCCAACAATTTTTGCAATTTTTAAGCATGGTTCACTCAAGACAGTTTAGTGCTCCCATTAAGAAAATATTTATACTGAAAACTCTACCCATCCCATGATGATGGGTTCGTTATATAAATGTTTTAGAAATTCCATATGATGGGTTTATGGATTTTTTTTTTTTAATCTTAAAGATCTCAACTATGGAAATGGAGGAAGGGTGCAGACGAGATCAAACCCTACCAAACAACAAGAAGAAGATGATGACGTGGCAAGGGAGGCGCACCAGTTTGGAAACAAATCAACAACTACTAAAGAAGATTCTAAATTCACGAAAAATCCCTTAAGAGAAGTTGAGAATCAAGATGATTAACATATAGAGCAAATATCAAGTCAACTTCTTGTTAAGAAAATAGAAAAAAAAATATTATGGCACAATCCAAGTAGGGTTGAGCACCGACAGTTTCATAGTCGGACTGCCCTATCTCCAACTCCGACTCTGATTCTTCTAGTCTCCGATCTAACTCCAATTCCGATTGGTCAAAACTGAGTCGGACTTAAGCTTTTTTATTGGGCTTTTTTTCTTAGTCCATTTGAAATTTCAATTAGGAATTTTGTGCTCTCTCACCAATTGGATTTGGACTTCCATATTTCAGATATTTTTTAAAATATAACCAAAATTGTAAAAATAAATCATTCATTCAAATTAAAAATACATAACCAAAATTATACAAAAATAAATCATTTATACAAATTACAAATACATAACCAAAATTACAAAGTTAAATCATTCACTAGAATTACTACAAGTTAAACAAATTTAACCAAAATTACAAATCTAAATCATTCACTAATATCACTACAAGTTAAAAAAATATAATCAAATCTAGAACTAATCAGCACTAATTTACTACAACAAGAAGTTACAAACTTACAAGTCAAAACTAAAACCTTACAAGCCATCAAATATTGTTAATTGTTCTCAATTACAACCAACGACACAATTTAAATTCCATGTTATTGTCTCATTTCTACAACAAACAAAACCAAACAAAGCCAACAACATCTATCATCTACCATCCATTCAACTCATCCATCATCCATCATTCATCAGCTATCCTCCCAAATTATCCAACCAATTCATCATCCATCAACAAGAAGTTCTCATTCCAACAACTAAGGGTGCGTTTGGTTACCAAGCCAAACTCATCTCATCTCACTCATCATTACAATTTTTTCAAATTTCAACATAAAATATAATAAACAATTCAACTTTTTCAAATCTCAAAATAATAATAATATTAAAAAATAATATTCTAACAATATTTTATCATCTAAACGCAACTCAACTCAATTTAACATCTAAACGCACCCTAAAAAAAAGTTATTCCCATTCCAACAAAAGAACTAATAAAGTGAGTGTCATTCCAAGTTGGGCCCGAAGAAAAAAAAACAAAATTAGTGAGGAAATAAGATTCCACTTAAATTTATAAAAATAAAGAAAACAAAATTGAACAAACAACAAAATACACAATTTCACAAATGCACCTCAAATCTCAATTGTCTTCATATAGAAAACTCGTCATACAGGTAGTCAATTCTACATTAAGATGTTAAAATATAAAAAATTAGTTTAAAAATGAAAAATCAAGATATAACAAAACTAATTAAATTTGAAATATATTACTTGAGTCTAACTTATAGCTCTCTGCATTATCAATTGTATCTAAATAATTTTGATTCAAGCATATGAAAGTGGACTTCAACCAATTTTGCGTACATACAAGAGCCTCCACAATTCTACGAGCCAAAGAGCTCAGAAACGAATCCAGGACACGTCTCCCTATTCTAAATGCTGACTCAAATGCTAAGGTAGTGATTGGAACAACCAAGATATATCTTGTCATTATAGCAAGAATTGGATATTTAGTGGAGTTGACCCTCCACCAAATTAAAATATCAAAACTCTCTATAGCGATCTCAACATCTTTCAACAAATACCGTTCTAACTCCGACTTATTGTCCATCAAGTTTGATGATTTCCACTCTTTATGGAAGTTTCTCAAAAAAGCCAAGGGATCAGTTGAAAAGCCACTCCCCATTGAGATACTACTCTCATTACGAGTGTCAAAAATACTTGACCTAGACCCCACCAATGTACCCACCACTAAATGTAACATATTCTTCATACAAAAGTTTCATATCCCTAATGAGGATTTCAACAAATTCCTCACCCTTCTCATTGCCCAATGTTTGATTGAATCAATATGTTTAAGTAACCAACTTGTATCGCAGATCAAGAATGACAACAACAAATAGCAACCTATTTATCTTCCAAGATCCCCTCCAATATTTATCATATTTTGTTTTCATTCTAAAGACCATTGCACTTTAGCGTCAATTATTACTGTCACAAAAACTGTTCAAGTTGGCATAAATAATAATGAGCTCTTGAAAATACAGATTCGCAGTGACATATAATGTACCAAAAATACGCAATGTGACATTATAAAATACTCCCCGAAACTTCGAAAAGTTTTTTTATAGCCTCCCAATCATCAGGCTCGGGAGCTCCCAATCCTCTTCTCTCATGCCCATCTTTAGACAAATAAACTCGTGAATAAGGATCCTCATCATGCAAAAGTTGTAAAGCTTTTTTATACTTCTCAGCCACATCCAACATAAGAAAAGTCAAGTTTCATCTGGTAGGTACGTCAAGACATAAAAAACTATTACGTGAAACTTTTGACCTCTCAACACAAGACTTGAAAGTAGTAAATCTTTGGGGAGAAGACTTCACATATAATTGCCAATCTTTGTAATTGAATCATCAATTTTTTTTAAACCTTCTTGGACAATAAGGTTTAAAATGTGCACAGTACACCTCATGTAAATAAAGTTGTGATTAGCAACACACTCAGCTTTTAAAACTTCAGTTGTTCTCAACCAATCAATAGTGGAGTCATTAGAGGAAGTATTATCTGTCGTTATTGTAAAAATTTTGTCAATCCCCCATCAAGCATACACTCCTCGAACGCCTTCCCAATTATTGCCCTTTTGTGATTTCTAATATGACTAAATGAAATTATCCGCTTATGTAACTTCCAACTACTATTAATAAAATGAGTCGTGGCACACATGTAATAGATTTTTTGAATAAATGTTCAAGTGTTGGTGGTCAAGAACATAATTTGCTTAGTAGTCAAAAATATTTTTTTCAAACTATCATTTTCTTTCAAGAATAGCTTTATACAACTCTCATTACCATAAAACGCGAAGGAATAGGAAACCTAGGATCAAGGGATTTAGTGTAGTCCTGAAACCCTTGACCCTCAACAACTAAAAAAGGTAACTCATCAACTATCACCATCCTAGCAAGGGCAACACTAATTTTTTTCTCGTTATACTTGGTCATCCTTAGTGTCATTTCTCATTCCCCCCTTCAACTCTTGCCTTTGGGTTCAAGAATTGTTGACTCTTGTCCAATCTACTTTTACGGGTTTTAAGGCAAAGGGAGATTTGTGCGTTCAAGGCTGAAGTGCCCTGCCTCTTGGGGTGGCATTTCCACAACCTCTCACAATTGTTACAAGTGGTTGTAGGTTCATCGAGATCACAATCAAGGACTCTTTTGAAGTGATCCCACACCTCAGATCTATTCTTGAGATTTCTACTACTTGGTGGAGGGTGAGGGGTAGAACGGAAAGTAATAGGAGTGCCAACCGAAAAAGTCTAATGGTTCATTAGACTCTTTGATAATGGGAGCCTCAAAAGGTTGTTGTGGTTCTTCTGGACATGATGCAAAGGTGGACGTATGAGTGCTTGTACCTTCAACATTTATGATTTAAAACTACAACACAATACAACAAATCAAAAAAGTTTCATAATTAGATTCACAACTAGATTCACAACCAATGAAAAAATTAAATAACAATCACAACACATATTGTAAATATTGTAAAACAGCCCCACATGTTCAGGTTTAGCATTCAAAACACCCGCATAAAATGGCCCTAAAACAATGGGTGCCCATTGATAATGGATTAGCAATGGGTGCCCACTTATAATCCATTAATTTTCTAGATCATGCTTACTTAGTATGGCATAAACACATCACAACATATTCACAACCAATAATTCACAAAGTTAGATTGAAATTAAATCATACCAATAAATGCCATGAATCATATACTTTGGGTTGCAAACATGAATAAATGAAGATAAATATATAGCCGAAACAATAGATCAGTTTCACTGGAATCACAACCAATCGATCACTTTCACACAATTTAAATAATAGATCAGTTTTATAGAATCACAACCAATAAATCAGTAAAAAGATTGAAAAGAATGCATAAGTTAAAAAAAGAATAAAGAAAACTCACCCTTCTATGATATTGGCTTTGATAGTGCTTCATTGCTTCTTCCAGATAATGGTTCACCACACTCACCACAATAAGTACCTACTCATCCCTTGTTGATTTGGTGTTGATTTTGATTTATTACATGTTCTGATTTTAGTTGAATTTATGTGACTGATTTATGTGGAGCGGCCTTGTTTTTATGTTTTAAATTTTTGTGGTTTGATTTTATGTGACTGATTTTATTATATCATCCTTGTTTCATAGTTGGGATTGTTTTTAACTTTTTATGGACAAATGGACATTATACATAAATTTGTGTGAATTGATTTTTGTGGTTTGAACTTGTATTATGTGGGACTGTTTGTGTAAATTTGAGCTGTCATGGGGCTATTTTTGAGCTGGAGTGGGGTTGTGTTGGTGAATTTGCCTAATGTGTGTTGTGTTTTTGGAACTATTTTTGTGGGGATATATTGAATGATTAACCTAAACATGTGGGGTTGTTTCAGTGATTTACAATCACTAAAAATCACTAAAACAGCCCCAATTTGAGTTAATATATGTGTATTGTGTTTTTGTGATTGTTTTTGTGGGGATGTATTGAATGATTAAACTGAAGATGTAAGGCTGTTTAGTGATTGTAGCCCAAACAGCCCCAATTTGAGTTAATATGTGTTGTGTTTTTGGATTATTTTTGTGGGGATGTATTGCATGATTAACATGAACATGTGGGGGCTACTTTTGTGATTGTAGTGATTTACAATCACTAAAACAACCCCAATTTCTACTCGTCCTTTTTGTTTACTTTTTATCTGAACAGATTTGAACTCATCTGGATACATATGAATGATCTCTATCTTATGGCCTAATGATATTTTTAATCCTTGAAACGGAACAAAGTTCTTGAAAGAAAAAAGTTTGATCATCTTATAAAAGTAAATGTACAAACTTCCATTTGTATAGGATGTCATATTGTCAATTATATTGCTTTAGGACTTATTGTTGCCGTAGCTTATTGATGGCACTATAAATTATATTGCTTTGGAACTTATTGCTTGCAAATGTCAATTCAGGTGCGAGGCCATAAAGAATTTGATGGCATTATATATAGATAGAGGTTTTAATTTCTTGACCACCCAAAATGGTACCCATGTTTATAATTTTCCTGTACTGATATATTAGGTCCAAGAATATTTGTTTACAAAAATTTTTTCATATTTTTTTAGGCACATGTAACAACCCGACCCTAATATTAGGCTATAGATACATTTTATGTATTTTCTTATAGCTATATTATTATTATTATCATCAGATTTTACATTTGTTCTTTTAATAAGATTATTATCATTTCATTTTTATTATTTTATTATGACCCGATTTTTTTCAATAGCCTAGAGTTTTATTTGAATTTAAACATTATTTCTCCCTATCTCTACACATAAGCCTCATCCTTATCCTCTAATTAATAACTCCAAATCCTATTAAGAAACCAAACTCTCAACTTTAAATCCTATTAGGAAACCAAACTCTCAACTCCAAATCCTATTAGGAAACCAAACTCTCAACTCCAAATCCTATCTCATCTCCTTATGGTCACAATACCCTTTTCCTTGCCTATAAAACCCACCCCTGGCCGAGACCTCCAGAAGAAAACATAAAAAACCACAACCACCGAAGCAAGCCGTAGCAGACCGAGAACCCACCTCTCTCGTTCATCTCGGCTTCTCTTAAGCTTTCGGGCTTGCCCCAGCCACCCAGAGCTACCATCGTCTCGTCCAGCCAATCCCCCATCGCGTACTCTTCTCGGTGACGAGTTACAACTTGAGATTCAAGAAGAAGCGCAGCAAGGTAAGTAATTTGATCACAAATTAGGATCATCACAGATGAGCTTGTATATATATATCATTCAAGCCAGTCCATTGATAGCCAATTTTTATGTACCACTCATGTCATACGCAAACATATCATCCAACATAGCACACGATCATGTCATTCCGCATCATGTTCAGATTCAGAAATTATAATTATGTATGTATTATGTCATGCATCTCATGGTCATAAGACACATAAGCGATCTTAAGTTCAAGTGGATGTGCAAGCCACGGACTCAAGCGTGGTCCACCATAGTATGCCAGAATACTATCAGCGGCTCCCCTCGTGGCCACGGGACGTGGGGCTGGTGCACAACCTCACACACAGGGTTAAGTGTGTTGGCCAGTCAGTTCAGTCAGTTAAATCAGTCAGTTCAGTTCAGTTAAATCAGTCAGTTAAGTCAGATAAATCAGTCATAAATTTTAAGTTCTCAGCATGAAAACTTTTATGAAAATCTTATGTTTAGTATGTTAACATTGTGATGGATTTCTTACTGAGTATTCGACTCATTTTAGTTTGTTTTCATGTTTTTAACCACCCAGGTGAGGATGATGATTACGAGCAGACAGGCCAAGATTAGAAGGAGCATTTATTTTAAGTTCAGACCTTTTAGAAGAAATTTATTTTATTACTTTATGACATGACTTTTTATTCAGTTTATTCATTTAAGTTTTTTTGAAGACATTTTTATCAGACAAAGTTTTTATGAAATAAATCCTAAATTATTTTTTTATTATTTTAATATGTGATCTCTTGCCGGGTTTATTTTATGAAAAATACGTGACACACCTAGCCTACAGAAAGGGGGTGTTACAGCACAACTTGAAAGTTGGAGTGGCACTTAAAACATTTACTTTATTTTGGTTCATTTGTTGTTGTTGAGAACATTTACCTTAATTTATGTTGGGTTTCTTTTGTTGTCAAAATGAGAACTTAGAAAATATTTGTTATAGTAGTTGGAAGAAAATATTATTATGATTGATGTGGATGATGGGTGTGGATGTTTATTGTAGTGATATTAGTTGGATGTGGATGGTGGATGATGGATGATGAGAGTACATGAACCAATAGGACTTATTTTATTTTTTAATTTTTTGAAGCATGTTAGTATGTTACTTGTTTTTATTTAGTTGTATTTTTTGCTATGTTTTAGTAAAATTGAAGCAAAAGTGAATTATTTTCTATCCAAAAAAAAAAAAAAAAGCAAAAGTGAATTATTTAGTTTAGATTGTAATTTTTGAAAAATTTGAAATTTGAAAACTCAATCAAAAATTCTTTTAAAAAAAAAAAGTGGGTCAAATATTAAGTTAAAAAAAGTAAAAAAAAAAAAATCCAAAATAAAAAAAAAATCTAAAATCCAACTCCACTCCGGAGTCGGAATAGAAGTCAGATCTGAAGATATACAATCCGAAGTCGGAGTTGGAGGTTGAATTTGACCTTTGACAAAATTGGAGTCGGAGTCGAGGATCGGCATACCAATTTTGACTTGGTGGATGCTTCAGTATAAAAGAGAGGTGATGGGAATCTAGATTCTCATGGTCATTTGAATTCCTTTTACTTATAACTCGTCTCTAAGGATAAATTTTGTTTAATTTGGCTATAAAGATCATCCACACTTAAACGTCCCGAGAATATTTTAGAATTCACCTCCCACACACAGTAATATTTTAGAATTTCCAAGAATCTTAAAAGATCACCCACAAAAGCGTCCCATAAATGTTTTCATATTTAAATTGGGTATTAAATGACATAAATCTTAACTTCTCATATTAGGATACCAAGTCTGCTAGTTTAAAGGTTACTGGAAATTATCGTGGGTAATAAAGCTTTTCAAGTAATAGTTTTTGTAAATTCTTCTCTCTTTTCTCTCAGGAAAGGTGGTTATAATAGAATAGGAAAGGAAAGAAGGTGGTCCCTATGGTACACGAGGAAAATTCGGGTGGTTACTGACGTTGGGTGGTAGTAGGGTACGGCGATTACAATGGTTTAGGTGGAATCTGCTGATAGAAGAGAGAACTCGACGGCGTATGATGGAGGATCTAGAGGAAAAATGGAAGGGTTTTTGATTGTGGGAGGAGGAGCAAGCTGCGATAGAGATAGAGGAGGAAGTGTCGAGTGAACTGGGTTTAAAGGAACAGAGATCTCTAATGGGTAAAATTTGCTCTACAAGGATGATAAGTGGAGAAATGGTGGGTGCAACGATGGCAAAGATTTGGAGGATAAGCAAGGCTGCTCAATTTACTGAGGGGAGTCCGAATACTTATGTCATTGTTTTTCAAAACCTAGAGGATAAACAGAAAGTATGGTCAGGTAGACCCTGGTTGTCTGGTAACCAGTTGTTGGTTATGAAGGAGTTTGATGGGTATACTCCTTTAAAAAACATTAGATTTGATTCAGAAGTATTTTGGGTTAGAATACACAACTTACCATTATCGTGTATGACAACAGAAAAAGGAAAACAAATAGGGGGTACGGTGGGTAAAGTGGAGGATATGGATGTGAGAGATTATGGAAGTGGGTGGGGGATTTGTTTAAGAGTTCAAATCATGGTGGATTTAACTCAACCATTGGCTAGAGGGAGAATGCTGAAAGTAAAAGGAATGCTTTTCATGTGGGTCTATAATGCATGGGACTGAGGGATTTAGTAGTGGAGGGGAGAGTATCGAAGGGAAAGAACAACAATATGGGTCATGGTTGAGGGCTAAGTATGTTCACAGAAACAAACCATTTTACAATGGGAGGGGCAAGTCAGACTTGGGTAATTGGTAGAGGAAGGAAAGGGGAAACTCATATCATAATGGGGAGAATGGAGTTGAAAAAAGAGTGAGGAAAGTAAGGGAAAGGGAGTGAGTGAAGCTGAAAATGGTGAGAGTATGGTTAATAGTGGAAAAGACCATAATGGGGAAGATCTAGAAGGGAGAAAAAACAGTGAAAGGTTGGGTGAAACAAGGATGTAATACCCTGCTCCTTCCTTTCTTCTGACGTAAGCAATTACGTCAGATGCGTTAGCCTGCCCACTCCTTTCTCTTGTGTTTAAGAGCCCCGTTACGCGTGCCAGACCCCGATGGCGTGTTTTTAAAGATACTACGTAATTTATAAAGCTATTTTTGTGTTTTAAAGTAATGTGTATTTTTACATGGAAGATTCCTATCACTATCTAAATAAAGAATATTTTTAAATAACTCAATTATAATATCTTTGAAGAGCTCCAAAAATATTATATATGTAGGGAATCATTTTATATAAATGATTCCAGTTATTTAAAATATTAGGTGATTTAAATAATGATAGAATCTTTATTTATTTAATAGTTTTACTCTTTTAAATATTTTAAATAAGATTTCATCATTTTATAAATGATGAGGGAATATTATTTTAAATAATATTCTATCTTAATTCCTCTCAGTGCTTTTAAATAAGTTAGCTTTTACGCATTTTTAAATCAGTATTTAAGGGTCATCGTAGACCATTTTTTTATAGACCCCCAGATGTCGGGTTTTAGGATAAAACCCCAGCCCCTCTCTTTTTTCCCTCCCCTTTCTTTCTCCTCCCTTCGGCCCCCCCGTACGCAGCCTCCTCTCTCTCTCGCCCGAACGGCCCTAGCCCCAGCCCGGTGCCGCCGTACGCTGGCGTGCCTCACCGCCCACACCACCGGCCTCCTCTCCCTCCGGCGAGTCCCCCTGCACCGGTATCACCCCCGCACGCTCGGCCCTCCTCCTCCCTCGGCAGTGCAAGCCCGAACGGGCTTGATGGCTCCTGCGTCGCCGTGCGCCGTCCTTCGGCGCCACCACCTCTAGGGTAGCTTCCCCAACCACCGACCGGCCTCCTTTAGTGACCTCGGCCTCCCTCTCCCCGCCGGTAGCCTCCTATGCCCAAGCACAAGTGCATCACGCACGGGTTCACTGTGCGGCCTCCTAGCACCGCCGTGCGCGGCCATCTCGGCCACCGGCCACCACCACGAGACTCCTGAGGTCTCCCCCTTCCTCCTTCAATAAACCCACGGCCAATAGGCCTTTCCTCCACCTCCCGGTGTCTCCCCTAGCGACGCACGGGTTTGGCCTGATCTGCCGCCGTCCGCCGCCACCCACGAACCCAATGGTACCACCCACGACCCCGATCTACCACCCACGGCTCCATACTCTCTCGCACTCTCCCACGGCTTCTCCTCCCCCGCAGTGCACAGCCAGCCACTGTAGACCACCGTGCAGACCACCACCGAGCCTCCACGGCTCCACTAGCAACCTCCCCTAGCCTAACCCAGCCCAAGCCTAAACCACCACTTTATGTGGTGGGTAATCACTGCACGTGATGGACAGTCACTGCGCGTGACTGATCGCCACTGTACACGGCAAGATCCGCCGTGATACGTTCATTGTCATCATCATCAAGGCCACCATAGACCCTTCCAAGACCACACCTAACTATCCAAACACTTAAACAGTCACTGTACGCGGTGTAGCCACCCCGTATGTTCCTCCAGCGTGTTCTCTATTACGGTCAACGAGCGACGCACGGGTTATCCCGTCGATGGTATAATTCTCTATCCCTTGCTATTTATGTTAGATGGTAGCTAGTTGACTAGGTTGTGGACTGTGCTGCTAGTATTATAGGACTGCTGTGTAGTATGATGGAGATGTGATGGGCTGTGATGTGAAGTGCTGGGCGTAGTTGGGAAGTGTGCGGTGTAGTATTGGGGACTGTGCTGTTGGTGTTGTGGTCTGTGCTGTGTAGTGTTGTGGACTGTGCTGTGATGTGTGGTTATAGTGCACGTGCGGTAGTAGTGACGTGGCGTAGCTCTGTGAGTGGAGTACACAAAGAGTGTATGGAGTACACGTGGGATGTACTCCATGTGGTGGAGATGTTGCACCATATGGTGTATGTGCCATAGTGGTGACGTGGCATGGTTCTGTGAGTGGAGTATACGCGAGATATACTCTATGTGGTGAGATGGTACACCGTATAGCGTGTATGCCATAGCGGTGACGTGGCGGAGTGTTGTAAATGGAGTACACGTGGAGTGTACTCCATGTTGGGAAACGATGCACAATACGGCATGTGTGCCGTATTAGTGATATGGCGGAGCACCGTAAATGGAGTATACGTGGAGTATACTCCATGTAGTGGAGCGATACACCGTATGGCTTGTATGCCATAGCGGTGATGTGGAGTAGTCTTGTGAAGGGAGTACACGTGGAGTGTACTCTATGTGGTAGAGCGATACACCATATGGCGTGAGTGCCATAGTGGTGATATGGCGTAGTTCTGTTAATGGAGTATACGTGGGGTATACTCCATGTGGTGAGACGTTGCACCGTACGGCGTGTGTGCCGTAGCGGTGATGTGGCGGAGCATTGTGAATGGAGTACATGTGGGATGCATTCCATGTGGTAAGGCGATGCACCGTATGTCGTGTATGCCATAGCGGTAATGCGGTGTAGTGTTGTGAGTAGAGTATACGCGGAGTATACTCTATGTGGTAAGTGCTGCACTGTATGGCGTGTATGCCATAACGGTGATGTGGCGTAGTTCTGTGAATGGAGTACACGAGGAGTGTAATCCATGTTGTAAGACGATGCACCGTATGGCGTGTAGGCCATAGCGGTAACGTAGTGTTGTGAAGACAGTATATATGGAGTGTACTCCCTGAGGTGCAGCGATACACCGTATGGCGTGTCGCAAGGATAAGGATGGTTGCGTCATTGTTAGGGGAAGAACTTGGTGTATGGTGTCGAAAACTGTGGAACAGTGTCCTGAAATGGCTGCGAAGTATGGCTGTAGCCCAAGGCGGCGGGTGTCGCCATGTGATTGGCTTATAGTCGGGAATAAGTGTGAAGTGGCTAAGAAGTATCATAGCAGTGCAGCGGATGCATGATTGGGCAACGTCATGAAGTGACGTGGTCCATCATGGAGTTGCGCTGTGATGACTTAAGATGTATGTAAGGTGATGTGACAAGGTCACGGTGTAGCTTGGGAACAGTCTCGAGCTATATGACGTGACGTAAAGTACGGTTATAAATAGAGTCCCATTATGTCAACAGTTGGGATAAACTGCCATGAGGGCCGGGTAGCACGAAGAGTCGTGCTAGCCGGGTACGAGAAGGTTGGTAATGGAGTATGGCGTTCGCCATACGAGTCCGTGACCAATGTATTAAATGATGGTCTTAAGAGATAAAATGGTAAAGTACGTGTGTTGTCTGGTTAGACACATATGCCGGACGGATTCACCATATATAATGGGTAATCTGTCCTATGTATGATGACACGGTAATTAAGCCTCAGAGTGGCTCGGAGCCGTGTGACGTGAATGGATGGTCATGAGAAGGAGAGTGAGCTAAGATACATGAGGGTAATGATGAAGGTACTGTCTAAGAATGGGATGCGTGGCTTAGTAAGTCTAAGTCATGCGTCGGAATGTGGTTAACAAGAAGAACAGGATAAAGGTCCTGATGTCTTAATTCTGAGATGAACATGAGTTCATCCTAGTGAGTAAGCACTCGAAGTAGAACGTCAAGGTTGAAGGAAGTAGAGACCGTAATAGGTCTCTAAGGGTTGTATTATAGTAAGAAACGTGAAAGAGCATGTGATAGAAGGAGAGTGTTCTCTAAGTAAAGCATAGCTCTATTTATAGTCAGTTGCTTATGCACTAGATAGATAATAACGTTAAAGTTATGTATGCACGTAGGTTGCCATCTGAGACGCATGAATGGACTGTACGGTATGAACGGACTGTATGGTATGAAAGTAGCATGGAGTCCAGGTAAGTGTTACGTTCATACTCTTCTAGAGTTTTCTAAAGATATGAAAAAGAAAAAGAAATGTTTTTTCTTACGAAAACGAAGAAAAGAAATGGTCTCCCTTTCAAGGGCAGACGTTTTACGAAAAAGAAAACGAAAAGTAACGTATTTAAAGTATAAGTATGTACGGCCCCCTTTGGCAGCCCCTTTTCACGCACCCAAAAGTATTAAGTGTATGCATGTGAATGGATGACTATACGTAGTATCTATTGTATGTATTTTTAAAGAAAAGACAATGAACGAAAAGATGTTTTCGGGCACTCGCCCCAAACGAACGTTTTCCCACGAAAAGAATGTTTTCTCACGAAAAGACGTTTTTCCATGAAAGCACGAAATGAAATGAAAAGAAAGGAAAGGCATGCTCATGCACATGAAATGAACGAAAGTCGCGGCTCTCTAGAGCCGCCATGAATGAATGAACGTAAGAAAGAACGAAAGAAATGCATAAGCGTGCATAAATCTATGAAAATACGTAACGGCCACATGAAATGAATAAACGGGGTACCCAAATGAATGAATGGGCAGATTGTAATGCCGGGTGGTAGTATCTGGTAGTGCACCCAGTACTGCATCCCTGACGGAAAGGGATTCCAACCCGTGGCCACGGGCGAATCCATTAGGCCCAAAAGGCCGCTAACCCCTGCACACGGGACGTAACAGTGTGCACTGGCCTATGAAAGTGATAAGAAAAGAATGTATGAATGCATGACACTCTTCAAGAAATGAAGGCAGTAACGAGGGAAGATTTTACTAAAAGAAAAACACGTTTTAAATATGAAAACCCTCGTCTACTGACGTTTACGAAAAGAAAAAGTAACGTAAGAATGCACGCATTCTTTAAGAAATGGAGGCACTGACGAGAGAAACGTTTTAAGAAAAGAAAACCTATGTTTTTATATTTTAACGGTATGAAGTAATGCTTACTGAGTATTCGACTCATTTTAGTTTTTATGTGTGCCCCTCCCCCCACAGGAACTGAATGAGCAGTACGCTCAGGAGGAACACGGCCAAAGGAGAAGGGCACGGAAGTCTAGTCATGAAGGTTTTAAATGTAAGAAAGGTTTTTTATTTTAAAGATTTATATTTTCCATTGTTTTAAACCCCAAGCCTCTTTTATTATAAAAGCAAAAATTTATTTTATAACGTAGAGTCTTGCACCCTGGGAAGGACAGTGAAATGTTTTAAATTGGACGGTAATTCCAGTCGTATTTTCTAAAATATTTTGTAAAAATACCCACCACGAGGACGGGCGTTACAAAGGAGGAGTGATGGTGAGTGGGACTTGGTAGAAGGAGTGGGGGAGAGAGTTTATTCTCCATTACAACAAGAAGAAGAGGATTTGTCCAGCAGGGGGAGGGAGGATTGCAGGAGGTTACAGTCATTTTCGAGGAGGGAAGTATGGTGGAGGAGGAGAAGCTTGTGAAAAAGGGGGTGTGGAGGAGGAAGGCTGGAGTAAAACCCAGAAAGAAGGAGCCAATGACAAAGAAAAAAAAAAGAGACAATGTAGAGGTAGAAGAAAGGGGTCCTAAGAAGTTGAGTAAGAGAGGAAAGGTGGAAGGTGGAGTTAATACAGATGAAAAATCTGGTTTGTTGGCGGTGGCTGGAAGTCAGCCCCGCCAAGTATTATGAAAATATTAAGTTGAAACTACTGAGGATTAGGGAATCCTCGGACAGTTCAAGATCTTTGTTCTTTGGCAGAGAAAAATAAACTCAACTTAGTTTTCCTTATGGAAACTAAGATTAAAAAAAAGTTGTTTGAACATTAAAAAAAAAAGGTTAGCTTGTGAAGGATGTTTTGAGGTGGAGGCAGTGGGAAAAAGGGGTGGACTGATGTTGTTATGGGACCAAAGGGTGAATGTGGAAATTGTTAACTTCTCCCAAAGACATATAAATGCATGGATATAAGATGAGGGTGAAAGTAGATGGTTGCTTTCTTGTTTCTATGGACATCTAGAGACAATAAAGATAAAGGAAACATGGTTGATGCTGAAATCCATGAAGCCAAAAGGTGGAGAAGGATGGTGCATAGTAGGAGACTTTAATGCAATTCTTACAAATGATGAGAAGTGGGGAGCTAAGGCAAGACCGGAGGGTCAAATGGAGTTATTTAGGGAAGTATTGACTCAGGGGAACTTATATGATCTAGGATGGAAGGGGGATAAGTACTCTTGGAGTAACACTCACAATGATGAAAGCTTTACTAAGGAAAGGCTGGACAGGGCAGTGGCTAATCCTAAGTGGTTAGAAATTTACAAGGATGCATGGGTTGACGTAATGGTGGCCAGAACATCATATCATAAACCCCTAGTAGTCCATTTAATTACTAGAAAAGCATACTCAAATGGAAGGTGTTGGTGGAAACAAAAACCATTCAGGTATGAGGCTAGTTGGGCTCTAGAAGAGGATTGTGAAGGGGTTGTAAAAGAAGTATGGAAGAAAGGAGAAGCTGAAGGAGTTATAAGGGTAACTAGCTTATTGCAGAGAAGTAAAACAGCTTTTCAAAGGTGGAAGGTGAAGAAGATGGGGGAATAAAGGAAATAGAAGAAAAAACTAAGTTGTTAAAAAGTTTGCAAGCGGGGGAATGCCACAGTAATGTAGAGGAGATTAAAAGGGTAAAGCCTGAGCTGAATCTGTTATTAGAAAAGGAAGATCTATGGTGGAAACAAAGGGCAAAAAATAATTGGTACAAGCATGGAGATATGAATACTAAATATTTTCATGCTTGTGCCAATAAAAGAAGGAAAAGAAATTTCATTAAAGAAATAGAGGATGGAAACAATAGATTGGCTGTTGGCTTTAAGAATATTGAAGAAACTTTCAGAAGCTGCTTTGGTAATCTATTTCAAACTACAAAGCCAAGCAAATAAGTGATTGAGAGCTGTCTCGTGGGGTTGAATTCAAGGGTCACGGAAGCTATGAATGAAAGGCTATCCAGAAATTTTTTTGAAATCGAGGTGGAAGATGCAGTGAGGCGGATGGCCCCATTAAAAGCCCCTGGTCCAGATGGATTTTGATGGGAACCAAGATGGACCTATTTTTTTAAAGATTCTTTACAAGTTCCATATGGGCATATTACAAAATCAAGAGCTAAGAAGATCAAGGAAGCAATGTAAGGATAGATGCAATCCACTTGGAATGAGTCAAGCAAGAGCCCAACATTCAAAATGGGCTTGAAGGATGAAGATCCAATTTTGAATCATTTGATACAAGTTATGGGAGAGGGCAATAACATGACTTAAAGGCCTTGGGCACTTGAAGGCTTTCAAATTGTTTAAATCATTTAAATGACTTAATTTATTAGTTTAGAATAATTGGGTTTTCGATGTTTGGCCCACATATGTCTAATTTCTTATGAATTAGGGTTTTTGGGAAGACCTTGTATTTTGGCCAAGGATTTATTTGGAAAGTTACATGTTAGAAACTAGAGTTTAAAGAGAGGTACTGTAGCGATCACTGTAGCCGCGACACTGCTCATCCAAGGGTAGTTTTGGAAGCAAAGTTTTATTTTGGGTTAGGGTTTCAATTAGGTTTTGGCTTTAAATACTCATTGTAACCTCATTTTAATGAGTTTTTTTAGGAAATTTGATGATTTATTCATTATGAGTTGAGTTTTACTCCTCTTGTTCTTGATTAAACTTTTGAACTTATCAAAGGTAAATCACAACCTTTGTGGCTTTCCTCCTTATAATCTGGGTTCTTAAGACGGGTTATTCAACAGGTCTAGATTTTAATATAATCTAGGTTCTTGAAACGAGTTCTCATCGGGTCTAAATTCTCCATCCATTGACTTGAATTTAACTTTCTTGGGTGAGTTTTCAATTGATTGTGGGTTCATGGGATTCCTTTCCTGCGAGTTCATATCAGATTTGGGCCATGTTTCTACCAAAGTCATTGGAGCTTAGTCTTTGGTGAGGTTTGTAAAACAGCAGTGGATATCCTTTATGGTAACCCTCTTGATCCTTCTCTTAACTACACACACATAGCCTTGATTCCAAAGTCAAAAACCCCAAAAAAGTGAATGAATTCATACCTATAAGTTTATGTATTGTCATGTATAAAATAGTCTCCAAAGTTATCACTAATAGATTCAAAATGGTCTTAGCTGAAATCATATCTCCAAACCAAAGTGCCTTTCTCCCTGGTAGATTGATAAATGATAATACAATGGTGGCTTATGAGTTATTGCATTCCATGAAAACCAGAAAAAAAGGAAAAGTGGGGAGCATTGCCATGAAGTTAAATATGTCTAAAGCCTATGATAGTGTAGAGTGAGACTTTTTAGAGGCTGTTATGACTAGGTTGGGGTTTTGTGAGAAGTGAGTAAGCCTTTGAAATGTGTTAAATCTGTATCTTTCTTAGTTTTAATAAATGGTTTTCCAGGGCATAAGTTTAAACCCTCAAGAGGGTTGAGACAAGGTTATCCCTTGTCACCCTATCTTTTCCTTATCTGTGTTGAAGGTTTGAGTTCCCTTCTTAATCATTATGAGAAAAGGCATATCACTAGAGGGGTGCAAGTAGCTCGAGGGGGTACTAGTACCAATTAAATGCTTTTTGCAAATGATTGTATTTTATTTGGTAGAGCAAGGATAGAGGAGTGGAGAAGATTACAAGAGGTGCTGAAATCATATGAAAAGGTTTCAGACCAATTTCTCAACAAAGACAAGACTGCTGTTTTCTTTAGCAACAACACCAAAATAGTAGATAAGAAGGCCATTATGGATGTTGGGAATTCATTTGTTTATGGAACCTATGAGAAGTACCTTGGTCTTCCTGCTATGGTAGGAAAATTAAAATTTAATACCTTTAGGAACCGTAAAGAAAGAATATGGTAGAAAATGAATAGCTAGGAGAATAATTTTATTTCACAAGCAGGTAACAAGATATTGATCAAAGCAGTTCTGCAGGCCATCCATACGTACACTATGTGTGTTTTCAAGCAACCAAAGAGACTATGTAATGAGAGCAATGGGTTATTTGCAAAGTTTTGGTGGAGTAGACAGCAGGGTGGTAAGGGAATTGTGTGGAGGAAATGGGAAAAGATGGAAATGCAGAAAAGTAAGGGGTATGGGATTTAGGGATTTGGACAGCTTCAATACAGCCCTTCTTGCAAAACAGGGGTGGAGGATTCTTAAGTTTCCTAATTCCTTGGCAGCTACTATTTTTAAGGAGAAGTATTATAGAAAATCCAGCTTCTTGGAAGCTAAACTGGGTTCATAGCCATCACTTATATGGAGAAGTATTAGCTCAACTAGGGATTTATTAAAAGAAGGAATTAGATGGAAGGTGGGGATGGGAGAGACACCATGATATGGTGGCACAAATGGCTTCTAAACCCTTCTTCTTTTATGGTGCAATCACCAGCTTCTGTTTTGCAAGAGGACTCAAGAGTTGAAGCTCTAATTGACCAGCAGAAGGGAGAATGGAAGGAAGATGTGATTAGATTCATTTTCAAAATAGAAGAGGCTGAGAAAATACTGACCATTCCTTTGAGTAGAGGCAGAGCAACAGATATGTTGGTTTGGGGGCCTTCAAAAAAGGGTATCTTCTCGGTGAGGAGTGCATACTTATAGCTTATGAAAAAGAGGGAGAAGAGTAATGGTGAGTGTTCTAGAGAAGTTGAAGTTGATGAAAGGTGGAGAAAGATATGGGATCTAGAAGTTCCTGCTGTAACAAAAATGTTTCTATGGAAAGCTGGGAATGACTTATTACCTACCAAAGTAAATTTGTTTAAAAGAGGAGTGATGAAGGATAAAACATGTCCTATGTGTGAAATTGAAGATGAAACTCTAATGTATGTTTTATGGGAGTGTCATTCAGCAAATGATATTTAGAGAAGTGAGGAAAGCTATGTTCAAAAGTGGGGCAGATATGAAGCTAACTTTTTGTTGCTGTGGGAGAAATGCATTACCTCTCTTAACAAGAGCCAACTGGAGGAACTAGCAGTGACTCTTAGGAACATTTGGCTGAGGAGAAATGGAGTGGTGTTTGAAAATAGAATGGAATGTCCTATGAGTCTATTATTATTTGCTAAGGCTACTGTAAGAGACTACCAAGCAGTGAGGAACTCTGATAAACTAGACAGACAAGGGCAAAACAGAATTGATAGTAACCAGAGGGTGGGAAAAACCAGAAAAATGATATGTCAAAGTGAATTGGGATGCTTTGGATCAGAAAAAGAGGAGAATGAGTATTGGCATCATTGTTAGAGATGAGGAAGGGAAGGTTGTAGCAGCTGTTTGTGATCAGAAAGAAAATGTTGAAGAGGCAGCTGTTGCAGAAGGCTATGCACTGAGGGCTACAGTAGAATTTTGCAGACTCTCAATATTCAGAAAGCAAACTTTGAAGGAGATGCAAAGGAGATCATCATGGTATTATGCAGTGAAGAAGAAACGCTTACTTGTTATGGTTCCTTAGTAGAAGATGTTAGGTTTTAATTCAAAAATAGTTCATACTAGTCTATTCAATTAGCTTATAGAGAGAAAAACATGGTTGCTCATACTTTAGCAAAAAAAGCTGTCTTTAGAAGGAAAAGAATTTTGGTCAGAGGTTATTCTAGATTGTATAGTGGGATGTTTAAACAGAGATTACAATTCAAATAGTATTACTTGATTCATCAATGAAATACAGAGGTTTATTCCAAAAAAAAAAAGTAATAGAGTTTTTGCATGTATGGAGCCCTGTACTATTGACGAATTATTTGTCCCATTTGGATTGCAAAATCCTTTCATCTCTTCTTATCTTAATATCCAAACATAAATACTTTTCAATTTCAAACTTTCATTTAATCAATCTATTCATTACAACTTTTCTAAATTTTGAGACAAAACAAAATACAATTCAACTTTTTCAAATCCCTAAACAAAAATGATATTAAAAAATTATATTCTATCAATATTTTAATTTTATAATATTTTTATTCAATTTTTTTTCTCTCATTTCTTAAAACTCTATAAAACACTTTAACTCAAACTATTTTATTACTATTCACATATTATCTTATCTCATTTGACTATCCAAACGAGTTATTATTGTTTGAAAAAAATATGTAAGTGACTTTAAATTGTTATAGTTGTTTGATAAGTTAATTAAAAGTACTTTAAAGGTAGAAAATGACAATAAAAGTTATTTAAAACTTTTCTAGATTCCATTTTCGATTATCGATGGAACGTGCATGGTTTAACCATGTACATGATCGAAATCAAGATAGAAATATACACCATGATATATTAATATCATCTATAATATTAATGTTCCGTTTAGATTAAGAAGTGATCTCAACTTATCTCATCATTACAATTTTTCTAAATTTTTAAATAAAATATAATAAACAATTCAACATTTTCAAATCTTAAAACAATAATAATATTCAAAAATAATATTCTAATAATATTTTATTTAACTTTCAACTTTCATTTCAACTCATTTCATCTCAACTCTAAATCCAAACGGAGCCTAATAATAACAACGATTATAATAGCATGCAGGAAAAAATACTTTTTATTTCTAAAAGTCAAAATATATTATTGCTAAACATTTCAACATAAATTTAACTATATATTTAATTATCACATACATTTATATTGGTGCAAGATATAAAATTTTGTATTGCTACAAAAGAGGATAAAGATTGCAAAACTATTTTCAAAAGGGCAAAATACTCTACAAGGAACCAACTTTTTAAGAGTTTGAAATTGGTTCCTCTATTAGGATTTTATCAATCTCTTGACAGAAAATATTGACATGATAGTTGATCGTAACTTCAGCATTGATTAGAAGACGATACATCGGTTGTGAACGGTAACAAAATTGAAAAAAATGAACTTTAAAAAGTAATTAGAAATATAAATCATGATATTTTAATATCATCTACCTTATTAATAATAATGATGACTACAACAGAATGTGGGAAAAATAATTTTTATTTTATTGAGTCAAAATATATTATTCCTAAACAGTTCAATTATATAATTCCTAAACGGTATGTGGCCGGATGGCACAAGATCCATATTTCCAAAATAGAGATCATGAGTTTGGCCCCCCCGCAATTTATAAAAAAGAAATTATATATTTATTATCACATGGACATTTAAAAATTTTGTAATGCTACAAAAAGGGACAAGAATTGCAAAAATGGTTTCAAAAGGGAAATACTGTACAAGTAACCGCAGTTTTGAATTTTTGAATTGTTCAAATTGGTCGATATTGTCAATCTCTTGATAGAAAATGTTGACATGATCGTTTGACTGCAACGTTAGTACTAATCAGAAAATGAAAACTGATGGTCGATCTTGGAAGAATTGGAGTGGTGAGTAGCCTGCACGCGCGAGACGAAATTCCAGGAGACGTTCAGTGCGTGGCTCTCATGCGCCACCGAGAAGCCCTCTGAGGCCTGTGAGTCCGGGACTTCCAAGATTGACCATCAGTTTTCCTCCCAGAGTAGTATGTGTATTGCACGTGCCACAACAACCTCTTGGAGTACTGCTTTTTCGTTTTCGCTGTGTTTTCCCATTATATTTTATTTCATGTCCTGTATTTACTTTCTAGAAAAATAAAAATCCAAAAAATAGTGCCTTTGGACCTTAGTCCGAATGGAGTGGTCCCCCTTTCGCTTAGGCGGTGCTTATGGTAGGGTTGGTGCACCCTACTCTACTTAGGCGAGATATGGGGTTTTGTCACCTGGTTACTATTAACTCTGTCATGGATAGAGTTGTATTATCTCTTAGACTTAGGTTTTTAGAGATCTGGATTAGACCATATTAGTCACAAAAGTGTGCTAAAAAGCTATTAATGTTTGTAACTGACTTGTTTCTAAGTCAACTTTGTATGTTATCTTTTATGAATGAAATTTGGTATGTTATTATCAAAAAAAAAAAAAAAATGAAAAGTCAATAGTGAATTGTGAGAAAATTGAAAAAAAAAAACTTTAAAAAGTAATTAAAAAACTTAGTTAGAATATTTTAAAAATCAAATAAAAAAGTAAAAATATTAAATAAATTATGAAAACAATAAATTAAAAATAAATATATTTCTATATTTAACAAAAAATAAAATAAAACCGAAGGACTGGCTGCCGGCCACACCAAATGGATCTGGAGTGGCAATGTGCCATCCCGTCCCTTCGGTCTTTAATAAAAAAACAACTTGGTTCTGATTCAGATTCTTATTTGTGTTTAAGATTTATATTTTATTTATCAAATTTATTATTTTTTAAAAATTTCTCTGATTTTATTTCTTATCTGTTGTATTACGGTTCTTTATCTTTTTTCAATTGTTTTAAAAATATTTTTAACAGTTTTCATAATTTTATTTGTTCTTAGTAAGATAGTTTATAAATTTGTTTGTTTATCAAAATTTTTTTTGTTGTTTTCTATGGTTTTATGTTGTTTTAGACGTGACTCCTTCACACACATGATCACTTGTAACCTAAGAGGAATGAGGCTTGGGAGTTCGAGGGAATGCTTCTGATGCCTAAGTCAGCGAAGATAATGAAGATCTCTCTAGCAATTCATTCAGATGGGTCTCATAATCATACCTGGATGACATAAATAGAGTTTAAGATACTTCCTGTTGTTACGAGATAACTATCTCACCCATTATTTGAAATTCAAGCATTCAGGATATTAGGGCTTAGTTTCTCTTGAATGAGTTGATAACCTTTTTTTTGAAGTTCCCGAGCGGTTGTTCCTTTGGTGCTAGCCAGAATATACTTAGATCGGACTAGGCCTTGGATTAATTAGGTTATCGGACTGTGCTACGGCCCAAGCACATGATACAACCTAGTAGGCCACCGAGAGAGGATTAGACCCCTTCTAGTTATCTCGGGAAGTCTCATCAAGCGTAGCATGATGGGACTTATAATAAGTTCTCTCACTACTGGCTATCACATTCTTGGAGTGGACTAGGCCTTGAACTCTAGGTTATCAGGCTGTGCTACGTCCCAAGCCCATGGTACAACCCAGCAGGCCCCCAGAAGAAGATTAGATCCCTTCCAGTTATCTCACGAAGTCTCATCACGCATAGCATGATGAGACTTGTAATCATGGCATTACTTCATTGTTTGGGTTTTTCGTCATTTCATGCACCACTATCAAGACTCCGCTTTGGCTTCGCTCCTTTTTCACATACCCCACTTAACTATCAGGGTTATTTATAATTTTCAGGCATCCCCTTTTTCCCACTTGTTCTCTTTGGTACTCTCCTTTTTTTTAGCACTCTGCTTCCCTGCATTGTCTTTCAATCTCCCTTGCGAATCCATGACTTCCTCTAAAGGTAGCCCTTTTTGTTCTTCCCATGGAGCCAAATCTTCACGACCCTGCGACCCTCCTCCTCGCTTGGATGAGGTGGTTGTTATCGAGAAAAATTCCTTGAGTCTCGTGTCATTTTATTCCTTCCTTATTTCTTGGATCTATGTTACTGCTTGAAATAATACAAGGTTGTATTGTCTTGATTTAGTTTAACTAGGTCTTAAAGAACTTGAGCGGAAAAACTATTGAGGTAAAAGGCAAGAGAGTGTGAGACTATTATTGAGAAAAAACCAATTAAGAGTAAAACACGAGTGGAGTGTTATTATTTGACTGTAAACATGTAAGGGAGTGTGTGAGGTTTTCCACTAATATTTTTTTTGTGCAGCACATTATGATATCTCATAGGAGTAACTCATTACCAAATGGGATGACAGATAACTCATCCTTTGTGTTGCAAGCCATGCAACAACAATTTGAGTGGTTAAACTTGGTGTTGGATGAAGTGAGGGATATGATGGATCATCAAGAAGCGGTAATTAGAAATCTTCAAGGTAGGAGAGATAGGAGGAGGTGTGAGCCTACTATTGAACATGAGCATAAGAATGAAGAGTATAGTGAGTCTTTTGTTGCCAGGCGTGCTCTCAATACACAAATTAGGATGGATGATACAGAGCAGTAGAGAGAACATTTTTTTTATGCTAGATGCCAGATCAACAATAAGGTAAGTAGTATGATCATTGATGAGAGGAGTTGTATTAATTTGGTTAGCACTACTTTAGTTGAGAAATTGAATTTACCTACCTTGAAACACCCTAGACCATACAAGTTGCAGTGGTTAAGTGATTGTGAGGAGGTTAAAGTAAATAAGCAAGTGTTAATTTCTTTTTCAATTGAAAAAATCAGGATGTGGTGCTTTGTGATGTAGTGCCTATGCATGCTGGCCATATTTTTTTGGGGAGGCCATGACAATATGATAAGAAAGTGATCCATTATTGGTTAAGGAGCATTTGCAGTTTTGAAAGGATGAAAGAACAATCAAACATGCTTTTTTAACTCTAACACAGGTCCATAAGGACCAACTAGAGCTGAAAAGTGAGATTGATAAAAAAAAAAAGAGGGAGTAAAAGTGAGGATGAGATGGAGAAAAAAGAAATAGTGAGACTGAAAAGGAGAGAGAGAGAAAAAAATGAGAGAGAAAAAAGATGAGGGTGAGGCTGAAACCTCAAGAAAAAGAGAGAATGAGTTGAAAAATATTTGTGAGGCCGAGAGTTCAAAAAAAGAAGAGAGTGAAAGAAAAAAAAAGAGTGAAAAGGAAAAAGAAAGTGTGAGGAATAAAGAGAATGAGGCTGAAATATCAAGAAAAAGAGAGAGTGAAAAAAAAATAGAGAGGTGGCTGTGAGTCAAGAATAAAGAGTGAAACCACGAGAGGAAAATGAAAGAGAGATTGCAGAGAGAAACGGAAAAATAAAAGTGAGTTTTTATGCTAAAGCAAGCTTTCATACTAACGAATTTAATGACTATTTGCCTAGTGTTGTTGTTTATTTGTTGCAGGGATATGAGGCCTTGATTCCTAGCGGTGTATTTAGTAGATTGTCACCTATTAGAGAGATAGAACATTACATTGATTTTGTGTCAGGTGCGACAATCCCTACCCGACCTCTATTTGAAGAACATGAGTTCTTGATGCACTTGAATGGACAATTTAAGTTGAATATTATGTATGCCAAGTGGGTGCAATTCATTGAGATCTTTCCTTATGTAATCAAGTACAAACAAGGTAAGGAAAATTTTGTGGTTGATGCTTTAGCAAGAAGGTATGTCATTGTCATCATTTTAGATGCAAAGTTATTGAGACTTGAATATGATAAGAAATTTTATGTTAATGATAATGGGTTGGCTAGTGTGTATGGAGTACGTGAGAAAGCCTCGTTTGGTCAGTTATATAGACTAAATTGGTATTTGTTTAAAGAAAATAGACCTTGTGAGCTTACTAGTCTTA
The DNA here is from genome assembly GCA_029856935.1 of Cyclocarya paliurus. Lineage (NCBI taxonomy): Eukaryota > Viridiplantae > Streptophyta > Magnoliopsida > Fagales > Juglandaceae > Cyclocarya > Cyclocarya paliurus. Next base: position 12,629,695 of record CM056956.1, on the reverse strand, counting down.
TGCTTGAGTTACTTGTGCATGGATTTGATTTGATGGATCATTTTGGTGTAAAGAAGATTTTAGACGTGTTGCATGAAAGTTTGTGGGAGTATCATTTGCTATTCATTGACTTGTTACATGAACATTTGCGGGAGTATCATTTGCCTTTCATTGAGTTTGCATATAATTGGAGTGATCATTTTGGTGTAAAGAAGATTTTAGACGTGTTGCATGAACGTTTGTGGGAGTATCATTTGTCATTGATTGACTTGTTGCATAAATGTTTGTGGGAGTATCATTTGCCTTCCATTTGGAGTGGTCATTTTGGTGTAAGGAAGATTTTAGATGTGTTTCATGAAAATTTGTGGGAGTATTGTTTGCCATTCATTAAGTGTACATATATGCAAACTCAATGAAAGGCAAATGATACTACTAAATTTGCACCTTTTGAAATTGTTTATAGACTTAATCCATTTACTCATTTAGATTTAATGTTTTTACCTATTGATGACAGGAGTAGCTTGGATAGACTTTTTCAAATTCTTGAATAAATTATTGATAATGCATGTCAAGTGGATCTGATATGAACCCGTGGGAATGGAATCCTTTGAATCCACAATCAAATTGAAAACTCACCCAAGAAAGTCAAAATCAAGTCAATGGATGGAGAATCTAGACCCAATGAGACTCGTTTCATCCCAAGTGGATTACACCAATTCTTGCATTGCTTCCTTGATCTTATAATTGGCCCATCTTGAACTTGCAAATGATATTTAAGACTAGATTCACCTTAGTTCCCATCATATCCCCTCTCCTCAAAAGGATTCGACCTCGAATCTCCACCTGCATCAAAAGAAAAAAAGTTAGTTACATTGAAAATAGCAAAAACATGATACTTACTTGGAAGATCCACTTTATATGCATTATCATTAATTTTCTCAAGAATTTGAAAATGTCCATCCAAGTTACTCCTGTCATCAATAGGTAAAGACATTAAATCTAAAAGAGTAAATGGATTAAATCTATAAACAATTTCAAAATGTGAAAACTTATTAGTAGTATGAACACTCAAATTATATGCAAACTCAATGAATGACAAACAATACTCCCACAAATGTTCATGAAACATATCTAAAGTCTTCCTTACACCAAAATGACCACTCCAATTATATGCAAACTCAATGAATGGCAAGTAATACTCCCACAAACGTTCATGCAACCCGTTAATGAATGGCAAATTTACTTCCACAAATGTTCATGCAACATGTCAATGAATGGCAAATGATACTCCCACAAACATTCATGCAATACGTCTCAAGTCTTCCTTGCACCAAAATGACCACTCTAATTATATGCAAACTCAATAAATGGCAACAATACTCCCACACATGGTCACGCAACACGTTTAAAATCTATTTCACACCAGAATGACCTGACAAACCACATCCATGCACTAGCTTCTCACGCATAAGACTAGTAGGCTCACAAAGTTTATTCTCTTTAAACAAATACCAATCTAGTCTATAGCACTTACCAAATGATGCCTTCTCACACACTCCATACAACTAGCAAAGTCATCATCATTAGCATGCAATTCCTTATCATATTCAAATCTCAATAACTTTGCATCTAAAATGAAGACAAGGACATACCTTCTTGCTAAAACATCAACCATAAAATTTTTCTTACCTAGTATGTATTTGATTATAGGAGGAAAGGTATCAATGAATTCTTCTCACTTGGCATGCATTCTATTCAACTTACCTTGTCCCTTCAAGTACTTCAAAGACTCATGTTCATCCAAAAAAGGTCGGGTAGGAATTGTCACACCTGGCACAAAATCAATGTAATGCTCTATCTCTCTAATAGGTGGCAATCCACTAAACACACCACTAGAAATCATGACCTCATATTCCTGCAAGAAAGAAACAACAGTACTAGGTAAAGATACATCAAGTTCGTTAGTATTAAGACTTGCCTTAGCATAAAAACTCATTTTTCTCTCATTTTCTTTACTCTCTCTTTTCTTTCCACTCTCCTTTTCTTTTTCACTCTCTTTTTTCCTTTCACTCTCTTTTTTCTTTTCACTCTCTTTTATTATGTCACTCTCTTTCTCTTCATCTTTTTTGAACACTCGATCTCACAATTGTTTTTCAACTCATTCTCTTTTTTTCTTAAGGTCTCAGCCTCAGCCTCATCTTTTTTCTCTCTCATTTCTCGTTCTCTCTCTCATTTTTGGCCTTAATATTTCTTTTTTTCTCAATCTCACCTTTACTCTTGCTTTTTAGCTCAATCTCACTTTCACTCTTACTTTTTAGCTCAATCTCACTTTCACTCTTACTTTTTTGATCACTTTCGCTCGCACTTTTTCTTTTTTGATCACTCTCATTCTCACTCTTTCTTTTTTGAGCATCTTCACTTTTCAGTTTCAGTTGGTCCTCATAGGCTTGTGTTGGTGTTGAAGGAGCAAGTTTGATTATTTTTCCATCCTTTTCAAAACTGTACATGTTCCTTAACCCATCATGGATCATCTTCCTATCATACTGCCAAAGTTTCCCCAACAAAAAATGGCCAGCATGCATAGACACTACATCACAAAGAATCACATTCTGGTATTTCCCAATTGAAAATGAAACTAGTACTTGCTTACTTACCCTAACCTCCCTACAATCACTCAATCACTGCAACTTGTATGGTCTAGGGTGTTTTAAGGTAGGTAAATTCAATTTTTCAACTAAAGTAGTGTTAGCCAAATTAATACAACTCCTCCCATCAATGATCATACTACATACCTTGTTGTTGATGTGACATCTATGGTGGATCATACTATATCATCCATCTTAATTTGTGTATTGAGAGCACACCTGGAAACAAAAGACTCACCATGCTCTTCATTCTTACACTTATGTTCAATACTAGGCTCACGCCTCCTCCTATCTCTCTTGACCTGTAGATTTCTAATTACCACTTCTTGATGATCCATCCTATCCCTCACTTCACCCAATACCAAGTTCAACCGCTCAAACTGTTGTTGTATGGCTTGAAACACAAAGTATGAGTTATCTGCCATCCCTTTTGGTAATGAGTCACTCTTATGAGACATAGTAATGTGTTGCACAAAAAGAATGTTAGTGGAAAACCTCACACACTCCCTTACATGTTTACACTCGAATAATGGCACTCCACTCGTGTTTCACTCTTAATTAGCTTTTTTCCTGATAATAGTCTCACACTCTCTTGCCTTTTACCTCAAGAGTTTCCTCACTCAAGTTCTCAAGTTCTTTAAGAACTAGTTAAACTAAATCAAGATAATACAACCTTGTATTATTCTAACTAGTAATATAGATTTAAGAAACAAGGAAGGAATAAAATGACACGAGAATCAAGAAAATTATAAGACAAGATACCAACTATAATGATGTATGCAGCCCCTTTGATGATAAGGCTCAAGAAAAAATTTCAGATTTTCTATACTCTCTCTCTCTTTTTCTTTTTTTTTTTCTTTTCCTTTCTTTTATTTTATTTTTTTTTCCTTTCTTTTCCTTTCTCTAATTCAATCACAAACAACAATATTCAATTGAAAATCAAGCAATTGAATTCAAACATATAAGAATTGACAAGGAATTCTAAGATAATCAATTAAACGGTGCTCCAAGAAATTGACAAATTTAGAGATGCAAGAAACCCTAGATTTTCAAAACCCTAGGATCAAGAACACAAAACCCAAATGAACAAGAAAATTTTGGCAGCCCCAAGATGATGTAATTCAGCAACCCTTTTTTTTTGCCAAGCCTAGAACAAAGAAGCCATAGAATTAAATTTAGAGATATAAGAAATAAAAGATAGAATCAGACCTGATTGGAAACCGAGCTTTGGATACCAAATGATGTGAACCCGTGAGAATGGAATCTCTTGAACCCACAATCAAATTGAAAACTCACCCAAGAAATCTAAAATCAAGTCAATGAATGGAGAATCTAGACCCAATGAGACTCGTTTCAAGAACCTAAATTATATTAAAATCTAGATCCGTTGAAGAACTTGTCTCAAGAAACCAGATTACAAGGAGGAACGCCATAAAGGTTGTGATTTACATTTGATAAGTTCAAAAGTTCAATTAAGAAGAATAAGAGGAGTAAACTCAACTCACAATGAATAAATTCATCAAATTTCATAAAACTTCTTAACATGAAGCTATAAAGAGTATTTAAACCAAACCCTAATTAAAACCCTAGTTAAAATAAAGCTATTTCTTCCAAAAATACCCCTGGATGAACAGTGCCGCGACTACAGTACTTCTTTAAACCCTAGTTCCTAAAAAGTATCTTTCCAAATAAGCCATTGGCCAAAATACAAGGCCTTCCCAAAAATCCTAGTTCATAAGAAATAAGACATATGTGGGCCAAGAATCCTCAAACCCACTTATTCTAAACTAATAAAATAAATCCTTTAACAAATTGAAGGCATTCAATAACAATAGGCCCAAACAATAACTCTATGTCTTGTATTCTACAGCTTGTATCAAGTGGATCAAAACTGGTTCTCTTTCTTTCAAACCCATCTTGAGTGTTGGACTCTTGCTAGCTTCATCCCAAGTGGCTTGCACCAATTCTTGCCTTATTTTCTTGATCTTCTTAGCTCTTGATTTTATAATTGGCCCATCTAGAACTTACAAATGATCTTTAAGACTAGGTCCACCTTGGTTCTCATTAGAATCTTCCGGGTAAGTGTCATGTTTTTACTATTTTCAATATTACTAACCTTTTTCCTTTTGATGCAGATGGAGATTCGAGGTCGAATCCTTTTGAGGAGAGGGAGAATGATGGGCACCAAGATGGACCTAATCTTAAAGATCCTTTGCAAGTTTTAGATGAGCCAATTACAAGGTCAAAAGTCAAGAAGATCAAGGAGGCAATGCAAGAATTAGTGCAATCCACTTGGGACAAGTCTAGTAAGAGCCCAACATTCAAGATGGGCTTGAAGAATGAAGATCCAGTTTTGATTCATTTGATATAAGCTATGGAAGAGGGCAACAACATGACTTAAAGGTTTTGGACACTTGAAAGCTTTCAACTTGTTTAATTCATTTAAATGATTTATTTTATTAGTTTATAATAATTGAGTTTATTATGAGAAGGACTTAATGGGGCGCCTATTCAAGGGCATGTTCGGAAAAGTTATTATTTTGTTGAACTAGAGTTTCAAGAAGTTACTGTAGCATTACTGTAGCCATGACACTATTCACTTAGGGGTATTTTTGGAAGATGATGATTTATTTTGGCTAAGGTTTTAATTAGATTTTGCTTTAAATACTCTTTGTAGCCTCATTTTAATCAGTTTATGAAATTTGATGAATTTATTCATTGTGAGTTGAGTTTATCTCCTCTTGTTCTTAAATGAACTTTTGAACTTATCAAAGGTAAATCAAAACCTTTGTGGCGTTTTCCTTATAATTTCGGTTCTTGAGACAGATTCTTGAAACGAGTTCCTCAACGGGTCTAAATTTTCCATTGGCTTGATTTTGGCATTTTTGGGTGAGTTTTCAAATTGATTGTGGGTTCAAAAGATTCCATTCCTATGGGTTCATATCACTCGTGCTCGGTAAGGAGCTGTTTCAGTTGCAACCTTTAATTACTCGCTATTCTGGTTTCGATCTTCATAGTGTTTTATGGTTTGGTTGTATCGAGAGCAACAAGTTCCAAGGTTCATCCGCTTCCCCCTGCCTCAGAGCGTCTTCATCTCTTGTTTCAGCCTCGGTCATTAGTATTTCTGGTGGCGACAAAGGGATCTTGGTTCTGTTTCCTCGCAGCTCAACCACTTTTACTTCTTCTTCTCCTTGTCTGAGTTTCTAGATGTAGCACTCTCGGGCGAGTACCTGTTCATCATGAACTTTGCCAATTCAGATGATATGTGGAGGTTGTCACTCTCAGGGCGTTTAACATAGGCCGACCAATGATAGTATTGTATGCTGACCGGGTCCTCACCATGAGGAAATTTGTCATGACAGTGGCAATGTGGGGATTTGCCCCCACTGACACTAGTAGAGTGATGGAGCCCATAGGTTGCATTGCTTTTCTAGTGAAACCTTTCAACGTAACTGGTGCAGGGCGCAATTGGTCTACTTTACTTCCCATTCTGGCTAGTATGTCCCAAAACTAGACATCAGTAGATTTCCCATTATCAATTAATATCCTCCGTGTGGTGTAGTTTTCCACCAGTACTGTCACCACCAACACATCATCATGCAGGTAGACTACTCCTCTACAATTTTCATCGTCGAATGAGATTCTGGGTGATACCTGTATATCTGATTGTTACACCAGTCTTTCCACACTGTATACCTTCTCATACCTGGCCCACCTAGCACATGCGTTCCTCCCAGAGGAAGTTGGGCCACTCCTGTCATATCCTTTGGTGATTGTTCATATCTTTCCCAGGGGTGGATGTCTTGATCTGTGTCCTGCTTAGGACACCGATTTCGTAGTTCCTGCGATCTCCTTCCTCTTTTTGGTGATCCCCTCTTTATTGGGCTCAAACTTCATTGGGGCTTGCGCTCCTACTTCCTGTCGCTCGAACGTTGTGGTGGAGTAGCGTTCTGAGCAATAATGTGCTCTAGTTCGCCATTTCCCCTTATCTTTTCATTTTTTTGTTTGTGTGTGTGACAATCTTCAGTTCTATGCCTACTTTCGTTGTGGTATGTGCAATACTTTTGGGCTTGTCGCCCTTGATCCTTGCCAAGCGTGGCCTCTTTGGCCTTTGTTCTGCTGAAAATATCTGCAAGTATACATAATCGTAACAAGTAATAAAGTGTTTTAAAAAAAAAGATACTGAACCCACATGAAATAATTATGCTATTGAGTATTGAAATTTACTAAATTAATTACTATTTGAAAAACTGAAATTTGAAGAATAGATTATCTAAATTAAACTGAAGAAAACAACATTAAAATTAAGATTTTTAAAGATAATAAGAATAGATCTAAAGCGTTTGATTTTATCTAACAAATTCTACACAATTTATTCTTCTTTGTTATAGAATTCCAATTATCTTAAGTTGATGATAAAAATCCCTTAACTATTCAATATTTTCTCTCAAACAATACCAAAAATATCTCTAACTAATAACTTCATATCTCTATGTGAATTTAACTAATTGGAGACTCATTAAGTTTTTTGAATTTTTCTTAAAAATCACACTAGTTGTAGTAAAGTATCTCTACTTTCGCTCAACTAATGGTGCTTAATCCTAGAGCTTTAATCACAAATCACCTATCAGTCTCATTGTAATTCAATAGATCGAACAATAATTAGATAGAAAATTGCAAGTATTAAGAATAAGGAATAAACACTCAATCATGAAAATATAGAAAATAAAATAACTTAGAATATAAATTGTGTGTTCAATGCTGACTACATCAAACCTCTAGAAAATAAAATAAGCTCATAATGAAATTGAAAAGAAAAATAATAAACCTAGTGTTATTTGCTGGAGTCAGTTGATGAAGCATGCAGCTCTCACATCTACTCCCTTAGATCTACCTCCTTGAAAAAAACTTAAAGAATAAACTCTGAACTATTTTTACTTTAAAACTCCAAACGCTCTAAGACTCAGACTCTCTCAAATTCATCCCACAAGCCTAGGTTAAATAGATGTCAAAACTCCAAATGCAGAAACATGATAAATGCGGCTACAATCTAGGTTAAAAATTTAGAAAATAGTTTCTAAAGATAGATGTTAATATAAAAAAAATTATTCAAAAAATAACGGGATTATCTAAAATGGAAGATTAAGTGATATGTGGCTTGAATTGTGGAGCTCGGGAGGATTTCATGGTCAGCAAATTGATTATGGAACTCGGGAGGATTCCACCGGGTAAATGCCGTGTGCGTTGAATATAACTAGTCTCCTTGCCTACCAAGGAAAGACTCTCGATTGAGATGATAGAATCCTCTCACCAATCGAGAGGAAATACTCTTAATCGGGATGATAGAACCCTCTTGCCAACCTATCGAGTGGTAAAGCTGCTCGCCTTTACTAGTTGTTGCCCACGATGTTGTTTAGGTTGGTCTTTTAAGTTGGTCGTTTGGACTGGGCGCCCAATCAAACTAGCCGAAGCCTTGTCGCCAAGTCTTTTCTCCTACCGAGAGGAAAGACTATTTGCCTACTGAGGGGTAAGTCTTCTTCCATTTTCAGATCTCATCGCCTCTTGTTGGTCTGGCACCATAGTTTCTTTTTTTTTTATACCAAAATGCTCTCTTTTTGCATTAAATCTTATCATTCCTTCAAATTCAAGAAAATAAAAAAATATATAGAAATAAAATAAAATCAATTGAATTAAAAGAACACTGACACTTTTCTTAAATAAAAGAGTAATAAAAATTACATAAAAATAATACTTATCAAATATCCCTAAATGCAAGCTTTGCTCACCCTGAAAGAAAGACAATTAAAATAATCATTGGTTTGATTCCTAAATTTATTGCCTCAAAGATTGTCTAAAGTCTATAATTCAAAGAAATCATTCAAGTTCAAAAGTTAATTCAAAACACAATTCCACCGCATTATCCATCCCCACATTCATGCATACCTATCACTCTCACTTCATCATTAGCTCCCTGGATATTTTTATGCAAACAAGTAAATAAATAATGGATCTCTAAAAACTCCATAGGCTTACTTTTCAAATCACTCTCCACTAATGTAGAACAGAAACTATCACCAGGAATCAATAGGTCTTTATTAAGCTTGTAACGTAAGGCTAGGGCGAGGGCTACAAAGAAAAAGTAGGATTCAAATAAAGCAAGAGTACTTAAGTTTGAACACCAACGGACAAATAGAGCATTCTCATAATATCTTTTTTCAATCATTGTAAATCTCTCAACTTACCTCTCTTTATTGTACTTTCAAGTATATCTCTTTACCCCTTGATTGAGCTGCATTATTGCATATTTTATACATTTAAAATCAATATATTTTTAATTATTTTATTATTTTATCATTGATTTTAGATGGAAAAATGATCAAGAGGCAATAAATCCAAGTTGTGATTTAAATTGATTAAAAGCATAGTTTATGCTTAGTTTTATAACTTGTGATTTTATTTGATTTTATTTCCTCCCATGCACAACACACTTTTAATATTTTAGTTTAGTTTTTTGTTTAATTTTTATTTAATTATTTATTTTCTTTTTCTAGTTTTATGTAATTATTATTTATTTTTTCTGTCTTATTTTATTTTATTTTTGTTTTATTTTATCTTATTTTTATTTTTATTTTTTATTTTTTTCTTTATTTTTGATTTTCTGCGCAGGCTAAACGACATGTCGTTTGGCCTGCAAACCAAACGACATGTCGTTTTTCAGTGGAATTGTTTCTGCCGTCTGAGGTCGACGACATGTCGTTTGGAAAAAACGACATGTCGTTTTGCACGTGAGTTGCTTTTGTCGTCTGAGGTCGACGACATGTCGTTTGCCTCGTCTTCAACCTCACGTCGTCCGCCATCTCTACACTCCTCCACGCCACGCATACGTTCGGCAACTGCTCCTCCGCCCACCTGCAGCCGCCAGCAAAAACAGAAGACGCCGGAGATCACTCCTCCACTCCATGCACGGCCAAGAACCGTCCGACACCACGGCCAGCCCATACCATGCGTAGCAGCATCCAACTACCCGCTTCCGCCACCTCTGCACTCCTCCACGCCACCATGCATCTCCGATGACCGCCAGTAGTCAACAGAAAACGCCGGAGACCAAGTCTCCACCACCCAGTCAAGCCCAGCGCCATGACCGAAGCTCTCTTCCTCCATCACCGAAAAGCCTCTGTTCGAACTCTTGCACGCATGCTGCAACAGAAAAGAAAAAGAAAAGAAAGGCAACGGGAAAGAGAACGAAAACGCAGCATGCCAGAGGTAGAAGATGAAGGAAAGCAAGAAAAGAAAAGAAGAAAAAAAAATATATGTGAGTGCGGACGCATGCGGGGCAAACGAAACACAGTAACACCGAAAGAAGAAAGGCTACACTCACGCGAACAGCTGGGTCCTTTTCATTTGGATAGACACGAGACACAAAAGAAAGAAAGAGAAGGAATAGACGATGGATCAGTGGTTGGCTGAAAACAAATGAAGAAAAAAACAAATAAAAGTGCACGGCAAAAGCTAATGGGAGACAAGACGCAGCTGGAAGGGAAATAAAAAGAAAAAAAGAAAAAACACTGCCGAACTCACGGACAAAAGGAATTTGCGAGCAACATGTTATTTGGGAGCCTATATAAGGACTTGGAGAGAGCCAGCAGAAGTTAGAAGTTAGAGGTCAGTAGTCAGTAGTCAGAGAGTGAGAGTCAGTCAGAGTTAGAGTGATTTTAGTGTGAAATTAGAGTTAGAGTTTAGAATAAAAAATAGTGAGCGAGTTTTTGTAGTCAGTTTTTATTTTTTTTTCTGAGTTCAGTTTTTAATTTCGTGTAATTTATTCATCAGTCAGTTTCAATTTATGGCTTAGTAAATTTTATTTTTGTAAATCTTTATTCCCAATTTTGAGTTTGTTTAGTGAGTAAATTTTCAGTCCTCTTTGATAAATGTTGAGAGTCCATTTTATTTTTTAGAGTTTACTTTAATTGGAAGTTTAGATTTTTGGGTTGGAGAACGCAATCTCCATTTCCAAACATCAAGTTTATTCCTTACAATTCCTGTTTTTATTTAATTTCGAATTACTGCCATTTAATTTTCTCGCACTTTTAATTTCCTGCAATTTAAATTTATGTCATTTAATTTCCTCGCACTTTTAATTTTTTACAATTTAAATTACTACCATTTAATTTCCTCGCACTTTTAATTTCTTGCAATTTAAATTACTGCCATTTAATTTCCTCGCACTTTTAATTTCTTGCAATTTAAATTTATGTCATTTAATTTTCTCGTACTTTTAATTTCTTACCATTTAAATTACTGTCATTTAATTTTCCTACACATTTAATTTTTGCAATTTACTTTTATGTCATTTAAATTTCATTGTCCCTTTACATTTCAGTTATTTAATTTTCAGCAATTTTAATTTACTGTCTTGCATTTTAATTTCTTACCTTTCATCATCCACTCAAAACCAATAAATATGAATCTAGTCCATGACTAGTAAATTTTCATTTCCAATGCACTCCCACATTCATTGTACATATCATCACTTTTATTTTTATTCTCTCATTGTAACTATTTCCACCATTTTACACGAGTTTAATTTTTAAGCACTTTCCCTGTGGAGACGATCTAGGAATTTATTCCTAATTATTACGCGACACGCTCCTGCACTTGGGATAGCCCTTGGGCTGCTCATTTTCGAACGAGTCACCCCTCTATTCGGCAGGTCGGAAATTTTCTTTTCTCTCTCTCTCTCTTTTTTGACAATATTCCATACCTTTTTTATTACCTTTGTAGAATGACTCTTGTCGGCCTTTTCTTGTCGGCCACACAGTAGACGAGTTGATTTTTCAGACCCCCAAACTTATAATTTTGATAATATGGCTCAATGAACTTTACTTGTAGACCTTCTACCTCTTTTGTCTTTCATGCTCTTGTGAGTTTGTGACTTTGGGTAAGCTTAGTTCTCTTGAAAGGTAAGGAAATCAATGTTTAAGCTCAAATAGGGTAGGGAATATGAGGTTTACAAGAAATAAAAATATAAGGCCAGAATATAATTCAATAAAGCTCAAATGGGTGGCTAGGGATAAAGATAATAAATGGGTAAGCTTGAAAAGCTCAAGCGGTCCAAAGAATACCTTAATCATTTCTCCAATGATATTCTTTCTAGGATTTCACTTTGAGTGTAATCAAACAAGTTCTAGAGTAAGTTGAGAGCATACAAATTCACAAAATTCACATAAAATTTTTTTAGGTATTCAAAACGATTAATGATCATAAGAAACATTCATTGAACATAGAAAATATCAAATTAAGTAAGATCAAGTAAAGAATTAACAACTAAAATTAAGCAATGAGAATTTTTCCTAAAAATTATAATCAATTTCAATCATATTCTTATCATAGGCTTTTTATTCATCAAACCATACTGTTGTTGTTATTATTATTATTATTATTATTGTTGTTGTTGTTGTTGTTGTTGTTGTTATTATTATTATTATTATTATTATTATATATATATATATATAAATAAAATAATATCATTTCCTCCCAAACTTAAATATCACATTGTTCTCAATGGGAAAAAGCAATAAAAACTAAAGAAAAGAATGAGAAAAGGTAAGAGATGCTCCCCTTGATTTTTTTTCTAGTTTTGCCAATTGAATATTTTCCTTGAAGGTGCAGCCATGTACTCCTTGGAGAACTCCTCGACTCCTCGCCTCTTCGTTCCTGCAAGATGAAAGTAAAAGAATAATATTAAGCAAAAAATAAAATAAAATAAAATAAAATAAAAACTTCTTTGGCTGAAAATTTCTGCAAGTGCACATAATCGTAACAAGTAGTAAAGTGTTTTAAAGAAAACGGATATCGAATCCATAAGGAATAATTATGCTATTGAGTATTGAAATTTACTAAATTAATTACTATTTGGAAAACTGAAATTTGAAGAATAGATTATCTAAATTAAACTAAAGATAATAATATTAAAATTAAGATTTTTAAAGATAACAAGAATAGGTCAAGAGCGTTTGATTTTACATAGCAAATCTCACACAATTTATTCTTCATTGTTATAGAATTTCAATTATCTTAAGTTGATGATAAAAATTCATTAACAATTCAATATTTTCTCTCGAGTAATACAAAAAAGATATCTAATTAATAACTCCATATCTCTGTGTGAATTTAACTAATTGGAGACTCATTAAGTTCTTTAGATTTTTCTTAAAAAATACACTAGTCGTGGTAAAGTATCTCTACTTTCGCTCAACTAATGGTTCTTAATCCTAGAGTTTTAATCACAAATCACCTCTCGGTCTCATTGTGATTCAATAGATCGAAAAATAATTAGTTAGAAAATCGTAAGCATTAAAAATGAGGAATAAACAGTCAATCATGAAAATATTAAAAATAAAATAACTTAGAATATAAATTATGTGTTCAATGCTAGACTACATCAAAGCTCTAGAAAATAAAATTAGCTCATAATGAAACTGAAAAGAAAAACAATAAAACTAGTATTTTTTGTTGGAGTCAGTTGATGAGGCTGATTAAGTAGAAATAATATGATAATTGAGCATGTAAACTAAGGATTTTGGTTTGAAAAAGAGTTACATATGCATATTTATATCATATGTTTACAACAAAAGCACCATAAGGTCAAAATGGGAAATACATGTGAAATAAACACTATTTGCCACTTATCTCGCACACTCACTCTACACTTCGAGAAAAAAAGAAAGAGAAGAAAGAATCCTCTCATGCTGTAACCCTTATTGTCTTACATTTCAGATTTCGTACGTTAGAGAACTGCATGGTGTGAGGCCCCCAAATTCCGTTTGGGATCGAACGGACATTTGAAGCGTCAAGACATGCAACACAAAGTTACCTGCCTCCGTTCATGACATATAAGATGCAATGTTCCTAACATGCATATAGCATTATGCAATATTCTCAGCAGATAATTTTTTTTGAGCAATACTATGCACCAAACTTATAATATCCCAAATAGTTAAAACATAATCCATGCATACTTAACAGAATAAACATCCACGATTACAGCACAAGTCTCAGAAGATTGTAATCTCAAAACAACGAAGACCTGGCACCATAATTATATTGCCAAAGTACATGATTGGCTAGTTCGTTGAGTAATTCGCGTAACTAGACTAACGATGTCGGAATACTATCCAAAGACCTAACTATAGAAGCTGCAAGCTCTGTGTTGCGTCTACGGCGTCTAATCAACCTCCTCCAATCTGCCAGTGTTTGCTCCATGCTCTGATCCTGACACATTGCCTACCATTTGGGGGGAATGGTAGTTGGGACTACCACGGTGAGATTTGATTATAAATCTCAGCAAGTTAACAGGAAACTTCCACACAGGTTAATGATGCATGCATGGCAGTAAAAGCATGAATGCATATAGCATAGCATAGCATAACATGAACTTGACATAAATGACATATAGCATAGCATAACTTGACATAATATGGCATGAATGACATAACTTGATCTGAAACTGAAACTTAGCTTGACGTGACATGACATATACGTGAACTTAAAACATAACATGGACTAGCAACATAGCATGAACGTGAAATTGAAATATAACATGGACTTGAAACATAGTATGAATGTGAACATACATAATTTGAACATAAACTTGAACATAACATGAATCTGAACATAACATAACATAAACGTGAATTTGAAACATAACGTGAACGTGAATATGACATACCATGAACGTAAACATAACCTAACATGAACGTGAGCTTGAAACATAATATGGACTTAAAACATAGCATGAGCGTGAACATACATAACATGAGCGTTAACTTGAACATGACATGAACTTGAACATAATATGACATAAACGTAAACTTGAAACATATCATGAACTTGAACTTGAATTCTTTACTTAACATGAACTTGAACTTGAATTTCTTACTCAACATGAACATGGAATTGAATTATGACAATCAAAATGATTTCCCCAGTCGTTTCATCAGGAATAGTGAATAATCAAAATGATTTCGCCCAACATATTCCGTCAGAGATACTCAGACAATTAGAATGATTCCATCATGAGTATTTTAAATGAGATATCCTAACAATCAAAATGATTACGCTAGGAGTATCTGCATAACTGAAATTGAACTGAATTCTTTACTTAACATGAACATGGAATTGAATTCTGACAATCAAAATGATTTCGCCAGTCGTTTCGTCAGGAATAGTGAACAATCAGAATGATTTCGCCCAACATATTCCGTCAGAGATACTCAGACAATTAGAATGATTCCATCATGAGTATTTTAAATCATGTACCCTAGCAATCAAAATGATTACACCAGGAGTACCTAGTAATACTCTGACAATCAGAATGATTACGTTAGGAGTATCTGCATAAGTGAACTTGAACTGGATTCTGACAATCAAAATGATTTCGTCAAAAGTACTGATTGAGCTACATTATTGCATATTTTATACAGTTAAAATCAATACATTTTTAATTGTTTTACTATTTTATTATTGATGTTAGATGGAAAAATGATTAAGAGGTATAAATCCAAGTTGTAATTTAATTTGATTAATAGCACAATTTATGCTTGATTTTAGTACTTGTGATTTAATTTGATATTGTTTCTTCACATGCACAACACACTTTTTATATTTTAGTCTAGTTTTATTTTATCTTTAATTAATTAATTATTTTCTTTTTCTAGTTTTATTTTTGTTTCTTTAATTATTATTATTTATTCTGCCTGCCTTATTTTACTTAACTTTTTATTTTATTTTATTTTAATTTTAATTTTAATTTTTCAGCACAGGCTAAACGACATGTCGTTTGGTCGACAAAAAGAAATGACATGTCGTTTATAATTGAAGTTAAACCTGCCAAGTGCTAAACGACATGTCGTTTAGTCCATAGAGAACAACGACACGTCATTTTTGTCTTCTTCAACCTCACGCCATGCATGTTTTCGGACCAGCAGCTCAACCACCAGTTGCATCCTCGCAGACCACAGCTTCCGCACCTCCACACTATCTCCACCGCATTACATCTACACGAAGCAAGCACCACCGCTGCATCCACCATCCGAAGCCTCAGAAGCTGCTTTTATCCCTACACCCAAACTGAAAAACGTTAGTCGGCTATGAACAGAGCACTTCACCGCGAGGCATGCGCAGCCTCAGTTGGACCACCGTGTGCCACTGCCCAGTATGCACGTCCCTCAAGCCTTCATACACCTCCACGTGAAAACCGGCAGATTACATGAAAACAGAGGAATTTATTTCACTCGGGACCTCCACTACACGTCCGTTACCATCGAGAGCCATGACACACGGCCTCCACCTTGCGAGCAACAACTCCACCCAAGCACCTCCACGAAACCGCAAGCCACGTCCACCCAGCCACCTCTCGGGCTCTCTCATTTCCATTATACCGAAAAGAAGAAAAAAAAAAGCTAACATGCATACTGGATGCCAGATGAGCTAGGAAAGAAACACATGCACATGGAAAAAGTGTTATTGTCGATGGGTACAACAAACAAGAAAAGAAAAAAACACGAAACCATGTGGGATGGAAAGAAAAGAAACATGTTGGGGGAAGTTAGACGAAAGAAAAGAAAGAAGCAGTGAACTGAAAAGCCTTCTGCATGTGGGGAACAAGACGCACTAAGACACGGCTTGGTGGAAGACCCATTTGGTGGAAGAATAAAATAAAGAAAGAAGAAGTGGCTGCGATTTTTTTGAGCTCCATATTTCTCAAAAGTTTCCTTTTGAGTATCTTTTTCATTTTCCGCATTAGGGTTCGCCCATGGCGACGCCTTTACCCCCATCGGTGGATTCAAGGCTACCGGGGGGATCTGATCAAGGTGTGAAGGGTCCGAAGACTTTTGCGCAAGCAGTACGACGACAGGAGACGGTCTCTTTCAAACTTCCTATGCGTTATCCAGTGGACGTGAATGGCGAACCAGGATTAGTTTTCACGGATTCTGAAATGTCCAAAGCAACAGATGATTTCCGGTATGCTCTGGTTTTAAAGTTCTCACGATATAGGCCATCCATCGATAAGATACGGATGAACGTGATAAAATCTTGGGGTCTGATGGAGGTGCCGATCATAAGTTTTATGGATAATTTTCACGTACTCATCCAGATGCAGTTTGAGGGTGATTTTGTACATGCATGGGCGTGCCAAGGTCGTGTGATAGATGGGTGTGTTTTCCATTTATTCAGATGGACCAAAGAATTCGATCTGCACGTAGAACCTTCATTGGCACCCCCAATGGGTTTTCTTGCCTAGGTTACCGCTACATATGTATAGAGCAGATTGCTTACAAATCCTCGCCACCAGATTTGGCCTGTATTTGGGTACAGACAATGCAACAGTTAATAAAACGAGGGCCACGGGTGCAAGAATATGTGTGGAGGTGGATTTAAAGGAGGAACCTGTTCAGGGTTTCCCGATTGTTGTTTCGGCTAACAGAACCATATGGCAAACAGCACGTTATGAAAAGGTTGGTTTTTATTGCACCAAGTGCTGCCGTCAAGGACATACGAAAGTTGTATGTAGAGTGGGGGAGAATCGGAGTCTTGGGGGGGGGGGGGAAAGGTGGACATGTTCAGAAAAAGATTCAGCAAGAATGGAAAGAGAAATCAGATGCGGAAGGGAAGTCTAAGGAAGACGGGAAAAAGCAAGTGGAGGGGAAAACTAGTGAAAAAGAAAAAATAACAGAGGAGGGGAAAACCAATGAGGTAGATATGACAGGGGATAAGGAGGGTGAGGAAGAGATAGGCAGAGAAGGTTTGTCTTTAAACAATTTGGGGCAGGATACGGTAGGTCCTTCCGTAACAGATTCTACGCTGGTTTTAGTTGGGCAGGGGGTGTGGAGCAACTGGATTTTGAGAGGCTGGTGCAGAGGCAGCCAGAACAGAATTTCATGGTTACGGTTGAGGGACAGATGTTACCGTCGAAGGGAACCGATGTTGGTATGGTCTTGGACGACAATGGGCCATTAACGCAAGAGACAGCCTAGACCTGGAATGGTGGAAGGTTGTAATGCTGAGATGAACGTAATAGGGAGTCCGATGTTGGAATTATTGTCAGCGGGGGAAGAACCTTTTGTCGACGGGGGCCAAAATGGTTTGATTTCAGAACTTCTTGAACGGGAATGCAGAACTAATGCTATTCCAGGAAATATTGTGGTCGTGGGGGAGAACAGACAAGTCTCTATTTCTGATGATGAAGAGGACGTTGCTTTGGAACCTCTGGCTCGGAAGAAACATTACAGTTCGACGCCTGAGAGTAATCAATCAAATCACATTTCTGCATCTACTAGACATTCGGTGAGACAGTCATAACGGGTGTTATCCTGTCCCTCTAAATTCAATTTATGATTGATAACTTGTTAGTGTAGAACTTACACGGAATAGGTAGTTCCAGAAGGAGATTAAAAAGTTTAGTTAAGAAGTTTGGAGTTAATATTGTTGGGATCTTGGAGCCTTTTGCTACAACTGATAAAATGCATCTTTTGGCCTATTTGTTGGGATTACCAAATTTTTGTAGCAATGCCGAAGAAGATGGTAAAATATGGATTTTTTGGAGTGGTATTTGTGATTGGGAGGTGCTGTCTAAGACGAATCAAGCCATTTCTGGATGGTTTCGGATGGGCGAAGACAAGCTTTTAATTTCTTTCATCTATGTGAAGTGTAGTAGTATGGAGCGGAGAGGCCTTTGGCAGAGTTTAGCAAGTGTGTTCGACAACGGAACCCCTTGGATTGTGGTAGGGGATTTTAATATTATTCGTGACGATAGTGAGAGGGTTCGTGGTAACCCAAGGCACCTCAATGCTATGGATGATTTTAATAATTGCCTTGATCATTGTGGTTTACTGGATCTTCAGGTGGTGGGACGCAGGTTATCATGGTGCAATGGACATGTGGGGCAATCGAGAAGCTGGGCTAGACTGGATAGAGCCCTCGTCAATGTCCATTTTACTAATTGGTTTCCTTCTGCCTTCTACAAATGTCTTTGTAAGAAGACTTCCGATCACTGTCCTATGCTTATTTCCTTCAAGAATCATGTGGTAAGCTATGGCCCTAAGCCTTTTCGGTTCCAAAATATGTGGATTACGCATGAAGATTTTAAAACTTGTGTGGGAGACGTTTGGAAGCAACCAACTCAGGCTACGGGTCTTTTCCGTTTAGCGGAAAAACTAAAGAAGACAAAGATGGCACTCCGAGCTTGGAATAAACGAGTCTTTGGGCATGTTGGGCACAATATTAAAGAGTTAGAAGAGAGATTGGAGGTTTTAGAGAGCCGTCTCCAAGGTGGCTACGATTAGGATGTTGAAATGGATTTTTTGGTTACTAAACTTGAATTGGATACTTGGGAACAAAGGGAAGAAAGCAGACTTTCTCAATTGGCTAAAAAGAAGTGGCTTGCAGAAGGGGATCAGAATACAAAATTTTTTCACGTGGTGGTTAACCAGAGGAGACATAACAAGATCATCTCTTCCATGCAACTTGAGAATGGTACACTTTTGGAGTCGCCGGAACAGGTTCATAAAGGGGCTTTAAATTTTTTCCAGCATTTTCTTTCGAATCACTTTGATGTTGCACAGGTGGAGAT
Organism: Cyclocarya paliurus; assembly: GCA_029856935.1. Taxonomy (NCBI): domain Eukaryota; kingdom Viridiplantae; phylum Streptophyta; class Magnoliopsida; order Fagales; family Juglandaceae; genus Cyclocarya; species Cyclocarya paliurus. The sequence continues at coordinate 12,610,444 of CM056956.1, read as the reverse complement.
TTCTTCTCTTATTCAGAGTTCGATCTCTGAGGAAGATAATATGGCTCTGAGTAGGACTCCTTTGGAGGTTGAGATTTATGATGCGCTGAAGTCTATCCCAAAAGAGAGCTCGCCGGGACTTGATGGTTTTGGCTCCGGTTTCTATCTAAGTTGTTGGGAGATAATTAAAGGTGATGTAGCAGATGCGGCTAAGGAATTATTTTCCAGTGCTACTTTGCCTCGGTTCCACACGGCTTCTTACTTGGTTTTGATCCCGAAGGTAGATGATCCAAAGAGTTTTGACAAGTTCCGTCCGATAAGTCTTTGCTCGGTTGTGTATAAAATTTTTTCTAAGGTTCTTGTGCATCGTATGACTCCTTTGTTATCGCAGTTGATCTTGCCTGAACAAGGAGCTTTTATTCTAGGCCGTAGTATTTTTGAAAATATTACTTTGGCATAGGAACTAGTTCAGTCTATGAATAAAAAAATTAAGGGTGGTAACATCATGGTGAAGATTGATATGGCTAAAGCCTATGACTGTGTGGACTGGAATTTTTTGCGTAATGTGCTTACTTCCTTCGGGTTCTCGGTGCAGTTTTGTAATATAGTGCGGGAATGTGTTCAATCGTCGTGGTTATCCATTATGATGAATGGTGCTTGTAAAGGTTTCTTCCAACCGATGCGGGGTTTAAGACAGGGGGATCCACTTTCCCCATATTTATTTATTATTATGGAAGAGGTTTTGTCTAGATTACTTCGCAAGAATTTTGATTCGGGTCAAATTGGTAGTTTTTCACATCCGGTGGGTGCACTTCTTGTATCTCATTTACTTTATGCCGATGATCTATTAGTGTTTGTGAATGGGGCCAAACGCTCGGTTCAGCGTCTTATGCGAACTTTGGAGGAATATGAGAGATGGTTTGGGCAATCTATCAACAAAGATAAGTCGGCTTTTTTCTTCTCCAAATATATTTCTGAAACTCAGAGATGTAATCTCATGCGTTTTAGTGGTTTTGTGGAAGGAAAGTTTCCAGCCACTTATTTGGGAGTTCCTCTTGTTTCTGGCAGACTTACTTCAAGGGATCTAGAGCCTCTTGTTGAGAAGATTCGTAGAAAGGTTGCTAGCTGGAAGTTAAGCTTGCTGTCTCAAGGTGGTTGTCTTACTCTTCTCAAACATGTTCTGTCATGTATGGCCACACACATGCTGTCTGTTTTAAATGTGCCGATCAAGTGGTTAATAAATTAAACTCCTTGCTCTCAACGTTTTTCTGGGGAGAATCTAATGGTAAGTCAAGGATGAAATGGTGTGCATGGGATCGTGTTTGTAAACCGTATAACGAAGGGGGTATTGGTCTGAGAAATTTTTAGGAAGTGTAGAGGTCACTCCATATGAAATTTGCGTGGAGATTGCTAACAGTAGATTTTCTTTGGACTCAATTCTTCCGAGCTAAATATATAAAACATGGTCACATTTTAATGGCTGAGACTAGGCGGACAGCTTCTCATTTCTGGAAGGCTATTATGAAGGTGATTCCTGAGGTAGCTGATAATATCATTGTGAGAGTGAGGGAAGGCAACTCTTCGTTCTAGTGTGATCGCTGGTTGGGTAGTGGTCCGCTCGCTGCGAGTAGGGACGTTGTGCAAGCTGATTTAAAAGTCAAGGATGCCTGGGTCAATGGTGATTGGAATGAGGATTTCCTCATTGAACTTATCGGGAGGGATAAAATAGAGGAAGTGGTGCACGGTATTGTGGCTGGAAAAAGTGGTGCAGATATTACCATATGGAAACCAGAAAGTTCTGGTATGTTTTCATTGGCTTCAGCGTGGGAAGTCACTCGTAAGAAAGGCACTAAGCAGATTGGCATGGATTGGATATGGCATCACTTTCTCCCAACGAAAATTTTCGTCTGTATGTGGAAGGCCCATTTTAAGGGGCTGTCTGTAGACTCTTAGGTTCAAGCTCTAGGAATCCCTTTGGTTTTTAGATGTGATTGTTGCAGTCAAGGCCATTCTGAGGATTTAAACCATATTTTACGTCCAGGTAGTATAGCGGATGAAGTGTGGAAGATGGCTGCTATGGATCTGGGATTAAATTACGTGGATGGGATGACTTGGTGGGCGACAGTACTACTATGGTTCAGTCTAGCCAAAAAATCCAGTCATAGAGGAATTTTGCTTGGCCTGATTCCGTCTATCATCACTTGGCGCCTTTGGATGCGTAGATGCAAGGCTCGGATGGAAAATAAACATGAATCAGCTTTGGAAGTGTGGACGGCAGCAAAAATTTGGATTAGAAAGATTTCTTCTCTCATGGTGAAACATTGGCCCCTTTCGTATAGAGATGCGAGCATTCTTCAGGCACTTCAAATTCCTTGTGTTGACTGTGTTAGGCCTAGACCAAGACTGGTTTATTGGAATAAACCAGATATCGGTTGGGTAAAATTGAATGTAGATGGGAGTTGTCGTGGCAATCCGGGAAGGTGTGGTGGAGGTGGCATCATTCGAGACCATCATGGTAATTTTAAAGGGGCTTTCTCTTCTTTTTTTGGGCAGAGTACGAATAATGAGGCTGAACTGAGGGCATTAATTAATGGAATCTCTTTGTGTAAAGAGTTGGGTTTTAATCATATTGTTATTGAGAGTGATTCTAGATTGGTGGTTTCTTGGCTAGTTTCTCGCAAGTGCACGGCTTGGTATTTTTGGGATTTTTGGGAGGAACTCTTGGACTCTTTGAGGGATGTGTATTTCATAATTGAACATCAATTTCGGGAAGGGAATAAGGCGGCGGATTTTCTAGCTCGCAGGGGAGAGGAAGGCCTGAATATTACGTTTGTCGAGTTTGTATCTTTGCCTTATAATTTGAAAGGTATGATTAGGTTGGATAAGGTCGGTCTTCCTCAGGTTCGGTTGTAATCTTAATTTGGTTTGGTTTGGTTTTTTATTTCTTTATTGGGTTTCCAGGGATGGTGTTAATATCTCATATGTATATCCCTTGTGTTTTTCCTTTTGTTGTCACGGTTTTCCTCGACCATAAGTGAGGGAGATTAATAAATTGGGACGAGGTCACTATTGGACATGTGATCATCGGCTCTTTTTCAAAAAAAAAGTGGCTAGTGAAGATAGCTGAAGGCATGGAGTTCTATATAAAGGAGAGGGAGTTTTCGGACTAAAACAGAATTAATTTGAGAGAATTTTGTTGTGATTGTGGACAGCTAAGTCCAAGTAAAGCTAGGGATGAACTTGCACAATTGAGTGTATTTTTAGTTTATTTTTGATTCATGTGATTGTTCTTTATTAATGCAAATTCTTATTTATCATTCTCTAATTATCAATAGTATTTTCTTATCTCCAAATAATCTTAGAATTGATTCCTTTCATAGATTCAGTCATGCTTTTTCTATAGAATGGTTAACATTCTTGATTATGTTTGGATTAATTCATTGTCTTCATTGATTTAATTCTTTGCTGCAGTATTGCCCCTGGGTATATTGTCGTCGCTGGGTTTGTCAATAAAGATGATAATTCACAGAGCTTTAAAAAGTAGTGAATGATTTATCAAAGAGTTATCTTTCGATTAATGTGGTTTGTAGTTCTACATTTTCCAATTGGGGACTCTGGAGATGAATCCCCACTGAATCAAAAATAAACATAAATACCCGATTTGTGCAAGGAATTCCTGATGCTATACTATTTATAATTGAGTAATCTTTATTTTTATTCATGTAATTTTATTTGCTAAATCACATTAAAACCAATTTTTTTTTATTGATCATGAAATATTTTCATTAAGTTCTTTTTATTATTTGTTGTGTTTTCTTTAATCCATCTCCTTGAGGAATCGACGCCCCAAAGCTGTGCTACAACTACCGCGTTATTCTTTGGGCGTAATCAAGTACCTTGCGTGAATTACAAATGGAATGCTCAGATAATCATAGTGATTACATCGTGAGTATCCTAGACATAACTAACTTGAACGTAACTCAAAAGATGTTGCTTATTTAAGGTAGAAATATTTCGTAACATGGCATAATATGTAACAGACAATATTTTGTAACATGGTATAACATGTGATAGTGACTATTATGTGACATGACATACATGTAACATATGGCATACGTAATGTGACATACTTGCAACAGATAGTAACATATTACAGAATATATTATGTAACATAAAAGTATTTCATGACAAAATAATTCGTGTAATAGATAAACATGTGATAACATGGCATGCCATGACATATATAACAACATAATAATATAATTGTAGTTTCCTTATTCATCACACATACACAATAAACTGATAGTAAGTTAAAAGCTAACTTACCTCGGTCTTCGTGTTTTCTAGACAAAAACTCTAATGCAATCACGAGAAACTGAAAGAAGTAATTTCTAAAAGTTAGAACCTAGTCACTAACAATTAGAAATATGAAAAAATATTAATTTAGAGTAAAATTATCATTTTACCCTCTATATGTGGGAAAATGACTATTTTATCCCTAACTTAAGGATTTTGCATCCTTACTCCAAAAATCACCAAAATTTACATACCTCATGTAAATTTTGTCCTAAACTCAAATATCTATTCAGAAAAATTTAAAACTAAACACAACCATTAAAATTCTATTGGGCCAAAATTGTGATTTTTCTTCTAAGTTCAAAACAGATTTTTGTTCTAACTTGTTTTGATCAACCTCTTGATTCATGACTTATAAATATGTGATCTTCAAATAAAAACATCACATGTTTTAAAAAAGTGTCCTAAAACATATTCAAGCTCGAAACTCAAGATCAAAAGGTTAAAAATCAATCAAAACATAAATTTAGCCAAGAATATCATCACTTTGACCTAACCGAATATCTTCTTGCATAAAATTTTATATCTTTGAACCTAACATCAAATATATTCAAAAAAAATTCTAAAATGTATATAAGAGATTTAGGATCCTCAAATAAACTATCAAAGGCATTGGATTAGCATTAAACCATAAAAGATTTAAACTTTCCCAAAACAAAACTGTTTTTGCTCTTCTAGTTTCTAAGTTTCTAGATCTAAGAAAATATTTCACCAAAAATTTTAATCATGCAAGAAATCCTTAATAAATAATCATATACACATGTTAAAAGTATGCCATAAAATTTTTGGACCAAGATCTATTCATTAGCTTGGTCAAAAACACCAAACTATAACACACTCTCCAGTTTATCACCTAGATTAACCTTTCTGGGGTTTGAATAACTTTTGATCAATCATCTGATCTCCAAATGGAACAAATAAGCTATCCACATAAACTAGACTAAAAAAGGAACAACTTTAATGAAATAAACTTTGTGATAAAGTACTTAAAAATTCTTCAAATAAGGCGTACAACAGAGATCAGAAAAACTGCCCGAGAGTGTCTTTTGTGTTTTATCAAAGAAAAGTGCGAAGGAGGGTTGATTTTCGTGGGAAGTGGACTGGAGAGCCTCTTACACAGGTTATGGAAAGTGATAGGACTGAAAGAAAGCTTGAGTGTTGGCCTTTTCTTCCCATTACAATAAACAAAAATCAGTCCAAGATCTTTTCTCAAGGTGAAGTGTAAAAGTGAAAGAGTGAGGTGGCCCTTTAGATTTTTTTCTTCAAAACCTTCTAGAATATCTTTTGGAAAATCTGGTCAGCAAAGTGGGAGTGAAAAACTTAGCCAAGAAGTAATGCCAATGAGACCAAATTCGTGGGCCTAAACCGAATGGACCTAAATTTTGGGGTTTCAAGAGAGTTTGGGTTGCTATTAAGCCCAAATCCAATATCTCTTGGCCCAATCAATTTTTCAAGGTTAATAAGGTTGGATAATGATATTCTAACATAAATTTGAGAAATTAATATCATGTGAAAGTGATTTAATTAAGTGATTAAAGACAATCCTAGAAATCGGAGTAAAAAGGGTTTGGAGGCCAACTTTAGGGTTTGGGAAACCGTTTAGGGTTTTGGTTTCAACCAAGCTTTTGGGGTTTCAATTGGATTTTAAACATTTAAGGTTTCACTAGGGTTGAAACCCTCTTTGGTCTGGCACAAAATTGGTTGATCAGATGAAAAAGAACACGGTTTCGCTTAGGTGGCATGATCTCACACTTTGATTCCTTCATAATCCAACTCATGGTTCTTCTTTGTGCCAAGTGTCTAATACTATTCACTATGTGTGGCTAAGATCTTTCCAAGTGTGCAAATAAAACTTCTCTAATCTAGTTTGGACATTCCACACTGTGATTTTTGCAAACACTATACTTGGTGCGTTTATCAAGGTTACTATTCACTCCAAAAAAATGCATAATAAACTTAGTACTGAAAAATTCTAAATATTCATATTAACTTATAGTGAAAATCGTTTACCTAAATTCAACCCTGAAGTGCCCCTAAAAATAATTTCGCAGTTTCGAACAAGCGTTCGTTCGAAATTATGAAAATTGGTAATTGCGTCGTAAAATTCTAAATAATCAACTGAGTCTAATGGCGTAGACCATAACACATTCTGACACTTCTAACTATCTCAAATAATTAAACTCATATTTCTAGCACCATAGTGAGTGATAACACTGACTATGTTGACAGACTAAAACCTGCGCGATTGGTCAATTCGTGAAAACTTATGGGGTTTTCATGAGATTCCTAAAGTCAATAGAAATTCCACTAATGAATTTGTAGCGGACTGTTACACATGGAATTGGCGAGAGCAACAAACTAGAGAGAGAGAGAGAGAGAGAGAGAGAGGAGCATTGGAGAGGATGAGGAAGGAGAGCTTAAAAGGGAGGAAGTGGTGTGCGAGAAGGGGAGATTGGGATTTTTGGTAGGGTCCGAAAATCACTTGGAAAATTCTACTTCCAATTTAGGGTTTTTGTTTATTTTTTTTTTTTTTGTGGTTTATGGATCAGTATTTCTCTTTGATTAATAGCTTGTTTTCATACTTGATGGGGGAGTAATTTTTGTAACCTAGATCAAGGGAAACCTTTGCGCAGTAGGGTTTCAATTGGGGGTTTTGATTTCCTTTTCAGTTTTAACTTGTATTCTCTATAAGTTTCTATCATCCTCATAGATACCGAGATTGGGGTTTCATCTGTATCCTTTTTGGGTCATCATTGATTGAAGGCACGGTGAATGCTTAAGGGATGCAGACCCTAATCTCGAATTGCATAATGATTGACGATTTGATATGAAATTTGTTGAGATTATTCATGAAATATTTTATTAGTGCTTAAATCATATACATTATCCAAATGCTTTAATTTTAACTGAAATTACATGTGATAGTAATTGTGAATGTAAACCTCCACTGAAATCCCTCAGTGCAAAGGAGACCCGTAGCCTAGGTGTTTGTCTAAAAGCCTTTTAGAACTTTGATCTTAAGTATTGCACTTGTTCTTCTTTATCCACGCATAGAGTTTAGTTTCTTTAGCCGTTTTTATAAATTTTAGTGTGCATCCAAACCCACCTTATTCTCATTCAGGATCTTCAGAGAGGTAGCAAACATTATTTTCAAATCCTTAAGTTTACGGGTGCACTAATTTGCCCAGTGACCTTAAGTAATTTTGCACAGCTAAACATTCCACTTTCTTAATCCTCTTGATTCCAATAACATAACTGCATAACACTGAATTTGCCTTAATCCCTATGAAATCGACCTTGGGACTCTCACTATACACCAGTTGGACACCTTCTGCACATGGGAGGTAATTTAAAAGAAGAGCCAGAGGCTCTTGCCTCTGGTCTACCTGATCTGCCTCCTTGAAAGAAACTTAAAGAATAAACTATGGACTATTTTTACTCTAAAACTCAAAACTCTCTAAGACTCAGACTTTTTTAAACTCAGACTCTCTCAAATTCATCCCACAAATCGGGATTAAATAGATGTCAAAACTTCAAATGCGAAAACATGATAAATGTGGCTACAATCTAGGCTAAAAATCTGAAAAATAGTTTCTAAAAGATAGATGTTAACATAAAAGAAAATTATCCCAAGAATAATGAGATTGTCTAAAATGAAAGATTTAGTAATATGCGGCTTGAATTGCGGAGCTCGGGAGGATTTCATGGTCAACAGATTAATTGCGGAACTCTAATATTGTTGTTGGGTCTCAAAGCGAGTCGATTGGGGTCACATCATTTGGTATTCAGAGCTCGGTTTTCAATCAGGTTTGATTCTATCTTTTAATTTTTGCATCTTTATATTTAATTCTAGGGCTTCATTGTTCTGGAGTTGCCAAAAAAAAACAAAAACAAAAAGTAGGCTGCCGAAATTCTTAGGGCTTTTGGTTTGGCTAAATTTTACATCATCCTAGGGTTTCAAAATTCTAGGGTTTCTTACATTTCTAAATTTGTCAATTGCTTGGAGTGTCGTTTTATTGATTCTCTTCTACTTCATTGTCAATAATTCTAATGTGTTTGAATTCAATTGCTTGATTTTCACAATTGAGTATTGTTGTTTGTGATTGAATTAGAGAAAATAAAAGAAAGGAGAAGAAAATAAAAAAAAATTGAAAAAAAAAGAAAAAAAAAAAAGAGAAAAGGGGTAGCATACTCAAAAGTTGCTAGATAGTTACAACAAAGAGAAAGAAAGAAATTTGTTGATTGAGCCTTATCTTCAAAGGGGCTGAATACATCATTATAGTTGGTATCTTCTTTTATAATTACTATTTCTCTCATATAAATTCCTTGTGTCTCGTGTCATTTTATTCATTCCTTGTTTCTTGTTCATGCTTTCTTAGATCTATATTATTGGTTGAAATAATACAAAGTTGTATTGTCTTAATTTAGTTCAACTAGTTCTTAAAGAATTTGAGCGGGAAAACTATTGAGGTAAAAGGCAAGAGAGTGTGAGACTATTATCGGAAAAAGCCAATTAAGAGTGAAACAAGAGTGAAGTGCCATTATTCGAGTGTAAACACGTAAGGGAGTGTGTGAGGTTTTTCACTAACATTCTTTTTGTGTAGTACATTACGGTGTCTCAAAGGAGTAACTCATCACTAAAGGGGATGGCAGAAAACAAATCTTTTGTGTTGCAAGTCATGCAACAATTGTTTGAGCGGTTGAACTTGGTGTTGGGTGAAGTGAGCGATAGGATGGATCATTAAAAGGTGGTAATTAGAAATCTACAGGGCATGAGAGATAGGAGGCAACGTGAGCCTAGTGTTGAAAATGGGTATAAAAATGAAGAGTATGGTGAGTCTCTTGTTGCCAGGTGTGCTCTCAATATACAAATTAAGATGGATGATATAGAGCAGCAGAGCGAGAACATTTTTTACACTAGATGCCATATCAACAACAAAGTATGTAGTATGATCATTGATGGGAGGAGTTATATTAATTTGGCTAGCACTACCTTAGTTGAGAAATTGAATTTACCTATCTTGAAACACTCTAGACCATACAAGTTGCAGTGATTGAGTAATTGTGGGGAGGTTAGGTAGGGTAAATAAGCAAGTGCTAGTTTCTTTTTCAATTGAAAAATACAAGGATGTGGTGCTTTGCCTATGCATGCTGGCCATATTTTGTTGGAGAAATCGTGGCAGTATGATAGGAAGGTGGTCCATGATGGGTTAAGGAACATGTACATGTTTGAAAATGATGGAAAAAAAATAAAACTTGCTCCTTTAACTCCAACACAGGTCCACGGGGACCAACCAGAGCTGAAAAGTGAGATTGATATAAAGAGAGGAAGTAAAAGTGAGGATGAGATTCAGGAAAAAAGAAATAGTGAGACTGAAAAGGAAAGAGAGAGAGAGAGAGAAATGAGAAAGAAAAAAGATGAGGGTGAGGCTGAAATCTCAAGAAAAAGAGAGAATGAGTTGAAAAACAATTGTAAGGCCGAGAGTTCAAAAAAAGAAGAGAGTGAAAGAAAAAAAAAGAGTGAAAAATAATAAGAAAGTGAGAGGAAAAAAGAGAATGGGGCTGAAACATCAAGAGAAAGAGAGAGTGAAAAAGAAAATAGAGATGTGGTTGAAAGTCAAGAAAAAAGAGTGGAGCCATGAGAGGAAAAAGAAATAGAGATTGAAGAGAGAAACATAAAAAACAAAAATGACTTTTTATGCTAAGACAATCTTTTGTACTAATGAATTTAACGATTTTTTGCCTAGTGTTGTTGTTTCTTTGATGTAGGGATATGAGGTCATGATTCCTAGCGGTGTGTTTAGTGGATTGCCACATATTAGAGAGATAGAGCATTACATTAATTTTGTGCTAGGTGTGACAATCCTTACCCGATCTCTCTTTGAAGAACATGAGTCTTTGACACACTTGAAGGGACAAGGTAAGTTGAATAGAATGCATGCTAAATGGGTGCAATTCATTGAGACATTTCCTCATGTAATCAAGTACACACAAGGTAAGAAAAATTTTGTGGTTGATACTTTAGCAAGAATGTATGTCCTTATCATCATTTTAGATTCAAAGTTATTGAGACTTGAATATGATAAAAAATTGTATGTTAATGATGATGGCGTGGCTAGTGTGTATGGAGTATGTGAGAAAGCATCCTTTCGTCAATTCTATAGACTAGATTGGTATTTGTTTAAAGAGAATTGATCTTGTGAGTCTACTAGTCTTATGCATGAGTTGCTTGTGCTTGGATTTGGTTTGATGGGTCATTTTGGTGTAAAGAAGATTTTAGACGTGTTGCATGAACGTTTATGGGAGTATCATTTGTCATTCATTGACTTCTTGCATGAATGTTTGTGGGAGTATCATTTGCCTTTCATTGAGTTTGCATATAATTGGAGTGGTCATTTTAGGGTAAAGAAGATTTTGGATGTGTTGCATGAAAGTTTGTGGGAGTATCATTTGCCATTCATTGACTTGTTATATGAACATTTACGGAAGTATCATTTGCCTTCATTGAGTTTTCAAATTGATTATGGGTTCAAGGGATTCCATTCCTACGGGTTCATATCATGCCATGTGCGCTGAATATAACTGGTCTCATCGCATACTGAGAGGAAAGACTCCTGATCGAGATAATAAAACCCTTCGCCAACCTACTGAGCTATAAAGTTGCTCGCCTTTACTAGTTGTTGCCCACGATAATGTTTAGGTTGGTCTTTTAAGTTGGTTGTTTAGACTGATCGCCCAATCTAATCACCTGGAGCTTTGTCACCAAGTTTTCTAGCCAACCGAGAGGAAAGACTATTCACCTATCGAGGGAAAAGTCTTCTTGCCTTTTCAGATCTCGTCGCCTCTCGTTGGTCTGGCTCCATAGTTTCTTCTTTTGTAACAAAATGCTCTCATTTTACACTAAATCTTCTCATTCCTTCAAATTCAAGGAACTAAAGAAAAATATATAGAAATAAAATAAAATCAATTGAATTGAATTAAAAGAAAACTAACACTTTTCATAAATAAAAGAGTAATAAAAATCACATAAAAATAACACTTATTAGTCTTATCTTGATTATGCACACTAGAATAGTGTACATGATTGTTGTTGTGTTGCCCTGTGTAAGTGTCTCATCTTCCTTCGTGTTGGCCTCTCCTAACCTTTTGTCCTCCTTCTCGATCTGTTTTTGAACCCCCCTTCGTCATTTGCTCTTCCTTTCGTTCGGATCTAGCAGTTAAGGTGAGTAGTGTATCTTTGGCATTGACGAAGTAGTCTATTCTCGTAGAGTGGAAGAGGTTTTCCTTGCCAACTCGACCATAAAAAGACTCATCGGCCAAATACCCCCGAGTAGAGCAGCCAACATGATCTTTTCATCTTTGTCGTCGGTTGTCATTCTTTCCCTATTGAACTGTGCCAAGTATGTCATCAAGCTCTCTTCTTCTCTTTGTTTGATTGTCAAGGGTATGCTACTGGTCACCTTTGCATAATTTTCTATGGAACCTAGTTGTAGCGCCTTGAACCATCCTCTAGCCATTCCCTTCAGAGTCAATGGGAAGGCCCTACATGCGATTTCGCCAAGAAACCCATGAAGCGTCATGTGGGTTTTAAAGGTCTCTAAATGTCCCACTAGATCTTTAGATCCATCGTATTTGTCTATTGCAGGTACTTTGAATCTTGGTGGCAAGGGTACTGCCATGATTCCTGCACTGTATGACAGATTGGTGTTGATCAGCAACTGATCGACCGAGGATGATGTCCCTATGCTCTTAGCCATTTCCTTGTATTTGTCCATCAAACTGCGCAAGTCGTCCTACATCTTTTTTGTCTCTTCATTTTCTTGGGGAGATTTGCCTGCTCCCACACTATGTGCTTCCATTTCGATACTACTGGCTAGGCTCAGTGTTGTATCTTCCCTTGACGGTCCGTTCTTTGCTTTGAGGGTATCATTCTCCTTCCACAGTGATTCTACTTTGGCAGTGAGTTTCCTTGCTACTTCCTCCATTTCTACGATCCTCCCTTCCATATTTCTTGATGACACTTCCTAGTCTCTAGTTGCTTGAGATCGTGTGGTGGTGAGCATGTGACTAGCATGCTGGTTGTAGGACAAAGAAATCCCACAGACGGTGCCAACTGTTTTGGACGTGACTCATAGCTTCGCACACATGATCACCTACAGCCAAAGAGGAATGAGGCTTGGGGGTTCAATGAAACGCTTCTGATGTGTAAGTCAGTGAAGATAATGGAGATCCCTCTCGCACATAAATAAAGCTCACAATACTTCCTGTTGTTATGCGATAATTATCTCACCCATTATTTGAAATTCAAGCCTTCGTGATATTGGGTCTTAGCTTATCTTGAATGAATTGACAACTCTTTTCCCGAAGTTCTCAGGCAGTTGTTCCTTTAGTGCTAGCCAAAATAGGCTTGGATTGGACTAGGCCTTGGATTAACTAGGTCATGATACAACTAGCAGGCCCTCGGAAGAGGATTAGACCCTTTTTAATTATCCCGCGAAGTCTCATCACGCGCAACATGATAGGACTTGTAATAAGTTCCCTTGGTATTGGCTATTACATTCTTAGAGTAGACTAAGCCTTGGACTAACTAGGTTATCAGGTTGTGCTACGGTCCAAGCCCATGATACGACCAGCAGGCCCCGGAAGTAGATTAAAGCCCTTCCATATGTGCTTTTAATTTTTATAATTTTGTGATTTCTTGACATTTATAACTTTGTTATTTTCTTGGGTATTTGTGTTAGAGTTTTATTTGAATTTTTTAAAAAGTTTATAATGACTTTTTAACGGATGTCTTTTTATTTTTTATTATTTTTTAGTTTTTAAAATTTTTTCTACTAAGTTTTTTTTTTTTTTTAATTTTTCTGTTCATGCGTACGTGTTGTTTTTTTTATTAGTTTGACATGACAATTAACTATTAAGTCAGGATTTTCGATCAGGAAATCGACGGAGGTGCCGATTTGAAGCTGGACCATAACCACAGGTACTGATTTAAAAGACTTGTACAATACTTAAATCTCGTAACCTACGGCCAAACTGAAGGAACATTCATGGTAGCCCAACTGGACGATAAAGTAGGGAGGGAAAGCAACAAATAGTTAAAAGTCCCTATCAGAGTGAGAAAAAACTGGGAAGGACCCGTCAAAGATACAAATTAGCAATCCAAAAATCGATCCGACGCCTTCAAATGGTGGCCTAGCTGGGAGGCACAATGCGAAGGAGAATAGCTCAACCAGTGTGATGCAAAGGAGAAGGGGGCTTCTGAAACGGCAGAAGGAAAAGGCAAAAGAAAGACGCAAGAATCATCTTACTTTTTTTTTGTTAAAAGGCAGGAGGGAAAAAAAAGTCACATGGGCTGCATTGTATTGCAGATAAAATGTTACGGTATCATTACCTAAAGTCTAAACCACAAGTACTTGGAGAGCTCCTCCGGAAAAAAAGCTCCCGAACTCTCCCCCCTAAACTTACCCAACATCGAGATCGGTCAGAGGGGGTGGGAGCTTAGGCTCCTCCCCCCTCACCCTTGTTCCTTTCCCATCTGCATTTCCATTTAGTGTAGTTTTAGTTTTATTTTTGTGTATTTTCAGGCCAGCCAAAGGGGAATCGGCGTTCGTGACTTTTCGGCACTCGACAGACAACACGCGCCCCACCAGGAGATTGCCCTGCCGCCGATCTGCAAAACCTCTAATTGCGGCCTCCATCGGAGCGGCGCGTAGCTCGCACGCGCGGGTCAAAGATTTCGGAGTTCGCCAGCGCGTGACCCCCACGCACCACCAAGGAACTTTCTGCCGCTGCAAAGCACGGCCGTTCCCGACTCGGCACCTCTGGTTCTTCCAAGCTCGAACGTCGGTTTCTCCTCCAACTGCCTTTTCGTGCACTGGCTTTCCGCTTATAGTGTTTTCACATTGTAATTTGCTTTATGTCTTGTTTTCACTTTCTTGTAAATAAAAATCCAAAAATGTAATGCCATTTGGACCACTCCAAATGGTTTTTGTGTCCTCGCTCTGCGTTGGCGAAGAAGATGGGGTTTCCAACTCCATATCCCGCTTAGTCGGGTATGGAGGTTTGTTTGTTGGGTTACTGTTACCTCTATCTTTGATAGAGGGTGCTGTCTCTCAGACTTCTGTCTGTAGAGATTGCCGTCTGGACTAGACCATGCCAGCCACGGAAGTGTGCTGGGAAGCTATTATCATTTGTAATTGACTTTTTAAGTCAACTTTGTAAGTCCTCTTTCATGAATGGAACAAGATCCACTTTTATAAAAAAAAAAAAAAAAAAAAACCACAAGTACTTGTAAAGTAGTTTTTCCTTTTTAAAATTGCACTTATAATTCTTTATCCTCCAAGTAACAGACCATTCATAAACAATATATAAAAGCAACCCAAAAATTTTTATATACTTTGAAATTTCATGGACATTCTATTAAATGTGATGTAATTTTGATTAATTGTGTAGTTAAAAGTTCCTTTATTAGTATCATGTAGTTTCTATATTTGTACCGTAATAAACTTTCAATACTAACATAAATAATAGCAAAGAAACATATTAATAGGTGAACCTTTTGGTTTCTAAATTAGGAAAGTTAGGAAATAGACTAAATTAGGGTTTCTAGTTTTTAGGAAGTAGATCTTAGCCCAACAAATGGGCCCAAGCTTGTGGTGCCCCATTCATTGATAAAGGACTTGACGAGGACTCATGGTGCAAGGGTACCAGCCTACCAGTTAACACCCCGAGTTTGGTTGGGATTTTGCATGCCTTGTCTAGATAGAAGTGCACATGTCAGGTTTCACATATAAAAGTTGCAATGGAAAAGATAGAGGCTTCGTTGGTAAACTAAAACCTTGTAGTACCAGAAGACTAAATTCAAAATATAGCAACAATTACTGTCATTTCTCATTAATTCCAAACTTTGAAATATATACAACCTAAATACTTCATTCATCGCCTATTGGGCAACAAACCGAATACAAGTGGTCTCACATTTGAAAGGACAATGTACAACACAGGGACAATGTACATGGCTCCTACAATAAGGACAAACCTCCGTTCGTAGGGTTCGGGCGAGATCAACTCTTCTTCCCCAAGCTTCACTCATAGTTCTTGTGACGCCCCCAATCCCCGTTTAGGGTGGAACAGAGACTTAGAGCGTCGAGACATGTAACACAAGGTTACATACCCCCGTTCATAACAGTTAATATGCAATGCATCCTAGTATGCAACTAGCAGTATGCAATAATCGCAGTGGAAATAAAAGGTTAAAATGTAAGATATGCCAGAATAACTAAAAACATCCCAAATTCATTAGAAAATCATCATGTTCAAAATACCAATGTAGCATAGACTTATATACAAAGTCATATTATTCTCTTCATGCGATCTATAGCATGAAGGACTCAGGCTATAAACATCAACATTAAATCTAGTTTCTTCAGAAAATCTGGCTCCTCCTCAAACATGCGGATCCAGTGCTCCATCAATTCCGTCTTGGTCGAATCCTAACACAACTTCTATCATTCCGAGTGGAATGATAGTGGTCCCATAAAAGTGTGAGATTTACTTGAAATTTCAGTAAGTTAAACAACTAACTAGCACAAAGATAAATCAATAATGAGAAATGATAAATATGCAATGCATGATATGTAGAAAATCAGTATGCATGCCTCCCATCTAGATTCCTCAACATCTTTTAAAAATATGGAGACACAGGTTTTTACTCAATAAATAATTTCGTCATCATTTTTAGAAAACATAACTTTTTCATAAAAATTTCATCATAAACTTTCATCATTATCTTAATTAATAACATAACGTGTGGTAATGTCACAGTTCCCTATATGCACCATGAGTACCTGCCGGTGATCGTAGTTCAACTCACGTTGAAACTACGTTGTCTATAGACTCGTTCTCCATGCATTGGTAAATATTACATAACATCATAAAATTCATAACGTGTATACCCACCAGTATTAAGTGTCATAACATGTTGACTTCGCTTCGGTGTTCTTTAAAAAGAACCCATACGAAGCATGTTGACTATTCTTCGTCAACCCAGGGGTTACCACTCCATCATTAATTACCCATCCTGGCTTTTGGGGTAGTGACAAAATGATTTTCATGCTATGCTTTGGAAAATGTTTCTCATGACATGTGCGTATGTAGTAAATTTTATGCAAAAATGACATTTATAATATGCAAAAATGATAAAAATGTCATATATCATGTAGGTATGCACTCAATGTATCATATAAAATGATAATGTATGCTAAAAATGATAATTGAAGTATGAAATGAGCATTTATCAATAATTCATAAATAATCTATCAAGGTGTAAGTTAGAGGCCAACTTACAAACTTCCGAAAAAATTTGAAATTAGCGTCGTAGCTATGTAAATCATGTGTATACTAAGTTAGGATTAATACTCTTTTGAATATGTTCAAAATCAAAGGCTTAAAAAATTGGGTATTTACAAGAATATCCCTAATCTTTGAAAAAATACCATTTAAGCCCTAGATTTTCACTAATTGCAAATGAACTCCAAATTTAACCAAATTTATGGACTACATATTTTTTCCATTCTAAATCCATCTATGTCCTTGTATTTTCAAAATTCAAAGTGGAACTTGTCTAATTAGTTCCAACCCATGGCATGCATCCTAGTTGATGCCTATGTATATTTTCAACTATTGATCCCTATGAATGCATGCATATGAGATTTTATTTAATCACTAATGATCACTAACATATTTAGGGACATTATTAAGCCTAATCCTTGAGTAATAAAGTTCATCCCACTACTTAATCAAAGCTAAGAAATCCTTAATCACCAATATGCTTAAAACCGATCCATGCATGAAGATCAAAACAAGATAGATTTAAAACCTATCATGGCATGCTTCTAACCACAAATTTAATCTTCCATAATCATGTTAGGATAATGATAGATCATATAAAATCATGCTTGCTACATGCCATAACTAAATTTCTATTTTAAAACATTCAATCATTCAAACCTTCCTTTAATTGACCCGGTTTTGCATTAAGCATCATAACCTTCTCAAAACTTAACCAAATTTCGTACCAACACTTGGAAACAAAGCTTGAAATGATATATAAGATCAAAAAGAAGAAAAATTATTATAAATTTCGTGGTCTTTCAAGCACTCTAGACTGCCTTATACAAGAACACTCAAGAACTCACCAAAACTCACTTGGTTTGCACTCTTTTGATCTCTAAGAGGGGGAAATGCTCTCAAGGCTCAAGAGGATGCTTGGAGCTATGGTGTAAGTGAAATGAGAAGGGGAGGGAAGTATTTATAGGAGGCCAAGGGGTGAGGGGCGTTGGCTTGGGTGCTTGGTGATTGGGTGAATTGGGAGGTGCTCAAATCTGGAAAATTTTCAGATTTGCTTGCATGAGCTTAGGTCAGCTTGCGCAGGGGGAATAGTGGCCTAAAACCACCATGATTTACTCTCCACAGTTGCTACATTGATCCTAGAAGGTAGGTCTGGTCGTGGGGCATCATTTGGGTGGCAAAAAAACCATCAAACAACCCTTAAAAACAGGTGGATGGAGGTGGTTTTGTGGTGGCTGAAAATCAATTCAGTTTTGGATGATTTTGGGCAGCAAAAATGAGTCAAAATCCTCCATGATGGTCATGGGACTTCTTGGTGATTTGGTGAAGAAGAAGGTGGAGTGGGGTGGTGGTGAAAACCATGGCAGAAGGCTGGTTCAAATTCAATCCAAATGGTTCCTACACAAACTAGACCAAGGTGCACCCGGTTTAGTTCTTTGAGTTAGTTGATGCAACCAATTTCGTTCGAGGCTCAAACTGAGTTTGGGAGGGTCTCATGAGGTGTTTAAGGACCATATTAACCTTGAGGATAAACCATAAAAAATGTTGGGTCCAAGGGCAAAACAGTCCAAGCATTACAAAGGGCAATGCACAAAACCTATTAAAGCATGGTTTGGGCATGTTATGAAATTTTTCATAATGACATGTGTGATGGTTTAGCTAGGTCATTAATAGGGTCTCAATCAAGATTTAAGAGAGTATTAATTCAATAAAATTTGAATTAAAAAGTTTAAGAAAAGATTAAGCATGATTAAGCTTCAAAACATGGCTTAAAGTGCACTAACCTCAAGTATGATAGTTAATGACCTTAGCCAATTTTCAAAACTTAATTTGAGTACTTTGGATATGATTTTGGCCAATGGTATGGTGTATTGGGCCTTTGGTCTTAAATGATGAAATAAACTCAATCATGGCTTTGGTCCTTGTGGGCTTTAAAAGGGCCAAGTGTAAGAGTTCAAGGCTTAAGGGCTTCTTGGGCTAGAATTAGAGGGGGGCCATTTCTAGATTTTTAGGGTTGAAAAGAAACCTCAATATCAACTAAGATGGGCTTGAAAAGGTTTGACTTAGCCTAATTGGGTCATGGGTCAAATCTACACCAAGCTTGGCCCAAGGCCTAAGCCTTCTATACTTGGGCCAAAACTAGCCTTGATTTCCTAAGGGCTTGGTTCAAGGTTTTCTTGAGCTTGGCCATGAATGCTCTAAGGTCCTAAAAAGCCTCACAAAAATTTACTAATAGGCTTGTCTCTCTAATCCTTAGCTTATTTACACTAAGCACTATGATTAACGCTAATTCCACTATCAACCTTAATGTAAGTAATTAACCTACAATTAAAAGCCTAATCTAGAGTACTTAAAGATTAATCAAGGGTTAATTAAGCGGGGTGTTACAGTCTCCTACTATGTTATTCTTCATTCCGCCTCCATGCTCTCCTTCTCATGTTGTTCTTCCAAAACTCTATGTATTATTGCGGGTGGTATTGCTGCCCTCCGCGTAGTCTCTTCTCTCACATCATGACTATGTTTTTTAGAGTTCTTGGTGATGTATTCGAAGAGGGTAGGTCGAAGGCTTATTTATAGACTTGCCTTCACCATGAAATTATCTAAACTACCCTCACACCATGTGTTTTAGCTCATACCTGTTATTCAAATAAATACAAAAACTGCTCCCCCATGACCCGCTCACTTTTCCATGTAAACTCCTCATTTTCTAAATCTCCCTGTTGCACCGTTACCAATGGTATGATTTTAAATTGCAATCTCTACACCTTCCAATTTGCGATTCGTATCGAATTTCCTTCATAAAGTAAGACTCACTTGCAGTGGAACCAAATTTGAGTCAATTACTCGGGGTTGCTAGTTCCCAAAACTTTTCCTTAACAAGGAAATGTGGAACACGTTGTGAATCCCTTCATATTCTGCTAGTAATGCCACTTGGAAAGCTACTAGGCTGACCTTTCCCATTACAAGGTACGGTCCAATGTATCTTGAGCTTATTTTTCCCTTTAGCCCAAATCTTTTAACACCTTTCATAGGTGATACCTTAAGGTACACCCAGTCACCCTTCTTGAAGATCAACTTTCTCCTCTTATTGACTGTGTAGCTCTTCTGCCTACTTTGAGCTATGGCCGTCCTCGCGCATATGAGTTTGACCGACTTTGTCATCTTTTGAATGATTTTTGACTAATCTAATCACCTTGGCGTTTCTTGCCTCATCCCAACATATTGTCGACCTACACTTTCTCCCATACAATGCCTTGTAGTGGGCCATTTGGATAGTCGCTTAATAACTATTATTGTACGCAAAGTTAATGAGTGGGACATTACCTTCCCATGGTCCTTTAAAGTCCAAAACACATGCCCTTAGTATGTCCCTACAATGGTCCTTTCTGATTGCTTGTTAGTTTGGGATGGTAAGCATTACTGAACTTCAACTTAGTGCCCATCGCCTTTTGTAAACTCATCCAGAAATGGGAGGAAGGACTCTGTGTAATCTAAGTATCTCCCTTATATACAACCGAGTGATTTTACTTAGTGTGACCATAGTGGGGATCAGTAAGAAGTGAGTATTCTTGGTCAATTGGTCTATTATTACCCATATAAAGTCCTTTCCACTGGGGGCTCTGGGCAATCCAACCACAAAATCCATAGCAATATATTTCCACTTACATTTAGGATTAGGTAAAGGTTCCAGGTTCCCTGTTAGCCTTTGGTGCTTTGCCTTTACCCTCCGACACATAGGACACCTCTCAATGAAGTGGGCGATGTCTCACTTCATTCCTTCTCACCAAAATTCTTTCTTAAGATTTAGATACATTTTTGTTCCTCAAAAGTGTATCGAGTGTTGCGAGGAATGGACTTTGGCTAGTATTTGTTCTAAATCTTTTGAATTAGCTGGGACTACCTTCTATCCCGCAAACAACAGAGTTCCATCATCGCCCAAGCTGAAATGCATAGGTCTTTCGCCTCTGCAAACTCTTTGCCAAATCTCCAGCAATTTCGAATCTCTTTCTTACCGATCCTTCAGTCCATCAAAATCACTTACCCTAAATTGCTACAGGGTGGTGAGGATCTCCTCGGGTGGCAAGTCCTTTACCATTAGGTGTCTCATCCCTTCCAAAAGTAAGTCCACCTCTGAGAGTCCTCTTACATCTCTGATTTTCGACTCACGACTTAAGACATCAATGGATAAATTGGTCTTTCTAGAGTGATACCTAATTCCACACTGGTAGTCACTAATGACCCCCAAACACATTTACTGCCTCATGTTAAAATTTTTTGGGTGAAGAGATGCTTCAGACTCTTGTAATCAGCATACACCTTGCATTCTTCACTATATAGATAGTGCTGCTAGATATTTAAGGCAAACACTATCGCAGCCAAATCCATGTTGTGAGTAGGGTAGTTACTTTTGTGGTTCTCCAACTGTCTGGACACGTAGGCTACCACTTTGCCTTCTTGCATTAGGACACAACCTAGACTGTACTTCAACGTACCACTAAATACCAAAATTTCTTGTGAGGTTGGGGTTAATGATGTGAGAGGATTGTTGATCTAGAAAATCCTTCCACAAACCTTTGGTAGTAACCGGCCAAGCCTAAGAAACTCTTCACCTCTTGCATAAAGGTCAGTCACTACTAGTCTATCATCGCCTTAATCTTACTTGGGTCGATCGTGACACCCTCCTTAGATATCACATGACCGAGGAATTTTACTTCGCCTAGCCAGAATTCACACTTGTTGAGTTTGGCGAATAACTAATGGTCCTTGAGTGTTCCTAACGCTAGTCTTAAGTGACCTTTATGATTTTTGGCACATCTGGAATACACTAGGATGTCGTCTATGAAGGCTTCTACAAACAAGTGCAAAAATGGCCGAAACACTATTCATGATATCTATAAAAGCTTATGGGACATTGCCTAATCCGTATGGCATCACCGTAAACTCATAATGAGCATACCTAGTTCGAAAGGCTGTCTTTGGTATGTTGTCTTCCTTAATCCTCAATTGATGATAATCCGACCTAGGATCAATCTTAGAAAACACTACAACTCCTTATAGTTGGTCAAACACATCGTCTATCATTGGTAAGGTATAAATTCTTTATGGTCACCTTATCCAGCTCTTGATAGTCAATACACATCCTCAAGGTCCCATCTCTCTTTTTCACAAATAGTACTGGTGCTTTCCAAGGTGATTTGCTAGGCCTAATAAATCATTTTGTCAACAATTTTTATAGTTGACTCTTCAACTCATTTAACTCTATTGGGGCTATTCTGTAAGGTGTCTTATGTATCGAAACTGCTTCAGATTCCATCTCAGTTGAAAATTCAATTTTTCTAGAAGGGGATAACCCTAAAAGTTCTCTAAAGACCTTCAAAAATTTCTTTACCATTGGTATATTCTCAATTTCCTTAGGTTCCCTCTCCTTAAGCACTAAGTGCGCTAAGTAGACCACAACTCCATTTGCCAACTCCCTTTTGGCCGACAACGCAGTAATTACTTCTGGCATCAACCTCAACTTACTTCCTCGAAAGATTCTATCTTCCATTTTCGATACATGGAAAGTTACTGTCCATGACTGGAAATCTATACTTATGAAGTGCCTAAACAAATAGCCCATCCCTAAAATAACATCGAATCCTAACATGTCGAATACTATCAAATCTGCCTCCAAAAGGATCCTATCTATCTCTAAAGGATACTCTCTAACTATCTTAGGCCTAGTTTGGTTTCACAAACCTTTAAAATCATCTCATCTCATCTCAACATCCAAACATCAATTTCAAAATTTCAAATTTATAACTTTTTTATTTAATCATTACCTAATTATTACAACTTTTTCAAACTTTCAAACAAAACATAAATAACAATTCAGCTTTTACAAATCTCAAAAAAAATATATTAAAAAATTATATTCTAACCCTCTTTTAAGTTTATAATTTTTTTTATTCAACTTTTTTTCTCTCATTTTCCAAAACCCTATAAAAATCTTAACTCAAATTATTTAACTACTATTCACAAATTATCTCACTACTGTATATAGATTTCTCATTTCATCTCATCTCATCTGTGTAACCAAACGAGGCCTTAGTGAAAAATACTATTCCTCTGTTGGGTAGCGTGACTGAGACTTCTTGATGCATTGGTTTTGCTTGAAGACCAATTCTCCTGACAAAAGTAGTAAATACAAAAGATTGGGAAGCTCCCAAGTCAAATAGTGTACTTGCGTAGAAATGCTATATCTTAATTTGCCATGAATGATCAACTTCAACTTGCTACTTATACTAAATGCCTACAAGTATAGGCAGTTAATCATAAACTATGGTTTTGTACTTGTGATGACGCTTGCCTCGTGGGTCTCTAGGGCATCCTCGTTGACTTCTCTTCGAGTGTGGGCATGCACTCTAGTTTGTACGACTTGTCTATGATCTCAACATCGTCCGCCCTGACCTACCTGGTGCACTAGTGGCGCATGAGAACAATCCTTGGCATAATGTCCCACCTGTCTATAGTGAAAATATGAAATCGGGATTTGTTTGCAGTCTCCTTCATGAGCTCTTTGGAAACTATACAAACTAGCATCCTTCCTCCCATGCGTACACCCAGAGTAGTTGGTGGTCATCCACCCGTCCTCGACACAAACTTTTGAGGGACACCTGAGCTACTTCCCTCAACAAAAAATGTTCTCCTCTTTAGACCCATGGGTACAATCAACGAATTGCGTTGTTCAAGCTAGGCAATGGAGGCTTCACGCACTAATTTTTGGAATTCCTTAATCTTCAGACATGCTACTTGGGTATTGATATGGGTATGCAATCCATCCTAAAATCGCTCCATCCTCATACTCTCTGTAGAGATAAGATGATGGGCAAATCTTCCTAACTCCATAAACTTAGCTGCATACTGCTCTACTATCATACTACCATGAACTAAGTTAGAAAAATCTTTTGAGTTTTGCTGCCTTACCATCGTCGAAAAGTATCGATCATCAAATTCTCTCTTATATCTCTCCCACGAAATCATTTCCAGGACTCACAGCTTCATGGTGAGTAACTGCCTCCTTGTAGCACCCCACCATAGTGCCACCTCTCCTTAAGCAAATAGCTTGCATACAATACCTTTTGACTCTTGGTGCATCCGTTCACCTTGAAAGTCCTTTTGATGTCTGTTATCCACCTCTTCGCCTTCATCTGACCCTCATTACCGAAGAGTCTCGGGTCGCGAAAAGCCAAGAATCGCTCATATGTGCATCCCCTCTGTTCCTCCCTGGGGATCCTAATAGCTGAACTTGTAGATGATATAAATATAGATCACGTTGCTACTCCAACACATACGAAATACGATTTAGTGCTCTTGCTTGCTTTTCATCTCTCTATTCGGTTTCTACTATAATTTATACTATAGTTTTAATTCTATCATTTTCTCCACTTGAATGCCTTTTTAATTAGTTTTAAATCTCCATTTTTGTGTGTCAAACCATTATAGATTAGTATGTTATTTTGAGCCTTCTCCTCAAGCTAGAAACCAACGTGATAGCCAAGGGAAAACAACAAACTAGTAAATTTCTTTTTCTTAATGTTTCTGGTGTGATATTGGTTGATTGAGGTTAGTTTACTTCAAATATTTTAACCATCCTTGTACAGCTCATAATTGAGTATAGAAGACTGACTTAGTTAAGCCCCAAAAACCTTCGTACCCGAAAGGTGTCTATCTCTTCTACTCAACTCCTTCTAATCAATTAGTTAGGTTCTATTTGTATTCAATCCTTAGATGGAGACTTAGTTTAGTTATGATTTATGGTATTGCAAAACATAAACTCAGTTTTTGTATAAACCAAATAATGGACAGATTGTTCTAAAGCTTGAAGGTCATCCCTTGGTTTGTGATTTCTAAAAATGATGGAATAAATGTTGTGGAGGATGGGATTAGAATAAGTTGGTTTGATTGGAAATATAAATGAAGTTGGAAGGATTGAGAATTTGCCTTAAGTTGATGTCTAAATGAAGAGAGTTAAGGAAATGCTTTATTTTCTTCTTGGGATTATGGTAAGGAACATATTAAACTTTGGAAGGAAGGCTAAGTGTGAATTTGTCCTTGATATGTTATTTTTATTTTCATGAAATGAGATTTATTGAAGTACAAGAGGCGTCCAAGGGTTCAGCTTGGTGGTAAGTAGTTATGACCATACTTCTTACAACATGTTTCTTATTAAAATACTTTATTTTTCTACAAAAGCTTCTTTGTGATAAAGTAGTAAATGTATATAATGTAGAAGCTGTTTTTGATAGCCCATGTTGAGTATCCTATTAATTATAAATGCCTTAGTAAATATGAGGTAAAGCATCCACATTCAAATTTGAGATGATGCAATTTATCATGTACATATTTTCTTAAAAATTAGTGATTTTTATTATGTAAAGTTTTGCATGAATTGTACTTTTTCTTAAATAAAATGCATATTTCATTGAATAAGAAAAGTAATGAGAATGTTTATGAAAAATGAAAGGAGATGAAAGTTTTATGCATGAAAATACATAATGGCCAACAACTAAATGATGATGTTACCAAAGAAATAGGCAGATTGCAATGCAGGATCGGTTCCATTGGTAGTGCATCTAATGGCGCTATCTTGACTAATGGATTCCTAACCCGTGGCCATAAGTGTAATTGGGTCTAAAAGATCACTAACCCTAACACACTTGGCATAATAGTGTGTACCAACCAATGAAAAATGAAAATTGATTTAGTAATGTTTGATTGAAATGCTTTAGACTATGACTTTTCAAAAGAAATGAAATAACTGATGTATTATATTTTTACTGTATGGTGTAACTACTCACTGAGTATTATATTCACTTTTGTATTTCATGTTTTAAATGTCCAGAAATCAACTTCTTGTGTGTTTTTTTTTTTTTTGTCTCTATTGCCGTCTTGAAATTCAAATTTGTCGACCTCTCACGTCCTTCCAAATCTCTTTACACTCCAATACGAGGATTCGCCTCCATGTTGCCTTCTCCACTCATACTATTTCACCTTTCAACGTTGCATGCCTCCACATGTAGCCTTCACATGTATGGGTCTCACATAGTACGCATAACGAATAAGCTCATGGCTTTGTATGTCTTTTCATTCCATCCTCTACTTAGGGACGGGGTCCCTCAGCCTCCAAAAAGATTCAGGGTGTTGCCTCCATCAAAAGTATCAAAAAATATTTTACCTAAAAATAATTTAAACCAAAAAACCTCTGCCATATCTTGAGAAAAGGTTCTAAAAAATTATTTAGTCAATAAAAATTTAAAATAACCTCCTAACTTTAAAATATCTGAAAAATCCACTGCCTTCAAAACATTGAATAAAATTATAAAAATATACGTAAAAATTCTATTTTATAAAAAACTCAAAAGTTTATCTTGATTCTTTAATAATATCTCAATATTTTTAACTGATCAAAATTTGATTTCATAATATTTATGAAGAATAATGCTAGTATGTTCATTCATTCATTTTGACTGTTTATACATTTAATTTTTTTAAAAAAATATGTCTTTTTCTTACTGATTAAGGAAGTAACTATTAGTCATGTATTGGTATTTTTTTAAATGTTTAAATATATTTTAAAATGTTTTAAAAAAGAAAAAAAGTACAATTTGCAATAGGCACTACAAGAGATTGGGTTTTTGAAACAAATTATTTTGTTTCAAAAAATCCAAATTTCGTCCCAAAATATTTTTGGAGGCAAAAAAATGTCATCTCTATTTTGTCTCAAAAAGCCTATCTCAAACAATGATTTTTAGGGACAAAATTGGGTGGAACCAGTCAAAACTGTTCGAACGAGCTTTTTTTTTTTTAGACGAACCAATTTCGTCTCAAAGACCCATTCGAATGGAATCGTTTCAGTTCGAACCGACACATACCATTCAAATAATAAGATATTTTGATTCGAACTAATAACCATATTTGATCATGTTCGAACAGACAGAGTATTTGAACAAATTTTATGCGTTCAAACTAATAAATTTTTCAAATGAATTGTGTTCAAACATAAATTCTTTCCATTTAAACAAACATTTTATTTTTAGAAATTTTGTCCGTTCAAATGAGGTTTTGCATATTAATGTTGTTTGAACAAATATTTTATTGTTTGAACAGACGTACAAACTGTATTTCTCGATTGTCATTCAAATGTGTTATTTTTTGTTCAAATGGACTTATAAATGGTAATTTACCATTCGAACGGTATTAATAATACAGATAAGAATTTAATTAAAAATACCATATTAATATTACACAAATTGTAATTCATACATTACAATTGTTCAAATGTTTTGGAACATCATAATAGAAAGGCAATTACAAAAAAATAAATTTTAAGATTATGGTGGTGGCATAGAGTTTTGGGACATAATTGATTGAATCTGTCCAAACACTTTTTGGACCTCCGTCTCCAGTCTTTTCTGCATGTTCTCTTCTAATCTCGATTCAAAATCTGCTGCTTGATTTAATTGGGTCAGCAACTCTTTTTCCTTGGATCTCAATCGTTTTATCTCAAGTGTTGTTTCTTTCAATTCCTCAGTCTTGTCGTCATTCAATCTGGCTCGATGAGAGGATGATGATATTGATGATGGTTTCACGCAACATATTAAGCCCCTCAAATATCCAGAACGTGATCTAAAAACTTGAGAAAAGATCTGAGCATCGTTGACAAATGATTCATCAGATGGATCTGCAATAGTTTCCTTAGGAGATATCATATTGTCCTATATAAACTTATATAATTTGCCTTTGTTTAGGGATTGGTCCAAACACCATCACAATTTTTATGTGCTTTAACATACAATTGAGTCAAATCATAGTCAGCAGGACTTTCTTCTTCCTGCAAAAGGAAAACCAATATTATAACTTAAATAAAAAAAAAGTGTATTATATGTTAATGTTTAACGGGGCTAGAATAACTTACCTTTTTTTAGACAAATAATAAAAATATCAAGAACCCGCATGATGATGTATCGTTAAATTTGATCCATTTGCTTTGTTCACATTACTCTGTTTCTAAAAAAAAAATATTATGTCTATATATTTAATACATCTATCATCTACTATTAAAAAAAGATAGCAACGAAATTATCTGATAAGCAAGATCTTCAAACATATCACAAACCTTCTCCCATTCGTTTGGTGGCATTGCTTGGAATGGATTTTGGCGCGCCTCTGTTGTAGTTCTGAACTTCTGATAGATGCATGACATCAACCTTTGTACCTCCAGAATGCATTCGACTTCAGTTTCTCAACCGTTAATCGATCATCTCGTTGGCCAAAATTAAATTCAAACTCGTCATTTCAAAAATTATAAACAATTAGTATAAATACAAATAACTTTAAATTAACATGTTATACTTAGTTTTTTGAGATGTAGCTTATTACCAGACAACGATTTTTTATGTGGTCTTTCATATCTTGGGAAACTTTAGCCCAGGAGGATGTAGCCATCGATGCGGATGTGTGAGTAAGCGTACCAACATAAGAAGCAAGCCACGCTGTCGAATTTCCGGAGCCACTGGTGTGATAATCAGGAATATCAACTTTAATTTTACCCACTTTCCTTTAGTTTCTTTATGCAGAAACTCCTTGTAGTGCCTCAACCTCGGCACTGACTTATAACAACTATATATACAGTAATTAAAGCATATATTTTAATTAAATTATTTTATTTTATAGATATATATTACTTAAATTGAGCATTAAATGTAGTATTTAATTTGATAAAATACTTTGTTCTGGGTCTGGTGATATTGGCCCACTATTCATGGTAGATGAACCACATGGTGAGTCAGTAATGGATGGGACGGCGCACATGTTTCCTTACATTTGGAAGACATATTTGTTTGAAATTGTAACAAATTATTATTCAAACAAACGTTACGGATATTTATAAGAATAATACTTAAAAAATATCTGTTTGAAATTCATTTACTAAGTTTTGTTGGAATAGTCGCCCTCATCCTCACTAAAGACTTCAGTTGATTCATCTTCTTCCGACATTTCACCCTCAATTACTTCGATTTAAACATCTTTACGCATTGGTTGATTTACTAAAAAATGAGCAGTATAAAGGCTATCCCAAGTGTAGGAGGGTGTCGTGTAATAATTAGAAATAAAATTCCTAAATTGTCTCCCCAAGAAAAGTGCTTAAAGTCAAACTTGTGTGAAATGGAGAAAATATTTACAAAGAGAAAATAAAAATAAAAGTGACGATATGTACAATGAATAGAAAAGTACAATAGAAATGAAAAGGTTACTAGTCGTAACCATATTCATGTTGTTGGATTTGAATGTAGTGATAAAAAGTAAGAGATTGAGATGTAAAATAGTAAATTAAAATTGCTGAAATTAATTAACCGAAATTTAAAAGAACAAGAAAAAATGACATCAAATTAAATAAGTAGGAATTAAAAGTGCAAAGAAAATAAATAGCATTAATTTAAATGAACAGAATTTAAAAATATAAAAAAAATAAATAACATTAATTTAAATAAATAGAAATTAAAATGAACATTTAAAGAATTGCAATAACAAATTATAAACTTTAAACTAAAATAAAATAAAAATAAAATTAGAGATAGAGGTTAAAAGGAAAAAGTTAGACAACAACTGATGGGTCATTAGGCACTTAAGTGCGTTGTTGTGCTCTACTCCTACGGAAGAAGCTAAGGTTATGTTTGGTAACTAAGATGAGAT
This sequence comes from Cyclocarya paliurus, assembly GCA_029856935.1. Taxonomy (NCBI): domain Eukaryota; kingdom Viridiplantae; phylum Streptophyta; class Magnoliopsida; order Fagales; family Juglandaceae; genus Cyclocarya; species Cyclocarya paliurus. The sequence continues at coordinate 12,581,026 of CM056956.1, read as the reverse complement.
ACAAAATTCTCACCTTATCTTATCTCATCATTACAATTTTTTTAAATTCATACATAAAATATAATAAATAATTCAACTTTTTCAAATCTTAATTCAACTTTTTCAAATCCCAAAACAATAATACTATTAAAAAATAATATTTTAAACTTTCATCTAAAACTAAAAATTCTCATCTTACTATCCAAGCATAATCTAAGTTTCACTACTCCTACTCTACTCTACCCTCTATTCGTACTGTTTTGCTTCGTCCGTTTCAACCCCTTAAATATAGGCTTCAAATAATACTTCAAAGAATAACTCTTTATGCAACCGACCAGTGTAACCGGCGGGTAACCGCCACCTCAGATTAATAAAACGGTGCGTTTAATTTTAAAGCTTGAAGCAGGTGGGAGATGAAACATGTAGAATTTCATCTTTAATAAAACGGTATGTTTCATTTAAAATCAAAACACACCGTTTTTGACATCGTATCTCCTCCTCCGTGTGTCCCCTTCTTAGATCTGCCTTCTCCTTCGCTTGCTTTTTCCTTTCCTAAGGTCGTGCCTCCCCTTCTCAGATCTCCCTTCTCCTATGTTAATCCTAACCCTAAGACCCATTTTGATTTTGATTCCTTACCTCTAACACGCCATGCTTTCGTTATCCGTTTTTGAACGTTACGAGCTCCTTGCTTCACAAGCCTTCTGTTGCTTCCGATTGGTAATCCACTCTTCTAGTTTCCATTTTAATTTTATTTTCCAAGTTCCTTACTTGTAATCATAGTTCTGAAAGTAACGTGCAGATCATGATTTAGAAACGGTAAACTCTATGTTTTCTTTTGTTTCTTTCGTTTATGGTATAAAAATTGTGAACCCAGATAGTTTGTAAATGTGATTAGTGATGAAGCTGTAAAGAATAATACTATTGGCTTAAGAAAATTCTGAACATATTTTATTGATGTACATAGAAAGTTTTTATACAAGACATTTGATCAATCTAACTATGGAAAGCAATAACGTAAATCTATAGCATTTAACTGTTTCAGAAAATTAAGGACATTACAACCAAAATCAGAAACTGATCCTAGAATCATGCTTGCACAAATCTTGTTGATTTTATTGTTTCTGTTGACTGTGGGCTGGCATTGAGTTGTCTGCAGTATCTTCCTTGATAGAAGCTTAGCTTCGACTGCTTGAACTTTGGTGAAAAACAAACGAATAATTTTTTTAGTCGATGCAAATACTTACTGTAAGATAAATCTGTCTAGTTCTTCTTCCAAGTAATCGGCATCTCAAGTGGCAGTTACGTTTTCTATGATTTTATGTGAGTTCAAATAACATTGTTTTCTTCAAATTAATGTCTAAACATGCAGCGCTTCCTCTTCCCGTTGCTACTCCAAGCCGCAGCACCACTAAACCACGACAACCATCGTTAGCCAACGACATCGAAGACCCACGTTGATGAAGACTCGGCCGCTGTGGCTCAGAGGAGGAAAAAAAAAAAACCACCCTCGGCACAGCCTCCACGGACAACCTAGTACCACCGGTCTCCGCTCACTCCCCAACCATCCCCTGTTTTCATAACTAAAAACAGAGCAAGCTGAACAGGTACTAAACACTTTCCCTCAGCATTCCCTTATTTGCAATATTTCGTAATATTGCAGAACAGAGCCTGTCACACTTTCCCTCGGCATTAGAATGAAGAACAGAGCCTGTGACGAATGATGAGTTGCAGTCGTGGGTGAAATATTTGAACGGGCTTCAATTTCCCTCTTTCGCAATATTTCGTTTGTTTTTTCCCCCGCTCTCCCTTTTTTTTTTTGTTGAATAAAATATCAGTTGAGCTGATGTGCACATTAGCCGGTTACGCGCCGGTTTCGTCTGGCGGTTGCATATAGCAGGATTGTACTTCAAATAAGTGCTGCTTTCGGCGTCCCACGTCCCCCGCTCAGAAAAATATTCTCAAGCGCCGAAAGCTTCTTTTTTTTTTTTTCTTTTAGCCGCGCGGCGTCCCAGGAAAACTGAATTCCATTTTGTTTTGAATTTCTTCCATGAGTGCGTGTGTCCGTCCAAAAGCGAGAAGAAAAAATATTCTGCCCTTTCCAACGGTGTGTTGCCTTTTACCCATTACGAGTTGTCGCCCATTACGTAAAGCAACGACAACGCCTGCTGCATGTCTTCCGAATGGTCCCTTTTTTTTTTTTTTTTATAAATCTTTTCAACCTCTCAATACTCCACACTCCATCTTTTTTTAAAAAAAAAATTTTAATTTTTTTTATTAAATAATTTTTATATGAATAGTGAATAAAAAATTTAAAATAGTTTAAAAAAATAAATTCAAAAATTTTTTTTAAAATAATATTAAAAAATATGGAGTGTGGAGTGTGGAGTGTGGATGAATAATAAGAAGTTGTGTAGCAAAAGTATTCTTTTTCTGCGGTTTCAGCGTGTTCGTTCAAATGAAGCCAGCGTCCATCTTTCGTTTTTCGTTTCTTTTTCTTCCAGCATGGTTTTTTTTTTTTTTTCCCTTTTCATTCTTCCCATGTCTTCCTCTTTTCCTTTCTTTCTCTCCCTAGCGCCATTTACTGATATATCCTCTCCCATTTCCAGATAAGTTCTCTACAATGACTCTAAGAGCCATTTTCTTGAGCTTGTTCATAGCAGAAAATTTGCTTCAAGTGACTTTAAAACTGCAGGCACAATCCTCGGCATCTTCACCGCAAACCCATCCAGTGTTGAGCGCATGCTCAAGACCAACGAGAACGTCACCGTGGAGACGAACACCAGACAAGACATTTTGGAGCGAACCATTTTCTTCATGAACCTAGAAAATAGGTCTGAATATCATCCGCAAAGTAACTGGTATAAAATACATGAACCTTTCGGAGATAAGTGATCTAGCGTCCTTGAAAGCCCGCATTAACTCCGCTCCTGAGGTTCCATCACCGCCGAGACAGCCTGGGTCAACGTTAAACACCAGTTTGCAAATGTTGTCGAAGGCTGGCTCCCGGTGATGGTGGTTTGCCGTGGTGCAACATTGAACAAGGGGTTGCTGACTCACAAAAGTATGCTCTGTTTTGTTGAAGAAAAACAGAGGTTCTGTTCCCTTCTTAAAACAGTATCGGCAGTGTTGGATATTCATGCAGTTTACTACTCCTGTATTAAATTGTAATGAAAAACACTATAAGCGTAAGTGTAAGTATGTGCAAAATGTTCTTTAAAACTTTCCCTTCATTCTATATAAATCTTGCCAAGTCTCATCTCAATAAATATAACATCCCGATATTTCAAGCCACACATCAAACAAAATATGATGCATCAGAAATTATGCTCTATGCTAAAACTTAAAAATAAATTTTTACAAAAGTAATTCCGTTCAACCACTCCACCACTATGCTCAAATTTCACAAAATGCTAGAATGGAGTGTATGTCAATTATGTGTATCAGTGCATATCGCATTAAGGCAAAAATTATGTTATTCAATGCACACGCGATAATCACAATTTTTTTAAAACATAGATCCACACACTAGGGAAACGAACCTAAAATTGTGCGCCTAATCCACACATTTCCAAGTTTTTCTTTACAAAATGCAATTCCCTCCCCCCAACTGAACAAGGCAATGTTCTCAATGCTAACAGAGAAGAAAAGCAATAGAAAGAGAAACAAACAACGTAAAAAATAAAAGAAAAAATAAACAAAAAGAAGCAATAATAGAAACAACACTAAAAAATCACAAGAAAAAATATGTAAGCGAGAGTTGTAAAGAATAACTTCCTGGCCAAGTGTGATACGCTTTGGATGAATTTTTTTTGTGATGCAAAATTTTCATGCATTCCTTTGCCAGTTGAGCATTGTCATCAATTCATTGATCTGCAATTTTCTAAATCCTGAAATTGTATCAAGTTGAATAATTGCCGTAAAATTTGGAACCCGACAAATGCCGTAAAATCTAGAGCCCAACAAGTACCTTAAAACCTAGAGTCGCCTAGGTCCCAATACGTGCTGTAAAGCTCTAGCTGCTTGGGTCCGCGAATATAGTGCGGCAAAGCCTCAAGCTTTCCCCCGAATATAGACAAATGCTTCAAAGCCTCGAGCCTACCCTAGGTCCCGCTTGGATCAACTAGAGATTTGAATGCTTTAGGTTTCTATTTAAAAGACCATTTTCACCCTTCAAAATACACACAGAACAATTTCTCACATTTCTCACAATTTCTCAAATGGCTGAGTAACATTCTTCCAATAATGTTCCAGATTTGAATCATGAATCATTTACGCATCAACCACTAATATTCTCTCCTAAGGCCGTTAATGCCATGATAGGAGCAGAGATGTATTTTTCTAATAGGACTGATGCTGAGGTTATTGCAGAATCAAAAATGCTCAGTAAGGTTGATCAGCTTAAAAATTAAATATCTGAGTTGCAACAAATGCTTGCTAATAAAAGTAAAAAGAATAAAATATTAAAATAAGAAAACAAGGAGTTGAAGAAATTTGTGCACTGATATGCTTATGAATTGCAACCACGCAAAGAGGAGCTGGAACGAGAGGGGGTACAAATACAAAGTCAACAGCAATGGTTAACAGCAGAGGTTCAACGTTTATGAGAAACATAGAGCTAGTCTGCAGTTAATCTCGTTGACTTAGCTAAATAAAATATGCATCCAACATAACTTATAATCTGATAGCTTGTCTTGTTCTCATTTCCATCTCTATAAAATCAATCTTGTGTTTCATCTCATTCGCATCAAATCTTCTTTGCTCTCTGAAATTCATTTACATTCTCGCTCTCTAAACTTTTTCTTTAATGATTCAACAATTTTCTTCCAACAATCCCTTTATTCACTATATGGGTATTCTAAATCTCGACTACCAATTATTTCTACATCCACCATAAGTGTCATGATGCAGAATGAGAATGATTTGACTAACAAGTCAGATGATGATGTTATTTATGAACTTGTGAGTCTTGGTACTTGATGAGTGAGCGAAAGTGCACTCTAAATACCCTATTATTGGATTAAAATGCTAAAATATAAATAGAAATAATGGTGTTTGATGACTTACATAATTTAGAATATTTTATCACTTCTTAACTTTAACTTTAGTCTAATTTTATTTATTTTTGTTGAGTTTAGACTTCATTGTTATCATTAAATTTTATTGCAGATTTAAAGAAATAGAGATCCAAATTTTAGAAGTCCATCATCTAGGGACTCATTCTCATTTAAATGAAGAGTAGCAGCTTTGATTCTTGAATGGCTAGAGTTTTTTTTCATGCGTGGGGCACTTCAAGTCGTTGGTTTTATGGAAGGCAAGCAGCTGAAGGATTTAAGATGCATGCGGGACCCAGCAGGTGTTTGACTTGGCTTTAGAAGCATGCATGCATGGGATACGGCTTTCTAGTGGATGAAAAGGCAATTGGAGCTATTGGTGTTGACTTGGTCTTAGGAAGGAATTGCTTTTACGTGGGCAAGCTGGCATACACGCATAAAAGGAGCTTTTGAATTTCAAATTGGAAGACGCGAGCTGAGTAATGCTGGAACAGATTGGACGGGATTTTTGTTCCCAGTTTGTGCACGCAGACGCTTGGACGAAAACAGAGATCGAAGATAATTTCCTCCATGGCTGCCGTTTGTTTTATTCTTCCCTTGAGATTTTTGTTGTCCTTTACATTTATGAGTAACTAAATTCTCAAGTGGAGCTAGGGATGAACTTGCACATTAGATGGTATTTTTAATTTATTTTTGATTTATGTATTTGATTTTCAATTACTAAAACTCTTTTGTTTTATCATTCTCAATTCATTGTTGATGTTTTCTTCTTTGAATAATTATAGAATTTATTTTGTTTATGGATTCAGTCATGTTTTTTCTATTGAATAGTTTAGCTCTTTGATTATGTTTGGATCAATTATTTATCTATATTGATTTAATTCTTTGCTGCAATATCGCTTCCTGAGTATATTGTCGTCGTTGGATTTTCTCAATAGTGATAATGATTTACATATTTTAAAAGTGGTGAATGATTTTTCAAAGGGTAACATTTGGTTTAATCTTGGTTTATAAATCTATACCTTCCGATTGGGAATTTTGAGAATTGAGTTCTCAATTGAGTTATTCAATGAATTAAGAATAATTAAAATTCCAGATTTGTGCAAGGGATTCCCGACACTCTACTGTTTGTCAAATTTGAGTACTTTTTCCGTTAGTCACTTTGCCTCACTTTAATTTACATTTAAAATTAATTTTTGTTCTCCATTAATCATTTGATATTTTTCCTTAATTTCTTTGTTCTTTGTTCTATTCTTTTAATTTGTCTCTCTGTGGAATCGACACCCAAAGCTATGCTACAACTACGGCGTTATTCTTTGGGCATAATCAAATTTTGGAGCTGTTGCCGGGGAGATAGTAGAAGAATTGCTAGATAATTTTTCTTTTAGCAGTTTGTAAAGGCGGTAACTTCATTCCATCATTTAGCTTGCTGCATTATTTTTTTTCTTCTTTCTTTTTATATAGTATTTTTATTTTTTTAATATTTAGTTACCTTGCATGCATAGATATAGAGATGCCTTGAGTAGATTTGCTTGTAGGCCTGTGCAAGAGTCAGAATCAAATTTTTTAAATCCTTTATTTGACAATCCATCTAGTCTTGAAGAAATGAGTGAACACGGAGATCAACCCACTAGAACTCTTCAGGATTACCTCCACCCTACACGCATAGTCACACCATCATGCATCATGTTTCCAGCTAATACTTGCCAACTAGATTTTAAAACAGGGATGATACAGTTACTCCCTACTTTTCATGGCTTGGAAAATGAAAATCTATATATGCACATTAGGGAGTTTAAGGAAGTAGTTGCGACTTTTCATAGTCATAATGCAACTGATGACGTTGTGAGACTTAAGTTCTTTCCTTTCTCTTTGAAGGATAGAGCTAAGAGTTGGCTATACTCGCTGAGACCAAGATCTATTGGGTCATGGAGTGAGATGACTCAGGTCTTTTTTAATAAATATTTTCTCCAACATAAGACCAATGCTTTAAAAAGGCAAATCTCCACCTTTGCACAAAAGGACAATGAGACTTTGTATCATTCTTGGGAGAGATTTAAGGAGTTGTTGAGCATGTGTCCTCACCATGGGTATGAGAATTGGCGCTTAGTGAGTTATTTTTATGAGGGACTTACACCTAGACAGCGCCAATTTGTGGAGATGATGTGTAATGGTGAGTTCTTACAGAAAGATCCTGACGAGGCCATAGAATACCTCAATGAGCTTGTTGAAAAAGCTCACACTTGGACTGGACCTAGTGCTACTGAGAGCACAAATAGGTCACGACTTGCAGGAAACCCAAATGGTGGTGGAATTTACCATCTTAGGGAAGAGGATAGCCTAAAGGCTAAGGTTGAGATACTCACTAGGGAGCTAGATGTGTTAAAGACTAAGGACTTAAAGCCAACACACGTGGCTAATCATGCAGAGTCTTTTGGTCTATGTTTTGTGTGTGGCGGGGTAGATCATCTCGCCCAAGAGTGTCCCACATTTGCTGAGATGAGAGGGATGTATGAGGAACAATGTAATGCTTTAGGTATGTATAAGAAGCCTTTTGCACCTTTCTCTGACACCTATAATCCAGGGTGGTGCAATCACCCTAATTTTAGCTGGAAGTCTGAAAACTAGCAGCCTGCACAACCCCCTAGATCATATCCTGCACCATATCATGCACCTTTATCTTCTAGAAGTCCTTTAGAAGACACTTCACATACTTTTATTGAGGCACATGGTAAGACTAACCAAAAGTTTGAATCTTTGATTACGCAAGTTGTGGAAGAAAATAAGGAGATAAAGAACCATATGTCTAAATTGATGAGCTCCTTGAGTGTGAATGAGCGAGGTAAGTTCTTTTCTCAAGCTCAGTCCTCACACCATGATCAACACATGGTGCAAAAGAATATGAAAGATATGAATGCCATTGTGACACGAAGTGGTAAGTCATTACACATCCTAACAACGAACAAATCAGAGGATGTGGAAAAGGATCAAGATAGTAGTGATGCCGAGCTGCCCAAGGAACTTGAGGTGACAAAGAGTCCTGTTAAGGTACCATTCCCTCAGGCTTTAAAATCAAGTAAGCGAATTTTGGATCCTAACAATGAAATCCTAGAGAATCTAAGGCAGGTAAAAATCAATCTTCCTCTTTTACATGTGATTAAACAAGTACCAACTTATGCAAAAGTTCTCAAGGATTTGTGTACAGTTAAGAAGAAGCACCATGTGAAGAAGACAGCGTTCCTGACAGAGCAAGTTAGTGCTCTAATTGAGCAGTGGATTCCTCCCAAGTACAAGGATCCTGGTTGTCCAACTATTGCATGCAGCGTTGGAAATCGTGAGTTTAGACAAGTTTTGCTAGATTTAGGAGCTAGCGTGAACTAATGCCATATTCTATTTATTTGCAGTTGGGGTTGGGTGAAATCAAACCAACCACTGTGGTATTGCAATTGGCTGATCATTCAGTCAAAGTACCTCGGGATGTGGTAGAGGATGTTCTAATTCAAATTGACAAATTTTATTATCCTGTTGATTTCCTAATCCTTGACACTAGCTCTGTTGTTGATACTACTTCTAAAATTCCTTTGATTTTAGGTAGGCCTTTCCTTGCAACTGCTAATGCTCTTATTAATTACATGAATGGGCTCATGAAGTTGTCTTTTGGAAACATCACCCTCGAGGTGAATATCTTCCACATTGCAAAACAACCAGAAGATGATGATGAGAGCCACCAGACATACATGATTGACTCACTCATGGATAGGGGAGTTTCTATAGCTCATGATTTTGATCCCCTTGAGTATTTTTTTGTTAATTCTGAGTGTGATTCTATCAGTGATCCATCTGATATAGTTCATATTTGTGCTATTTTTGATAGAACTCAGGATTATGACACTCGGGCATGGCAACTGAAGTTTGAGGAGTTGCCTGAGATAAGTGCAAAACAAATTCTTTCAAGTGTGGAAGCACCCAAAGTTGAATTGAAGCCTCTGCCTAAGGGTTTAAAGCATACTTTCCTTGGTCCAGGTTATACTTTTCCTGTTATTATCTCATCTGAATTGTCTGAGTCTCAAGGTGAGAAATTAATTCAGACTCTAAGTAAGCATAAGTCAGCCTTAGGTTGGAGCATTTCTGATATAAAAAGTGTTAAGTCCCTTGGTTTTTTCTCATAAAATTAATTTGGAGGAAGGCACTAGCCCTTGTAGAGACCCCCAGTATAGGCTTAATCCCACTAAGAAAGAAGTGGTAAAGAATGAAGTGTTGAAACTATTAGATGCAGGAATCATATATCCTATTGCTGATAGTAAATGGGTAAGTCCTACATAGGTTGTTCCTAAAAAGTCAGGTGTTACTGTGGTGAAAAATGACCTAGGAGAGTTAGTCCCTACAAAACTTGTGACTGGGTAGCGGATGTGCATTGATTACAGAAAATTGAATGCTGACACCCGGAAAGACCATTTTCCTCTCCCTTTTATTGATCAAATTCTTGAGCGTGTGGCTGGTCATTCTTTCTATTGTTTCTTAGATGGTTATTCTGGTAATTATCAAATTGAAATTGCATTAGAAGACCAGGATAAAACCACTTTCACTTGTCCTTTTGGTACTTCTGCTTTTCGTAGAATGCCATTTGGATTGTGTAATGCACCTACTACTTTTCAACATTGCATGATGAGCATTTTTAGTGACATGGTTGAAAATTGCATGGAAGTTTTTATGGATGACTTGACTATTTTTCGATCTTCTTTTGATGCATGCTTATTGAATTTAGAGAGAGTGTTAACTCGTTGTGAGGAGAAGGAATTGGTTTTGAATTGGGAGAAATGCCACTTTATGGTACCTTCAGGTATTGTCTTAGGGCATATTATTTCTTCTAGAGGGATAGAGGTTGATCAATCTAAGATTGAATTAATCTCTAAGTTGCCTACACCTAGGACAGTAAAGGATGTGAGATCCTTTATTGGTCATGTGGGCTTTTATAGGAGGTTTATACAGAATTTTTTCACCATATCTAGACCACTATGTGACCTCCTAGCTAAAGATGCCCCATTTGAGTAGACACAAGTTTGTCAAGAGGCCTTTAAAATGCTAATTGGTAAGCTTACCTCAGCACCCATAATGCAATCACCTGATTGGAGTTTACCTTTTGAGATCATGTGTGATGCTAGTGACTTTGCTGTAGGTGCTGTTCTTGGACAGCGAAGGGAGGGGAAGCCTTGTCATTTACTATGCTAGTAGAACTCTAAATAGCGCTCAAATGAATTACTCTACTACTGAAAAAAAGTTGCTAGCTGTAGTATTTGATTTGGACAAGTTTCGTGCTTACTTGATTGGTTCTCCTATTATTATTTTCATAGATCATGCAGCCCTTAAGTACCTTCTTACAAAGAAGGATGCTAAGGCGCGACTAATACGGTGGATTTTACTTTTGCAGGAATTTGACATCACCATCAAAGACAAGAAATGAGTGGAGAACATAGTGGCTGACCATCTTTCGAGGCTCGCATTTGAGGACACCTCTGACCACCTACCAATCAGGGATGATTTTCCCGATGAGCATTTGCTTTCTATTATTTCTCTACCATGGTTTGCTCATATTGCGAATTATTTGGTTGCAGGTGAGATACCAATGGATTGGAGCGCTCAGGACAAGAGGAAGTTCATGACTGATGTACGCAATTTCTAATGGGATGACCCTTTTCTTTTCAAATACTACCCTGACCAAATTTTAAGGCGTTGCATCCCTGATGAAGAGATTGCTAACATCTTATAATTTTGTCACTCCCAAGCTTGTGGGGGTCACTTTTCAATGAAGAAAACCGCTGCAAAAATTCTGCAGTGTGGATTTTATTGGCCCACCTTGTTTAAGGATGCAAATATCTATTGTCGCTCATGTGAAAAGTGTCAAAAGTTAGGAGTTATGTCCCGTCGTAATATGATGCCCTTAAACCCAATTTTAGTGATTGAAATTTTTGATTGTTGGGGCATTGATTTCATGGAACCATTTCATCCTTCTTTTAGATATCAATATATTATTATGGCAGTAGATTATGTGTCAAAATGGGTAGAGGCGGCAGCTTGCAGGAGCAATGATAATAGGACGGTAATTAAATTTCTCACAGAAAATGTGTTATCTCGATTTGGTACTCCATGTGCTATCATTAGTGATCGGGGTACACATTTTTGCAACCGTTCTTTTGAGGGTTTGATGAAAAAATATGGAGTGGTACATAAGATCTCTACTGCCTACCACCCCCAGACAAGTGGACAGGTAGAACTTGCAAACAGAGAAATTAAGCAAATTTTAGAAAAAAGGGTCAACCCGGATCGCAAAGATTAGTCTTTGAGACTAGTTGATACGCTTTGGGCCTACCGTACAGCTTTCAAAACTCCCTTAGGCATGTCATCTTATAGGCTTGTTTTTTGAAAGCCTTGCCACTTACCTGTGGAGCTTGAGCATCGTGCTTATTGGGCCATCAAGCATTTCAATTTTGACATGGGAGAAGCAGGTAAGCTTAGAAAATTTCAGTTGACCAAGTTAGAGGAGTTGAGAAACGATGCTTATGGGAACTCTAGAATCTATAAGGCTAAAATGAAAGTATTTCATGATAAAAATATTTTGAGAAAAACGTTTAAGCCTAATGATCTAGTGTTCTTATATGATTCTAGACTCCATAAGCACCCAGGAAAACTTCGATCTAGGTGGACTGACCCTTTTATAGTGAAGCATGTTTTTGAAAATGGGGCGGTAGAAATAGAGGATCCTAAGGATGGTCGGATCTTTAAAGTAAATGGTCAACACCTTAAAGTATTAATTGATAGGCAAGTTCCGGAAGTGGAAGACATTCCACTTGTGGATCCGGTCTATCAACCTTGACCACACCACACAGATATGTTTTTTTTCTTTGTTTGTTATGTTTTCTCTTATTTTCTTTCTTATCCTTTTTGTTTGCTGTTGTTTTCTTTGTTTTTGTTTGCAGGTTAATCATTTTGTCATTTCAAGTTACCATCTTTGGTGCTTAGCGAGCTACTCACGTCACCCATAAGGTGTATTCTACCCTTTTTAGTTACTCCCCATTCAAATTTGATTCTTAAACATTGAGGACAATGTTTCATTTAAGTTGGGGGGTGGTGGTGCAAATTCAGTGTTTAAAATACTTGTTGGAACTCTGTGGCATATTTTCATGTGTCAATTTTTTTTAAAAAAAATTTGCATCACACGTGCATCCTTTTCACATGTGTACTCATTCTCATTCATAGCCATCTTCGTAAATTCACCAAACCCATCATAATCATTTTTTGCTGAAGCATTCATAGAACCCCTAATGCACTCATCCAAGCTTTGTGGTAAGATGGTGGTTTGACACATGTAACTAGAAAACTCTTTTGCTTAAGTATTCATGTGAGTTTTGGAGAGGATCGAGAGCCTACAAATGCAGTAAATTGTGATAAACGTTCATTTATCTGTTGAATTGGACACTTCTTTTGAGAATATCATTACATGGTTTGTGGTAAGATGGTGGGTATACTTGGGATATGATGAATGTCAACTTAGGACCAACGTTTGAGCCTTTCAAGCTAACCATTTCCATCATAGACCCCTAGTAGCCAACTTTGAGCCAATAAACACATGTAGCTTTTTCTGTTCATATACCCACATCATCCATACCTCTCCATATTGGAGTATAACCTATACACTGATTTTCTCTACCCTTGTTACTTCCAAGTGTGTACTAGATGTGGAATTTTTATTTTTTCTATTGAAAAAAAAGGAGAGAGAGAAAGGAGAAGAACATGAGTTACAAGGTATTCAAGTGAGTGAGCTTTAAAGGCAAAAATACCAAGGTTGGGTAGAAATAGCAAAATACCAGGGTGACATAATTGTTCACCAAGTTAAAAAAAATGAAAAAAAAAGAACAAAATAGAAAAAGAAAAAGAAAAAGAGGCATTATTCGATGATTTGAAAAATTGGAGAGTACAACAAGTGAGAAATGTGGTTTATTGAGAGGTTTAATAAGATTCTATTTGTATGTACTTGAAAGTTTTTGAATCATTTTCATCCTTTTTTTTCATATAGCCTCGAACCTAAGCCACGTTACAACCTTTTGTGTTGACCGTTCTGATCCTAAGTAAGGTTTTGGAAAGAGTGGTGGAAGTCTCATTTGTTAGTGTTCCTATCATAAGATTAATGTTTGCTTGTTGCTTGTACATAATTGCCTAATTCCTCATGAGAGTGTGTGTACACCCATTATCAACTCCATAGAGAGAATCTTCACACGAAACACTTTTATACCCGTGAGTTATGGAGTTGAACCTTTCGCTTGAGATATTCTTGATGTTGCATATGTCAAGGCTTCTGGTTTGATGGATATAGTTTGGAACACACACACACTCTGTGGATTGCTATAAGTGGATTGCTTGTGATAGGGTTATTGAATTCCTAAGATTGCTTTGATATGTGAATCTGGAAAGTGTGACTTGGTGGCCTTTGTGTGTGATTTTCTTTGGTCTATTTCGTTGTTTTGGCACGAAAATTGCTAGAGACTAGCAATAAGTAAGTTGGGGGGTGTGATGAGTGAGCGAAAGTGCACTCTAATATACCCTATTATTAGATTAAAATGCTAAAATATAAATAGAAATAATGGTGTTTGATGACTTGCATAATTTAGAACATTTTATCACTTCTTAACTTTAACCTTAGTCTAATTTTATTTATTTTTATTGAGTTTAGACTTCATTGTTATCATTAAATTTTATTGCAGATTTAAAGAAATAGAAGATCCAAATTTTAGAAGTCCATCATCTAGGAACTCATTCTCATTTAAATGAAGAGTAGCAGCTTTGATTCTTGAACGACTAGAGTTTTTTTTCATGCGTGGGGCACTTCAAGTCGTTGGTTTTATGGAAGGGAAGTAGCTGAAGGATTTAGGATATGTTTGGAAAACATGTTTTATTTAAAATTCTCATCTTCATCTCATCTCATCTCTACACTTTTTCAAATCCCCATACAAAATATAATAAATAATTCAACTTTTTCAAATCCCAATATAACTTTTTCAAATTCCAATTTAACTTTTTCAAATCTCAAAACTAAAAAATAATATTTTAAATTTTAAAATAAAACACAAAATTCTCATCTCACCCCCAAGCATAACCTTAAGATGCATGCGGGACCCATCAGGTGTTTGACTTGGTTTTAGAAGCATGCATGCATGGGACACGGCTTTCTAGTGGATGAAAAGGCAATTGGAGCTATTGGTGTTGACTTGGTCTTAGGAAGGAATTGCTTTTACGTGTGCAAGCTGGCATACACGCATAGAGGGAGCTTTTGAATTTCAAATTGGAAGACGCGAGCTAAGTAATACTAGAACGGATTGGACGGGATTTTTCTTCCCAGTTTGTGCACGCAGACACTTGGACGAAAACAGAGATTGAAGATAATTTCTTCCATGGCCGTTTGTTTTATTCTTCCCTTGAGATTTTTGTTGTCCTTTACATTTATGGGTAACTAAATTCTCAAGTGGAGTTAGGGATGAATTTGCACATTAGATGGTATTTTTAATTTATTTTTTATTTATGTATTTGATTTTCAATTATTAAAACTCTTTTGTTTTATCATTCTCAATTTATTGTTGATGTTTTCTTCTCCGAATAATTATAGAATTTATTTTGTTTATAGATTTAGTCATACTTTTTTTATTGAATGGTTTAGCTCTTTGATTATGTTTGAATCAATTATTTATCTATATTGATTTAATTTTTTGCTGCAATATCACTTCTTGAGTATATTATCGTCGTTGGATTTTCTCAGTAGTGATAATGATTTACATATTTTAAAAGTGGTGAATGATTTTTCAAATGGTAACATTTGGTTTAATCTTGGTTTATAAATCTATACTTTCCGATTGAGAATTTTGAGAATTGAGTTCCCAAATGAGTTATTCAATGAATTAAGAATAATTAAAATTTCAGATTTGTGCAAGGGATTTCTGACGCTTTACTGTTTGTCAAATTTGAGTACTTTTTTCGTTAGTCACTTTGTCTTACTTTAATTTATATTTAAAATTAATCTTTGTTCTCTATTAAACATTTGATATTTTTCCTTAGTTTATTTGTTCCTTCTACTATTTTTTTTAATTTGTCTCTCTGTGGAATTGACACTCCAAAGCTGTGCTACAACTACCGCGTTATTCTTTGGGCGTAATCATGGTACTCGATACTCATCATCTATTGTCGCATTTTTCAGGCGATTACAGTTCAGAACTCGTGAGGTTTAAAAGCTTAATGAGAAGATTTATGAACTTCAACGACTTGTTCATAAGTCTAACAAAAAAATAATAAACCTAAAGCACGAGAATAAGGATTTAAAATCTTTACTTGTCTCTTTATTTTGACTTCCTACTCTTTTAGATAAGAATAACATGTTGATATATGAAGAGTAAGAGCATTTAAAAAATAAAGCTAAAAGTCTCAAGTTTTTGTAAGTCGTTCGAGATAATGAAATAAGAATGTTTAATAGATATTCATGACATGCACCCTCCTTGTCTATCTCTAAGCTATGTATACTCCTATTAGTACTCGATGCAACTCTATGCAATTTATTTGAATTGTCTCTCACTCAAGACATGAGACATCAGTCCAAATAGTATAAATAAAATTCAGACAACTGAATAGGAATTTTTTTTTTTTTTCATAGGCTAAGACATGCATTGATGTACTCACGCGGGGTGAACGAAGAACTCACGCATGCTGGAAGGCAAAAGAGCAACTCACGTAGCAAAGGAGACAAAAGCAAAAAAACAAATGTCAAGCACATGCACGCAGCAAAGGAATAAACCTGGGAAGAAAGGGAATTAAAAAAATAAAAAAAAGAGAAACACATGCCAAGTCGATGGAAGCCGGACGCTACACATTTTATTCTTTTAAACAAGCAAACAACGAATATAAATAAAAAAAAATGAAAATAAAGATAAAACTAAAAATCACGAGTTTAAAATTATAAATTATGTCAAGCAACTGTTGCAGAGTTTTTCGGAAAAATGACAACGGGTATGGTGCACGACCAGAAACATATTAAGAAGCAAATGGGTTGCATGGCTGGGTTCCTTCAGATCTTCAACCGCAACCAGATTCTCACCGGAGGTTGAGAAAAACAGGATGAAGAAGGCAGCTCTGATTTACGATGCTTATCGCCGTTAGAGATTGCAGATTCTTGAAATTAGGAAGTTCTAATATGGTTTCAGAGAGGAGGTTGAGAAAAAGTCTGCGTGGTTAGTTTTCGAAGGTCTGTGCCTTTGTTTTTGGGGCAACCTTGAGTAAACTAAACGAAACATTTGATTTTGTTGAGAGAAAAACTGGTTCATTTAGGAGATACAAAAGAAGAATGGTTACATGAACCATCATACTCCCTCTTCTGTAGCCTCTGTACCTGGTTTGAGAAGAACAACATAGCTTACCAACACATTGATGTTGGGCTGTAGTTAATTGAATTTAAAATTTTGAAATCCTCCTGGAACGATTTTGCCGCTGTCTTATATCGCCGAATCCGCAGCTGATTTTCTGACTTGCCACGTTGGATGGGTGCGCAGGACCGCTTACAACAGAATTTTCCCTGCAATTAAGTGCTGCTTTCGGCGTCCCACGTCCCCCCCCCCCCCCCCCCCCCCCCCCCCAAGAAAAGAAAAAAATTCTGAGCGCCAAAAGCTTCTTCTTTTTTTGTTCTTTTAGCCGCGCGGCGTCCTAGGAAAACTGAATTCCATTTTGTTTTGAATTTCTTCCGTGAGTGCGAGTGTCCGTCCAAAAGCGAGAAGAAAAAATATTCTGCCCTTTACAACGGCGTGTTGCCTTTTGCCCATTTCGAGTTGTCACCCATTACGTAAAGCAACGACAACGCCGGCTGCATGTCTTCCGAATGGTCCCTTTCTATTCCTTTTTTTTTCTGCGGTTTCAGAGTGTTCGTTCAAATGAAGCCGGCGTCCATCTTTAGTTTCTCTTTTCTTTTTCTTCCAGCATGATTTTTTTTTTTTCTTTTCATTCTTCCCATGTCTTCCTCTTTTCCTTTCTTTCTCTCCCTAGCGCCATTTACTGATATCCTGTCCCATTTCCAGATAAGTTCTCTGCAAAGACTCTAAGAGCCATTTTCTTGAGCATGTTCCTAGCAGAAAATTTGCTTCAAGTGACTTTAAAACTGCAGGCACAATCCTCGGCGTCTTCACTGCAAACCCATCCAGTGTTGAGCGCATGCTCAAGACCAACGAGAGCGTCACCGTGGAGACCAACACCAGACAGGACATTTTGGAGCAAACCATATTTACAGCCAAGAAACAGAGGAGCTATACAAAGATATTGACAGGGAAGAAATCACAGCTGTGCATGATTTACGTGACATTTACGTGGGTTCCCTTATAGTCTGAATATCATTCTCAAAGTAATTGGGATGAAATACATCAACCTTTCGGAGATAAGTGATGTAGCGTCCTCCAAAGCCCGCATGAACTCCGCTCCGGAGGTTCCATCACCGCCGAGACAGCCTGGGTCAACGTTAAACACCAGTTTGCAAATGTTGTCGAAGGCTGGCTCCCGGTGATGGTGGTTTGCCATGGTGCAACATTGAACAAGGGGTTGTTGACTCATAAAAGGATGCTCTGTTTTGTTGAAGAAAAACAGAGGTTCGGTTCCCTTCTTAAAACAGTATCGGCAGCGTTGGGTGGTGGTGGTTTGTGAAGGAGCCTTGGCAGAGGGGCGGTTCACCGTGGTTGAACGTGAGTGGAGGACGGTCAGTTTTCACGTGCTTCAGACGGGGGTGCTGAAGGCCGTGCATGGCGATGGTGAAGTGCAGCGTGGTTGTTTCCTGGACGTGGAGACAGCATGGAGGGTGGCGCCGTGTATGGGTGGCGCTGCAAAACAAAAAAGAAAAAAAAACTAGACAAACAAAAAGAAGAAAATAAATAAATAAATAAAGACAAAAATAAAATTAGACAAAAAATAAATCATAAAATATTAAACGTGTGTTGTGCATGTAAAGAAATATTATCAAATTAAATCACAAGTATTAAAAACAAAGATAAATTATGTTATTAATCAATTTAAATCAAAACTTAGATTTATGCCTATTAACTATTTTTCATCTAAAACAAATAATAAAATAATTAAAAATATATTGGTTTTAAATATAAAAGATATGCGATAATTCAACTCAATCTAGTTGACCATGTCATATTAGTTTAGATCAACAAATAGATTGATGTCTGATTCGTTTTTTTGATATGCTTCTTTATTTGCTAGACTATCAATTTCTTTACGTGGTTTGCCTCTAGAATGTAATCATATACATTTTTTGGTGCAAACTTCTTCACTACCTACTATGAGTTCCCGTACTCCAAATCATTTAAATAAAAAACTTGATTTGTTTGGCAAACAAAAACGAAAAGATCGTCCTCATACCCTGTACGGGATGTATGGACACTCACAAATATTAATTATTCTTATTATTGACACCAATATTATTATAATATTATAATTATTAATTTAAGTATTAATAATTCTTATGTTTATTATATTTTAAGTACTAATTTTAATTGAAGTGCAAAATATTTTTAATTATACATTATATATTTTTAATTAAATATTTATAAGTATTAATTATTAATTTAAGTATTAATAATTCTTTTGTTTATTATATTTTAAGTATTATTTTTATATATCTTATTAGTCTTTTAAGTAAAATCTTATTAGCATGTTCGAATAGGATTCTGTTCGAACAAGATTCTGTTAGAACATGATAATCCCGTTCGAACGAAAATTATAGTGTTCAAACGGGACAAACCCAAATTCCAGATACGAAACAGAGACAAAACACTGAATCAGAAAACACAATTTTCACAAACACAATCTCATAAGATGCATATTTCAATAGGATACATTTTACATGTGATTACACAAACACAAATATATCAACTTCTAAACATAATTAATAAAAAAATATAAATGATCAAATCACTAAAAATTAGAAATCTTATCTCAAATTTTTGCTATCCAATAAAAATATGAATCCACAGCTTCTAAACTTTTACGTTCAAATGGGTAAGATAGTAGTTCGCACTAGCAAATCAGAATATTCCTTGGCATATTCTTTAAATGTAGAGAAGATCAGAGGGTATTTTCGTAACCAAATTTCACCAGCGCATTCGAATGGGGCATTTTACAATCGAATAAGTGAATTTTCAGAATATTTAGCACGAAGTTTCCCTCCAAACACTTTCTACGAGATAAATTCATTCGAACGAGACTTTATTCTGTTCAAACTAATATTAGTATTATTATACTTTTTTTAAAAAAAAATAAGATCTCTTATTCATAAATAATCACATAGGATGAATACAATGGGGAAGACCCTCCAAAGTAATGCTCTCCTTAGAGAGTTTCAATGCATCCCTTGCAAGATTATGAGCCAAAGTATTACAAGTCCTAGGAATAAAATTGATAAACCAACTAGACATCTTAGTAAGTAGCTCTTTGATGTCTCTAACAATCATACCAGTTGAGGTCCAAATCTCGTGAATACTCTGGATATCCTTGACCACCTGTTGGGCATCCCCTTCCAATATAATGTGTGTTAGGCCAAGCTGTTGACAAAAGATTACAGCTTTGAGGGTTGCAATTGTCTCTGCCAGGTGAGCATCTGGAAAAGAGTCCCTCTGAGACCTTAAGCTTGCAATAATGTGTCCACTCGAGCCTCTAAGCATAACTCCAATACCAATCCTGCAATGAACCTTGTCCATAACTGCATCCCAGTTTGCTTTGATGTAGTTTAAAGGAGGGGCTTTCCATTGGCATTCTCTTGTTGTGGTCAGTGCTAATCCAACTGTAGGCTTCAAATTTGTTTCCTTGAATTCACTTATTGACTGCTTAGCCAACTTGACTACGACTTTTGGATACCAAAACCCTTCCTCAAATACCAACTTGTTCCTTCTTTTCCAAACTTGATAAACTCTTGCAGCAACCTCATCCATATTCTCTCCATCCAAAATAGTAAACATATTGGATAAGAGATCTATAAAAGAAGAATCCGTCAACTTAAATTTCTATAGTCTTTTGGAACAAACCCCCCAGACATCTTGTACTGAAATACAAGACCAAAGAGCATGTGTGATAGATTCAACCTCAGTAATACACACTGGACAGAAATGAGGGTTCACAATTTTCGTTTTGAACATATTATGTTTTGTGGGTAGAGACTCATGACATGCTCTCCAAAACAGTATCTTTGTAGCATTAGGCACTCCCAATTTCCATATTTTAGGCCAAAGCTCTTGTTTAAGGAGCCAGTTGAAGTCTGCCCCCTTGCCCTGCCTTCGACCTCATTAATAAGAGAGTAGCACTCTTAACAAAAAATTTCCCATCCTTAGTGCACCTCCAAATAAGCTTGTCAGGGGCACTATGAATACTCAAAGGAATCCTACAAATCAGCATAGCTTCCTTAGGCTCAAAGTTATCAAAAATCAATTTTGTCTTCCATGAACAATTTTGTTTGTCAATAAGGCAACTAACCAATGCATTTTCATCCAACCCTCTCCTTACAGACTGAACTCTAAAAGAGTTTGGTTTTGGTAACCACTTATCATGCCAAACTTTGACAGTCTCTCCATTCCCAATATTCCAAAACAATCCCTCCACTAGAGAAGGTCTTGCTGCCATAAAGCTTATGAAGGGTTGCTACCCATCTTGCTATGTAAAAAGTTGGACCTGTGATAGTATTTTGCCTTGAGAACTTGAGCTGCTAGACTGTGAGGCTACTGCACCAAACGCCACCCTTGCTTAGCTAGAAGTGCTAAGTTAAAATTCTTGAAATCTCTGTAGCCTAGTCCCCCTTCCTTCTTCATTTTCCCAAGTTGTTTCCAAGGTAACCAATGTGTTTTGGATTTGTCACCCCTTGAGCCCCACCAAAATTGTTGCATCAATCTGTTAATGGCTTTCAAAATAAAGTTTGGTAATTTGTAGATACTCATACAATATGTTGGGATTGCTTGGACTATGGATTTGAGGAGCACCTCCTTCCCAGCTTGTGACAAAAACTTCACAGTCCAGTTTTGCATCTGAGATTTGATACTTTCTAGAATAGGTCTAAATGCTGCTAGTTTCTTCTTCCCTACACAAGCAGGTAGGCCCAAGTACTTCTCATAGCACCTTGCTTCCCTTAAGCCAACAAAATGGAGAATAGCTACTTTGATGTCCACTCCTATGTTGCTACTAAAATACATGAAAGTCTTGTCTAAGTTCAACCTTTGGCCTAAAGCTATTTCATAAAGATTAAGCAACCTGAAAAGTTTGTTGCATTCAAGAACATTAGCCTTACAAAAAAGTAAGCTATCATCTACAAAAAAGAGGTGGTTCATTAATAAGGATCCTCTTGCAAAAGGAAAACTTGAGATGAGACCCTTTCCTTCTTGTTTGTCCAGTATGTTCCCCAACACTTCTGTACACAAGAGAAAAAGATAAAGGGATAGAGAATCCCTTGTCTCAAACCCCTTGAAGGATAAAAACCTTGCTGAGGACACCCATTAATCAGAATTGAATATTGTACAGTGGTCACACATTGCATCATCAATTCAATCCACAGTTTTTCAAACCCCATCTTAGTTAGGACAACTTTTAGAGAACTCCATTCAATCTTGTCTGAAGTCTTACTCATATCCAACTTCAAAGTCATGTAACCTGCCTTATATTTTGCATTGAGTGCATAGCTTCATAAGCTACAATGATGTTGTCAGAAATGATCCTGCTAGGGACAAATGCACTCTGTGAAGGACTGATAATTTCTGGGAGAATCTGTTTGAGTTGATTTGTAAGTACTTTGGAGATCACCTTGTAAAGGACATTGCATAGACTAATTGGTCTATACTTAGAAACCAATGTGAGATTCTTCTTTTTTGGGACCAATGCTATAAAGGTTTCATTAATGGAACTGAAACCTGTTCTGGAAGCTAATACCTCTTTCACAATAGATACTAGTTTAGCACCTACCACTTCCCAATTGTCTTGATAAAATCCAACAGAAAAACCATCAGGGCCTAGAGAGCTAAGAGGGTTCATATCAAACACAACCTCTTTGATTTCCTCAGCTGAAAAACCTCTCCTCAAAAAGTAGTTCATCTCCTCTATGACCCGAGGTTCAAGATCAACAATGGCTTCCTTAATTGGATTCAATCCTAGATGGATTGGATGTATTAAATAAATCCTGAAAGAAAGATTGGAACAGGCTGATAATGTCTTCCATTTTCCTTACCACATTGCCCCTATCATGTGAAAGCTTCTATATAGTATTGGCCCACCTCCTTTGGGAGGCACATTTATGAAAGAAACTTGAATTCTTATCACCATCTTTAAGCCACATTTGTTTGGCCCTTTGTCTCCATTTCACCTCTTCCCCTTCTAATATGTCATTGACCTCTTTTTGGAGCTCTTGTATTGTGTCAATAGAGTTACCAGAGTTTTCATCCTGCAGCCGTTGGATCATGCTTCTTTTATAGTCCAATTGCCTTTTTAGATCCCCTCTCGAGGATTTGACCTAGGAGGTCAGCTTGTTCTTGCATCTGTTCAAAACTTCTCTAACTCTGTCCATCTTTCCATTCCCCCCCCCCTCATTGGTCTCCATGTCATGTTAATTAATTGCTTGCACTCAGTTTTCTTAAACCAAGTTGCCTCATACCTGAATATTTTCCTCTTAACAAACACTAGTTCCTCATTTAGAGAACATGAGATTAATAGAGGAGCATGATCAGAAGTGATAGCTGGAAGGACATGAGTCGTGTAGCTTCCAAAATACATTGCCCAAGAATTATTGCCAAAAGCTCTATCCAATCTCTCCTTAGTAAAATCCCTCCCTTCCCTCTTATTGCTCCAAGTAAACTTCGGGCCATTATAGCCTAACTCAACCAATTCACAGTCAAACAGTGCTTCTCCAAATCTTTCCATCTGGGAGAAAGACCTGGTAGCAGCCCCCTACTTCTCTTCATTGCATAGAATTTCATTGAAATCTCCCATACATAACCAAGGACACTGAGGTGCAGTGATACGAACCAAGGTGGCCAAGTCTTAAAGATCATTTGTAAGTTTCAGATGGGCCAATTACAAGATCAAGAGCCAAGAAAATCAAGGAAGCAATGCAAGGATTGATACAATCCACTTGGGAAGAATCTAGCAAGAGCCGAATATTCAAGATGGGCTTGAGAGAAGGAGATTCAATGATCATCCACATGATATAAGCTATGAAAGAGTGCAAAATAAATTAAGGCCTATTATTGTGGATGTGATTGAAGGCCTTGGACTTGTTTAATTAATTAAAGGGGCTTATTTGATTAGTTATAGGAATTAGTCTAGAATAATTTGGTTTGAAGATATTTGGCCCACATATATCTTATTTTTATGAATTAGGATTTTTGGAAAGGCCTTGTATTTTGGCCAAGGGCGTATTTGAAAAGTTACTTTTTAGGAACTAGGGTTTCAAGCATTTACTATAGCCGAGTACTGTAGCGACATTGTAGTAGCCATGGCACTGTTCATGCAAAGGCATTTTTGTCTAGGGTTTTAATTAGGTTTTGTTTTAAATACTCTTTGTAGCCTCATTTTAATCAGTTTATGAAATTTGATAAATTTATTCATTGTGAGTTGAGTTTTACTCCTCTTGTTCTTAATTGAACTTTTGAACTTATCAAAAGTAAATCATAACTTTTGTGGCATTCCTCCTTGTAATCTGGGTTCTTGAGACGGGTTCTTCAATGGGTCTAGATTTTAATATAATCTAGATTCTTGAAACGAGTTCTTATCGGGTCTAGATTCTCCATCCATTGACTTGAGTTTGACTTTCTTGGATGAGTTTTCATTTTGATTGTGGGTTCAAGGGATTCATTTTCCCACGGGTTCATATCATTTGGTATCAGAGCTTGGTTTCCAATCAGGTCTAATTCTATCTTTTATCTGTTGCATCTTTAATTCTAGGGCTTCATTGTTCTAGGGTTACAAAAAAAAAGGAAACAAAAAGTACGCTACTGAAATTCTTAAGGTTTTGGGTTTGGCTGAAATTTGGATCACCTAGGGTTTCTTGCATCTCTAAGTTATTCAATTTCTTGGAGTGTTATTCCATTGATTATCTTCTATTTCATGGTCAATTCTTGTGTGTTTGAATTCAATTGCTTGATTTTCAATTGAATATTACTGTTTATGATTGAATTAAAGAAAAGAAAAGAAAGGAAAGGAAAAGAAAGGAAAAGAAAGGAAAAGAAAGGAAAAGAAAGGAAAAGAAAAGAAAAGAAAAGAAAATTCGAAAAAAAAAGGTAGCATACTAATAGGTTGCTACATAGTTACAACAAACAGAAAGAAAGACATTTGTTGATTGAGCTTTATCATCAAAGGGACTGAAAAAATCTTTCTAGTGTGTATCTTGTTTTATTGTTACTTTTTCCCTCATATAAATTCTTTGAGTCTCGTGTCATTTTATTCCTTCCTTATTTCTTGTTCTTGTTTCGTGGATCTATATTACTGGTTGGAATAATACAAGGTTGCCTTGTCTTGATTTTTGTTCAACTAGTTCTTAAAGAACTTGAGTGAGAAAACTATTGAGGTAAAAGGCAAGAGAGTGTGAGACTATTATCGGGAAAAAAACCAATTAAGTGTGAAACACGAGTGGAGTGTCATTATTCGAGTGTAAACACGTAAGGGAGTGTGTGAGGTTTTTCACTAATATTTTTTTTGTGCAGCATGTTATGATATCTCATAGGAGTGACTCATCACCAAAGAAGATGGTAAATAACTCATCCTTTGTGTTGTAAGTCATGCAACAACAGTTTAAGCAATTGGACTTGGTGTTGGCTGAAGTGAGGGATAGGATGGATTATCAAGAAGGGGTAATTAGAAATCTACATGGTAGGAGAGATAGCAGGAGGCATGAGCCTAGTATTAAACATGAGTATAAGAATGAAAAGTATAGTGAGTCCCTTGTTGCCAGGTGTGCTCTCAATACACAAATTACAATGGATGATACAGAGCAGCAGAGAGAGAGCAATTTTCATACTAGATGCCACATAAAAAACAAGGTATGTGGTATGATCATTAATGGGATGAGTTGTATTAATTTGGCTAGCACTACTTTAGTTGAGAAATTGAGTTTGCCTACCTTGAAACACCTAGACCATACAAGTTGCAGTGATTAAGTGATTGTGGGGATGTTAGGGTAAATAAGTAAGTGCTAGTTTCCTTTTCAATTGGGAAATACCAGGATGTGGTGCTTTGTGATTTGTTGGGGAGGCTGTGGTAACATGATAGGAAGGTGATCCATGATGAGTTAAGGAACATGTACAGTTTTGAAAAGGATAAAAAAATAATCAAACTTGCTCCTCTAACTCTAACATAGGTCCATGGGGACCAACTGAAACTGAAAGTGAGGTTGCTAAAAAAAGAAAGAGTGAAAGTGAGAGTGATCTAAAAAGCAAGAGTGAAAGTGAGATTGAGCTAAATTGCAAAAGTGAATGTGAGATTGAGAAAAAAAGGAATAGTGAAACCTCAAGAAAAAGAGGGAATAAGTTGAAAAATAATTATGAGGCCAAGAGTTCAAAAAAAGAGGAGGGTGAAAGAAAAAAAGAGAGTGGAAAGGAAAAAGAGAGTGAGAGGAAAAAAGAGAATGAGACCGAAACATCAAAAGAAAGAGAGAGTAAAAAAGAAAATAGAGAGGTCGCTGAGAGTCATGAAAAAAGAGTTAAACCAAGGGAGGAAAAAGAAAGAGAGATTGTAGAGAGAAACGGAAAAATAAAAGTGAGATTTTATGCTAAGGCAAGCTTTTATACTAACGAATTTAACGACTCTTTGCCTAGTGTTGTTATTTGTTTGCTGCAGGGATATGAGGTCATGATTCCTAGTGGTATGTTTAGTGGATTGCCACCTATTAGAGAGATAGAGCATGACATTGATTTTGTACTAGGTGCAACAATCCCTACTCGACCTTTCTTTGAAGAGCATGAGTCCTTGACACACTTGAAGGGACAAGGTAAGTTGTTGACAAGAATGCATGCGAAGTGGAAGGACTATATTGAGACTTTTTCTCATATAATCAAATACACACATGGTGAAGAAAATTTTGTGGTTGATGTTTTAGCAAGAAGGTATGTCCTTGTTTTCATTTTAGATGCAAAGTTATTAAGATTTGAATATGATAAGGAATTACATGCTAATGATGATGATTTTGCTAGTGTGTATGGAGCGTGTGAGAAGGCATCATCTGGTAAGTGTTATAGCCTAGATTGGTATTTGTTTAGAGAGAATAAACTTTGTGAGCTTACTAGTCTTATGCATGAGATGCTAGTATATGGATGTGGTTTATTGGGTCATTTTGGTATGAAAATGATTTTAAACTTGTGGCATGACCATGGGTGGAAGTATTGGTTGCCATTCATTGAGTTTGCATATCATTGGAGTAGTCATTTTGGTGCAAAGAAGACTTTAGACGTGTTGCATGAATGTTTGTGGGAATATCATTTGCCATTCATTGATATGTTGCATGAACGTTTGTGGGAGTATCATTTGCCATTCATTAATGTGTTGCATAAAACTTTGTGGGAGTATTGCTTGAGATTCATTAAGTTCACATATAATTGGGGTGGTCATTTTGAAGTAAGGAAGACTTTAGATGTGTTTCATGAACATTTGAGGAAGTTTTGTTTGCCATTTATTGAGTTTACATATAATTGGAGTGTTCATGCTACTACTAAAGTTTCACCTTTTGAAATTGTTTATAGACTTAATCCATTTACTCTTTTAGATTTAATGCATCTACCTGTTGATGATAGAAGTAGCTTGGATGGATTTTTTCAAATTCTTGAACAAATTAATGATAATGCATATCAAGTGGACCTTCCAGGTAAGTATAATGTTTTTGCTATTTTCAATGTTACTAACCTTTTTCCCTTTGATGCAGGTGGGGATTCGAGGTCGAATCCTTTTGAGGAGAGGGGGAATGATGGGAACCAAGGTGGCCAAGTCTTAAAGATCCTTTGCAAGTTTCAGATGGGCCAATTACAAGATCAAGAGCCAAGAAGATCAAGGAAGCAATGCAAGGATTGGTACAATCCACTTGGGAAGAGTCTAGCAAGAGTCAAATATTCAAGATGGGCTTGAGAGAAGGAGATTCAGTGATCATTCACGTGATACAACCTATGAAAGAGTGCAACATAAATTAGGGTCTATTATTGTAGTTATGTGATTGAAGACCTTGGATTTGTTTAATTAAATTAAAGGGGCTTATTTGATTAGTTATAGGAATTAGTCTAGAATAATTTGGTTTGAAGATGTTTGGCACACATATGTCTTATTTTTATGAATTAGGGTTTTTGGGAAGGCCTTGTATTTTGGCCAAGGGCGTATTTGGAAAGTTATTTTTTAGGAACTAAGGTTTCAAGCATTTACTGTAGCCGAGTACTGTAGCGACATTGTAGCAGCCATGGCACTGTTCATGTAAGGGCATTTTTGTCTAGGGTTTTAATTAAGTTTTACTTTAAATACTCTTTGTAGCCTCATTTTAATCAGTTTATGAAATTTGATGAATTTATTCATTGTGAGTTGGGTTTTACTCCTCTTGTTGTTAATTGAACTTTTGAACTTATTAAAAGTAAATCACAACCTTTGTGGCATTCCTCCTTGTAATTTGGGTTCTTGAGACGGATTCTTCAACGGGTCTAGATTTTAATATAATCTAGATTCTTGAAAAGAGTTCTCATCGGGTCTAAATTCTCCATCCATTGACTTAAATTTGACTTTCTTGGGTGAGTTTTCAATTTGATTGTGGGTTCAAGGGATTCATTTTCCTGCATGTTCATATCATGTAGGCTTTAGTAACCTTAATAGATCCTAACTCTCCTTCCTTTTTTCCACCACTGGGTTCGCATAGAAACTAGTTAAGAGCCACTGAGAGTCAGCTTCATCCATGACTATCTTTAAAGAAATATGACTATTAGAGTAAGAGATAAGATCAGCTACAAGTTCCTTCTTCCACAAAATTGCAAGGCCTCCACTTCTCCCAATGCAATCCACCATAAAACTGCAATCACAACGAATTCTATTTCTGATTTTCTCTACTTTGTCTCTTCTACACTTTGTTTCAAACAAAAATATCACCCTTAGGATCTTCTCCTTCACCAGAAGATGAAGTTCTCAAACTGTTTGAGGAATCCCAAACCCTCGACAAATCTAGGCTAGGAGGTTCATGGTGATTGGCAGGGTTGCTCAACAGTCACTGCCATTGAGTTTTAAGCCCCTACCTTTTGAAAGTCTGCTGCCACTTTTGACACATGCTTTGAAACTTACTTAGTTTTCCTTTGCTTGTCATTATTAGTCATCTCAAGGTCTTGATCAAAACTATCACTTCCAGTTCTAGTAATAAACTGCCCCACATGTGCTTTCTTTTTCCATCTAGTGGAAGAGTGCTTAACTTGTCCACTAGATGTAAGTGCCACCTCAGCAATAGCATCTTGAAACCTCTTGTTGATGAGAACCAAGGTGAGCCTAGTCTTAAAGATCCTTTGCAAGCTCCAGATGGACCAATTACAAGATCAAGAGCCAAGAAAATCAATGAAGCAATGCAAAAATTGGTGCAATCCACTTGAGAAGAGTCTAGCAAGAGCCGAATATTCATAATGGGCTTGAGAGAAGGAGATTTAGTGATCATCCAGGTGATACAAGCTATGGAAGAGTGCAACATAAATTAGGGCATATTTTTATGGTTATGTGATTGAAAGACTTGGACTTGTTCAATTAATTAAATGGGCTTATTTGATTAGTTATAGGAATTAGTCTAGAATAATTGGGCTTGAAAATGTTTGGCCCACATATGTCTTATTTTTATGAACTAGGATTTTTGGGAAGACCTTGTATTTTGGCCAAGAGCTTATTTGGAAAGTTATATTTTAGGAACTAAGGTTTTGAAGAGAGGTACTGTAGCGATTATTGTAGCCGTGACACTATTCATCTAGGGCTATTTTTGGAAAAAATGGGTTTATTTTGGGCTAGGGTTTCAATTAGGTTTTGCTTTAAATACACTTTGTAGCCTCATTTGAAGGTAGCTAATATTGAATTTTAATTTTGAGTTGAGTTTACTCCTCTTGTTCGTGATTGAACTTTTGAACTTATCAAAGGTCAATCACAACCTTTGTAGCGTTCCTCTTTGTAATCTGAGTTCTTGAGACGGGTCTTCAACGGGTCTAGATTTTAATATAATTTAGGTTAGGGCTGCAACCCGAACTGACAAAACTGGGTTTGCACCCGACCCGACCCGAGAACGCTTGCTTTTGGCACCAAACCGATCCGATCCGACCCGAATAAAATAGACTCGGATCGAACCCGTATGACCCGACCTTTACCAAACAAAAAAAAATCCAACTTTCTACACATCAATTTATCTTAGATCTGAGGACAAATGACAATATAATCTCTATCTTAGATTCTTCTCTATCTCAGATTCTTCTCAATCTCAAGAAAAGACCCCATAAATCAAAAAATAAAAGAGAAAAAAAAATTTCTCTGAGCAAAATAGGCAATAAACAAACGATGGCTTTCTCTGAGCAGTCCGACGATTACTAGTCTGAAGAAGATGAAGTCTACAGTGAAAGTGGTCGATCCGTCTAGAGACCCAAGTTACGACATTCTTGGAGAAACCCATGCCAAGTAATGTAACAACCCGACCCTAATATTAGGCTATAGATACATTTTATGTATTTTCTTATAGCTATAATATTATTATTATTATTATCAGATTTTACATTTGTTCTTTTAATAAGATTATTATCATTTTATTTTTATCATTTTATTATGACCTGATTTTTACAATAGCCTAGAGTTTTATTTGAATTTAAACATTATTTCTCCCTATCTCCACCCATAAGCCTCATCCTTATCCTCTAATTAATAACTCCAAATCCTATTAGGAAACCAAGCTTTCAACTCCAAATCCAATTAGGAAACCAAACTCTCAACTCCAAATCCTATTAGGAAACCAAGCTCTCAACTCCAAATCCTATTAGGAAACCAAGCTCTCAACTCCAAATCCTACTAGGAAACCAAGCTCTCAACTCCAAATCCTATTAGGAAACCAAGCTCTCAACTCCAAATCCTATTAGGAAACCAAGTTCTCAACTCCAAATCCTATCCCATCTCCTTATGGTCACAATACCCTTTTCCTTGCCTATAAAACCCACCCCTGGCCGAGACCTCCAGAAGAAAACATAAGAAACCACAACCACCGAAACAAGCCATAGCAGACCGAGAACCCACCTCTCTCGTTCATCTTGGCTTCTCTTAAGTTTTCGGGCTTGCCCCAGCCACCCAGAGCCATCGTCGCCTCATCCAGCCAATCCCCCATCGCGTACTCTTCTCGGTGACGAGTTACAACTTGAGATTCAAGAAGAAGCGCAGCAAGGTAAGTAATTTGATCACAAATTAGGATCATCACAGATCAGCTTATATATGTATTATTCAAGCCAGTTATTTGACAACCATTTTTATGTACCACTCATGTCATATGCAAACATGTCATCCAGCATAGCATACGATCATGTCATTCCACATCATGTTCAGTTCAGAAATTATAATTATATATGTATTATGTCATGCATCTCATGGTCATAAGACACGTAAGCTATCTTAAGTTCAAGTACAAGATAAAAATCAGTTCAGTTATGGCCATTCAGATGCATGGTACCATTGCAGTTCAGTTCAGGGTGGATGTGCAAGCCACGGACTCAAGAGTGGTCCACCATAGTATGCCAGAATACTATCAGCGGCTCCCCTCGCGGCCGCAGGACGTGGGGCCGGTGCACAACCTTGCACACAGGGTTAAGTGTGTTGGCCAGTCAGTTCAGTCAGTAATCAGTTCAGTCAGTTAAATCAGAACAGTTAGTTAAATCAGAACAGTCAGTTAATTCAGATAAATCAGTCATGCATAGCATAAACATCAGTATGAATAGTCATGAATTTTAAGTTCTCAGCATGAAAACTTTTATGAAAACCTTATGTTTAGTATGTTAACATTGTGATGGATTTCTTACTGAGTATTCGACTCATTTTAGTTTGTTTTCATGTTTTTAACCACCCAGGTGAGAATGATGATTACGAGCAGACATGCCAGGATTAGAAGGAGCATTTATTTTTAGTTTCAGACCTTTTAGAAATAAATTTATTTTATTGCTTTTATGACATGACTATTATTCAATTTATTCAATTAAGTTTTTTGAAGAAATTTTTATCAGACAAAGTTTTATGAAATAAATCCTAAAATTGTTTTTCTTAAATATGAGATCTCTTGTCGGGTTTATTTTATGAAAAACAAGTGACACGCCTAGCCTACGGGAAGGGGGTGTTACAAGTAACCTCTCAGAAAAGAAGAAATAGAAGGCTCAGTTTGTATCTCATATATTGTATCTCATAGAAGAAATAGATGGCTCGACTTTTTAGAATATGATTTAGCATTTATGGGTGGTTGTGGTTGTTGTTGTATGTGCAGAATTGTTGAATATTTGGATTTGGGTATTGAGGGAGATTTGGATAAGCTGGATGAGAAAGATGCGAAAAGGACTTGGGAGTTGGGCGGCTAGGGTTTGATAAGTTTATTTATAGTCGGATGGTTTGACACCAACCCGTAACTAGTCGGGGTAGAAACCGATCAGATAATGAACCGTTAAATGTCGGGTCGGGTATGGGTAATTTTGAACGGGTCCAACGGGTTTGCGGGTCATTTGCACAGCCCTAATCTAGGTTCTTGAAACGAGTTCTCATCAGGTCTAGATTCTCCATCCATTGACTTGATTTTGGTTTTTCTTAGGTGATTTTTCAATTTGATTGTGGGTTCAAGGGATTCCATTCCTGCGGGTTCATATCACTTGTCCTGGGTGTGGGACCCTCTAGTCAATATTCCTTGATAAGAATCATGCAATAAAGATGTTGGATCTTCCATAGTTCCAGGAATCACTTCAGTGTTGTGCTGATTGTCAACTTCCTTTGATTGTGCCTCCTTGTTTGACAGTCTTGCTGCCACCTGCCCTTGAAACTGTAAGCCCCCAATTATAGGGGCTTGAGGGGGTCGTGCATCACAAAGTAAGTTTCCTTATTTACCTCTACCTCTGTTGCTTGCTCAAGATTTGTCTTGCTGTCAACTTTCTTTAATAGCGCAGAGGAAGTAAACTTGCCAAAATTATCTGCAGAATTACTATCAATCCCCCCAGAAAAGGAATTTGCCTAAACTTCCTCCCCTGATGTCGCCCCTTGTAACTCCTTCCCTTTGCTGGAAAGTCCTATGTGATTCTATGAAGAGGCCTCTCTCCGATCATCCTCCGATGAGCCTCCTTCTGCTTCACTAGACCTCTTTGTGTAACCCTTATTCTAAGGCCTAAAACTTTGAGCTCTTAACCAGGTTCCATACTGACGAGAAAGGCTATTAGACCTACTTGACTCCCCCTCTAGTTTGTTGCAACTCCCTGCCATATGGTTGATAATACTACAAGAATAACAAAAGTTTGGCAATTTTTCATACCTAAAAGGTATCCAGTATCTCGAGTCGCCTATGGTAGAAATTTGCCCTTGGCTAAAGGCTTAGTGATGTCAATGAGCACTTTGATCTGTGCAAACTTCCCCCAACTTGAACCACCTCCACCAGTCTCCACCCTAAGGACTTATCCCACCGAGTTTCCAAGCCTTTCCCCCATGCCATAATTCATACTTGCAAAAGGCAAGTCATGACATTGGATCTAGAATGGTTCCTTCGTAAACTGCATGTCCTTTGGGGATGCAACATCTTCACAATTAGCAAGACATATTAAGAACTTGTCAAAAGTCCATGGGCGCCATTGCATGACCTTCCTTTTATCTACGTAGTCTGTAAATTCTATTAAAAACTTGTTCTTCCCCATGTCAATAATATCTACTTTGCCTTCAGTTTGCCAGACTTTGATCAGTTTGCCAAACCTTGATGCATTTCTTACTTATCACTACAGTCCATCTCACAACCTCTTCATCGATCTCAACCTCTTGTTGCTCTTCCTCTTTCAACTTGAGTCCCTCACACAAACTTGATATATCACTGTTAATGCCTCCAAAGCTCCACAAGTATAACTCGAGAGAAGGGGATCTAGGTTTACCAAAGAAACTTAGAGAGAAAAAACCTCACTCTCACGTAGTGAAAGAAGAAAAAAGGAGTCATACTATTATTATACTTATAGGTATATATATAATTTTAATAATCTACTATATATAATATTTTAATAATATATAATATATAATAAACATATATATACTATAGCAACTATTTTATATTATAATTAATAATATATAATATATTATAGATTATATATAATATTATTATAATCTATAATATATAATATAGTAATCTATAATATATAATATATATATATATATATATATATATATATATATATATATATATATATATATATATACTATAGCAACTAATTAAAAGTATAGATTACGATTTATTTATATGATATATACTATACTAACTTTATAGATCACTAACTATAGCAAACACGTATCCCAGATAATATATATTTTAGATATATTAGGTAATATAGATTAACAATAATAACAATAGGCGGTATAACCAGCATTTTAGATATATTAGGTAATATAGATTAACAATAATAACAATAGGCGGTATAACCAACTATATGTATGAGAGCAAGTAGTACAGGCTGTATAACCGACTATATGCATGAACAAATATAAAAGATGGAAAAGATATATGATAAAATCAATTTCATTAAAGACATAATACTTACAAGAAGATTAATTCTCAGAAAGGTTGGAAACAAAAGACATCAAGGAAGGAAGGTTACAAAATATAGATTTTAGAAAGTGAAGAGGACTAGAGAAGGGAAAGCTTGGATGAGAGGAGAGGAGGCTTCAAATGAAAGTTTCTGGATGCCTTCACTTGTTTACAGACTTCTTTAAATAGACATCAAAATAGTACTACCAATAATACATGCTTATCTTGCTCCTTCAACTAACAATAATTGAAGGTGAATAGTGTATACAAAGTCATTTGTCTTTTCTTTGAACAATAATCTGCTGAATGTCAGTAATCTTGAACAGTATAGACAAAGTTTTTTGTCTTTATTCTTTGAAGAGATATTACTTCTAACAGCTTTCATCTATCATGTTGAATAATTGAGAAGGCAATAATCTTATGGGATCCCAGATCAAATGGGTCTTGAGAATCCATCAGATGTACTAGATGGTAGGATGAGTTGCCTTGAGAATGAGAGGCTTGTTGGACTGGTGATAATGCTGGTTGTTGTAATTGAGATAATCTGACTGGATGTTGTGCTTCTTCTTCTTCATCATTGTCTGATACTTGTGACATTGTTTCAGCTAATTTTTTCAAATCTTTTGTGCTGGTAATGGATGTTAATTGAGCTTGAAATCTATTTCGTTGGACTAGAACTTCAGGAGTTTTGGTAATTTTTGAAAACATTTTTAAATATGATCATAATTGTATTTTTTTCACCATTTGACAGAGCTTTGGCGGGCTAAAAACATAATATTTTTGAGAAAGATATGAGATTTGATGACATATTCCCACTTTATAATCCAGATTAATTTTGTTTTGAAAAAGAAAATAAGAAGTGGTGAACAATGTTTTAAAGAAAGAGGATAATCATTTTGTGAAGCAAAAATCTGAAGATTTTCTTAGAGAGGGAGAGGAAGGAGAAAAGGTTCAGGTCTATAATAATCCCACTATAGTAAAAAATCATCGCAGGAGTGACTTGAATTCTTGTAATTTGTCAAAATGGAGGAACCAAGAATGATGCAAATTTTTGTTTTCTTTTAAAAAGATTTTTATCCATGCTTGTTGATAATTGTAATAATCATAATATGGTGGATCATAAGTATGAGAAAATTTCCTTGTTAAATAGAGATTTTTTTCCCATTATTCCAAGGTGAGAACTTGTTTAATGGTGATTTTATGAAATGTAATAATTGGAGTTGCAGGTGAAAAATGTTGAGTTTAAAGAGAACAAAATATCTCAGAAAGAATAATTGAATCTGTATCTATTAATATGAATTCATAAAAATGCTGGGTTTTCTTAGTATTTTGTGCCACAAAGAGCCAGTTTGGCAAAAAAAAGGCATCAAGTAATTTTTGAGGATCAAATATGTGTTGGATTTCAAACTCAATGGAGAAGTCAATATGCCAATGTGTTTTAATGATAATAGGGGATGTAGAAGGCTGACATAATAATGAAGGATTAATAATGTGAGATGGCATAGAGGAAGAAGGAGAAACATCCTAAAAAGGATAAACAACTTTGGAGTATGTAGGTAATTTCAAAGAAGCCAATGTTGATAATAGATTGTAGGATGACCTAATATTTTGTGGTAATGTCCCCAATATCATGTATGGTTTTGGAGTTGCAGAAGGATAAGGTGAAGGATTAAGAAGAAATGGTGGCCTAGCATAAGAAGATTTGAGCTTTATTCTTGACTTTGAGGATTGCATGATTTTCCTTATAAAAATTCTCGGGATAGAAAATAAGGAACAGAATTAGATTCTCCTTTAATATATTCAATATCAAAATAAAAAATACTTAATATAGCTTGCCATCTAATAAATATTTGTTTAGTAGCCAGGTTTTTCGCATCTTTTATCAAAACTTCATTGGCTGATTTGCAGTCTATTCTAAGTAAAAAAAATTTATTTAATAAATCATCTTAAAATTTAGAAATACATAGTACAATAGCTATTTTTTTAATAGTACTATAGTTCTTTTGGGCAGGATTCCAACATTCTGAATGGAATCAAACAATCTATTCGGATCAGTTGATAATTTTTATTTTATAATTCCTCCATAACCAAGATCAAAGGTATCTGTTTCAACAATTTTAAACTTATAAAGTGATGGGAGTCGTAAGCATTCTAATTTCTTAACGTGGGAGTTAATTTGTTTTATAATATTTGTATGCGTTTCTGTCTATGGAGGTGGATTGTTTTTTAATCTTTTGAATAATAGTTTACATAATGGCCTGAGAGATTGATAAAAATCTGAAACATAATTAAGACTTTCCAAAAAATTTTGTAATTGTTGCTTATTTTTTATTTCATTAGGAAATTTAATAGCAAATTCTATTGCTCTACTAATTGGTATAATAGTTCTTTGATAAATATCATGTCCAAGGAACCTAATTTTATTTTGAAATAATTTTATTTTTGGTGATGAAACAACTAATCTATTTTGTTTAATAACTTGAATAAAAGTATTTAAATATTTCTAGTATTATTGAATAGATTAGGAAAATATTAATATGTCATCTATATAAACTATTGAAAAGTGAGTGAAAGGAGTAAATATTTCATTCATAATATTTTAGAATTCACTAGGAGCATTTTTTAATCCGAATGACATAACATTCTATTCATAATGTCCAAATGGAACTGTGAACATTGTTTTATATCGATCATTTTCAGCAATTTGGATTTGTCAAAATCCACTCTTCATGTTAAATTTTGAAAATACAGTAGCATTATAAAGACGGGATAATAAATATTTCTTATTGAAAATTGGATATCTAATCCATTGTAATATTTTATTTAATGGTTTATAGTTAATAACTAACCAAGAAACTCCTATTTCTAATTCTGTTTATTTTTTAACATAAAAAGCAATACAACTCCATGGTGACTTGTTTTTCCTAATTAATCATTTTGTTGATAAATGATTAATTTTTTTTTTTTACAGAATTATAATAACTCATTGTTCATTTGAATTGGTCTAGCTTTAGTAGGAATATTCTTTTCAGATTTTTTTTTTCATAAAGTAATTCAACCAAAAAGCATTAGGCAAGTTATAGCATACTTTTTTTTCAATTATAATTTTAAAATTATTAATTTTTTGAATTAGTAATGGATCTTTTAATTGTTCTTCAATTCTTTTATATTTCAATTCTTGTTTTAAGAAATTTATCTATTCTTTTTTCTTTTAATCCTATTTTTTGTTAAAAAATTAATTTCTTTGGTTAATGAAATTTCTTTTAAGGAGTTAATTTCTTTTGATACAGGGGGAAATAAAAATTTAAATTAAATTTCTTATACAAGTATTTTAGTAGAAATTCCTTCTTCTATTACAGAGAAATGGTAAAGTAAGGCAAGAAATGGATTTTCCAATATTACTTTAGTGTTAGTATTTTTTACTAAAATAAATGTTATTTTAAAATAAATTCCATTATTACAAATATGTACATTAGATAATTTATAATTTATGTTTAATTTTGTTTCATTAGCTTGGGATAATGTCTCTTTTGTTTGTTTTTTTTAAATATTTGGAAGGTTTTAATCCCTCTTGTATACAATTTAAATATGCTCCTATGTCTAATAAGGCAATTGTAGTAAAAGAAAAACATTGATTAATAGAAATTGTTACTTCAGTATACCATTTTTGAAAATTTATCCTATCAAGAATGTTAATAAAATTATCTGTTTCGTTTTTAATAACTATTGTTGAACAATCTTCTTGTTCTTTATCATGAGCAATATTTATATTTTTATCTATTTTTAATAGTATAAGTTCTTGTAGTAATTGTTCATTTGAAACCTCTAGTTTAAGATTAGATGTTTTCAAATTTCTAACCTCTTATTTTATTTCATTAATTTATTGTTGTAGATCTTGTAATGTAACATTTTTTTTCTATTTTAAATCTTTCTACTATTTCTGAAAAATTCTATGGTGCTGAAGAGGTTATTGAATTGATTTGATTAGTAAAAGTATATTTTAGTTTTACCAAATAATCTTTATTTCTTGTGGATCATTAATTTTTTCAATTAATTCTAATATAATATCTCCATGTTTTGAGAGTACATTAATGATTTTATTATAAATACAATTATTCTTATCTAGGCAATTACAGACATGTACCTCATCTTCTTCTGATTCACTATCAGAAGATTGCTCTGAAAAGTTTGATTATTTTAATTGATAGATTTCTTCTCCTTCTGAAGAGTTTTCTTCTTCTTCACTTGAATGTATTATAAAGATATTTAATCATTTTTTTTAATGTTTCAGGTATATCTAATTTATTAATCTGTTGTTTGACCTTATAATTTGATTTGTAATGTCCAATTTTTCCACATTTATAACAAACAATTTGTTTTTTTCTTTTTATTATACTTTTTTGTATTTTGTATTGGTTTATTATATATTTGTTTATCTTTTATCTTTTATATCTTTCGTTTTATGTTTGAATAATTCTTATAAATTCTTTTTCCTTTTTTGTGTTTCCTTGAGGCATTCTGACCTCCCCCTCCTGAATAATGAGGAGAAAGATACAGACATCATCAACGAAATCTACATCAACGGGATTGCCATCAGTAGCTTACCTCCCCGCGAGGTGAAAGGGATAGGTAGGCCTTGAAGGTTGTCTCTCTTGCGGAGGATTGAGATTGGCCCTTGGACACTCGAAGACAAAAATCTCCACCAACGGACAAAAGAATCTCCAACAATAGAATGCCAGATGGATAGTGCCTTAAACCTTTACCGTAGTCTGGCAAAACAGCTAAGGTTTGCAAATTCATTAACAAGTTTGTCTTGTGCAGCACCTCCTACTTACCTTCGTGCGAGCGTCAGCTAGAAGGCGGCCCGGCCTACCTTAAGGTGAAGTGCGAGTTCAGTCTTTTGACTGCTCGACATTACTTATTGAGGCAGCATCTCCCTCGCTAAACACTGGATGTTTGCACTCGAGCCATGACCGCAAGCCACGTTAGAAAATGAAATTTCACCAATGTCATAAAAAACAAGGATGCCGGAAGAAAGTACACTTTTTTGACAAGACTTAGGGTGGGTCTAGTCTTACAAACTGCTCACCCCCTTCTTTCACCATTTTATAAAAATTAGCAGGCGGGAAAGGTCAAGGACCGCTAGGCCTCTCAGGAGTCTGAATAGGCGGCTAGGTTGCTTGACTGCCCGACCAACCTTCGCACATGCTCCATGTGGCCGTACATACCTCCCTGCAAGGCAAAAGGGACCGGAAATACCGAAGGCGGCTCTATCCCTTTAGCATAGGAGTGCGGGTTGATCGTAGGCCACCCGACATATTTACCGGCAGACTCTCCATCAAAAGAAACTTCATCAACAGAAACTAACGCTTTAACGATGTAGGAAAAAGAAAAAGAAAAAGAAAAAGGAGAGGCTAAAAATGACAGAAGCCAAAAGAAAGACAACTAAGGAACAAAATCGAAAGGAAAAGTGGCGTTCGGCTCCCTTCCCAGCGAAAATCAAGCCAAGCCTATAGGTTGCAAAAACAATAAAAGCGGATGACAAAAACATCAGCATCCGGCAAAGAAATGCAGTGTAAAGGGTCACCAGTGTCCACGGTCTTCAACAGCAACTAGGCGCTAGTGGGGTAGACCATTGATAATTGCAGAAGAAGAAAGGCGGGGAATACGAGAAAAAATACAAGGAAAATATGATAACAATACGACAAGATAAATGTGGAGAAGATATAATCGGATGCATAATATCAATTTATTACTTAAGTAGGACTACGAAAGACAAATTACATCATGAAGTCGAATTGCAA
This sequence comes from Cyclocarya paliurus, assembly GCA_029856935.1. Lineage (NCBI taxonomy): Eukaryota > Viridiplantae > Streptophyta > Magnoliopsida > Fagales > Juglandaceae > Cyclocarya > Cyclocarya paliurus. Next base: position 12,541,385 of record CM056956.1, on the reverse strand, counting down.
GGGAAAAGTTACATCATAAGGCCGCGTGAAGCCACTGAACTACAGAGAACATTTCACACCGATAAGCTCATACATTTCGCAACACTGCCTGCAGTACCATCTACTCTGCGCATACACGTATGGAAGAAAAGTCCTTGGAAGGGTTTGGGACCGTAAACCTTACTGAGACCGACTCAACGGCCATGAGGGACGACCACATAACCATAGAACTGCACCACGACAGCCAAGTCTAATGGAGTCAACCTTCTGGGTGCAACATGGGGCAAAGGCCTCCGCCATTACGACGTGTCAATAATGCTAGAGAAAGTCAACAGGGATGTGATGAGGCAATTAATTGAGTTGTATGGTAGGCACACTATTCGAAACCCCAACAGTAGAGGTTTGCCAAAGAATCTGCGTGGGAATTGCACCCTCATAAATCAAGCTTGATTCCTGCGGAGCCACCACAAAGCCTCCAAGATGACTTGCCGACCATGGAAGATGGCAGCAGGGTCAAAGCATAGGTTCAGGACCTGAACAACAAGGGATAAGTGAGGACATCCACCCGGAGAGTCTGCCTTCATAAGGCGGGTTCATTTTCAGTAGGACCGCCGCCTAGGCCATTCGGGATCAGGCCCTCTCCAAGCATGTCTTATTGTCGCAAGGACATTTCGTGCGGAGAAAAGTCGCTCACGCTCACGGTCCGAAGGTCACACTGGGGGTTCTAAAGGAGGAAGGTATTCATTTGCTCCAGGCCCTCCTCGTAACCAAACATCCACGCATCATTGCGGACCCCCGGACATAGGACAACTCGTTGCACAGGCTGCGAATGGTTGCTTCTTGGCCCTCGAGCGTTAGCTGGTTCATAGTCAAGGCGGTATTTGCGTCGAATCTTTGCTGCCTCTCCTCTTTCAAGGTCTGCCTTTTTGCCGCCAGTGACTTGTTTGCCTTTTTTAAGCTTAGAGTCAAGCCACTTGATTTGCTGGCCATCAGTGTCTTGTTGCTAACAAATTTTCAGAACACCAGCCTACATTCGCTCCAGTTCCGACTAGCATTGGTCTAGAGACTGCTGCAGTGTGTCCCTAGCCTCACAAGCTAGCGAAGCCTCGATGCGAAGTTGACTGACCTCCCCTTGGGATTGGATCAGGTTGGCCAGGGCTCCCTCTGTTCCCCCTCAACAGCCATGCTTTCCATGGTAGTCTGGACTAAAGAATGAAGGTTGCGGTTCTCTCTCCCTATCCACAAGGAAGGTGCCCAGGTGCTCCAATCCCTACAGTGAAAGGCAAGTTAAAAAAAAAAAAAAGGGAGAATGGAACAGCAGTAGAGTAAAGTTTACCCCAATAAATAGCTTCCCAGCCTTCCTTTCTACTTTACAGACACGATCTATGCGGCCACGTTGCTCGGTTTTCTGAAGATCCTTAGGGACCTTCCCAATAACTTCCATACTGTCATCAGTGACATTGATGGCTCCCTCACAGGGAATGTTGTCCACCGTTTCCACCGCACCACTAGGGCGGGTGACTTCGACCGCAGAATTTGAGTCAACAAAAACTATCTAGGCCGGTGATGCAGCACAATGCGGAATGACAGGCGGCACCAACTCTTGGACATTCTCGGGGGCGTAGGAAGACGAAGCACCAACACGGACAACCTCCAAGTAGGAATGGCAACAACAAGACTGTCTAAGTCAGTGGGAGGGGGAGAGATGTTGTGAGGTCTTTTTCCCCTCCCCAAAACTGGCAGGCTAGCAGGGTGACGAGAAGTAGGCGTGGCAGTTCACTCCATGGGAATCCCTGCCTTAGAGCACTAGCCAGTGGAGAACTAGGTATTGACAGAGGCTATCATCCTACAACAGAGCCATTGAATACAAGTCGTTAGCATGCGCCACCACCCAGGACTTGACAATTGCAAGTCTCGTTGCCTCACTGGCATTTGGTTCAGGGTGGCGGATAGAAGCATAAGAAATCATGCCCCAGTTGGCACAAAAGAAGAACAGCCGCCTAATGGCCTGCGCGACTGGATATTCCCAACTGTTGATTGGCAGAAAGAAGAACTTGAGGTTATATCCCTTCACCACCTTATGCCACCCCTCTATCCAAGCTAGCTCCTGAATGGGTTGAAAGTCGTAGATGCACTGACCCTTCCGCACTAAATTGTGTGTGATAAAGAATTCACGGGTGGTCAGGTTGGGATAATCAGACCCGACCTCCTCTAAGGCACGGCGCCAGATGACACAACACATGACCAAAATCCTCCATGAGACGAGGAGGAGCTGTGCGGGCGCCAGTTTAAAAAAAGCTAGCATTTCACGCACTGGTAGGGGAATTGGCAACCTTAGGCCACAGGAGAACATGATAGGATACACTGCAACTCTAGTATCATAGCCTTCCTCATCCACCGCTTCGCAGGTGGGAGGAGGTACTTCATGCTCCAGTTTTGAAGGGCCCGTAAGTCACTTTCAATTCCTCTAACTCCTTGAAAGTAACTGTCGAACACAAGGAAAATCCAACAAAATCATCTGTAAGGGGGTCGTCTCGAGAGGCAGTAGCTGGAGCGGCGCCAGAGGTCGCCGCTGGAGCCGCACGGGCACTGGAGAGCGAAGATTTCTTTGGGGCCATAAGGGCAAGGAGAGACTTAAGAAAATACTTTGGAAGAAAGACAAGAAAATGAAACTGCAGGATAACAGAAAAATGTAGAAATTGTGATGGGCCACTCAACCAGAAGGGAGTCCTTATATATAGATAGGGGGAGATCCCCCTTATCGGAGAGTCATAACTCTGCGTATCTAACAATTGTTCCACTCAAGTATCAAGATCTCTCGATTAACGCAACAGCTATAAAGCGTATCCCTTGGAATGAAGTCAAATTAATGGCTGCAAAATACATAGACATGGCAAAGAAGCTGGAGGGGTGCCATTAAATGCAGAAACGTGACTAACGTTGCGTTGCCATATGAACGGAATACAAATGGTCACTCATCATGCTGACAGGTGGGCTGGAACTTAATTGGGTCTAAAACAAAGGAGATAAAAGGAATTCCACCCGGACTTGTCTTGGAAGAATTGGAGGAGTAACTGTAAGGGAAGTTTTCCCCTCAAGAAAGGCCCACAAGACCTCGGCCCAGAAACCCAGCCCAATAGGGATCTTACTCAAGCAAGGCACTAACTGTCAACTAGGGAGAGACGCTGTCTGGTAGACAAGACAACTTAACCTGACACATCGACAGCCTCCTTTGAGAACATAATATGCACAGGATACACGGGAAATGCGAAGGACCCTTGATTCATCAGCATTAAAGCATCAATGACTCACATAAACCCGATTGAGGCTCAGGGAGCCACCCTACATTAATGACACTGTAAATCAATTCATACTCCACAATTATGAAGCCGATAGAGCCACGCCATATTAATGATATACAGGCTTGTTGCGAAGACCTGAGTTGTCGGAGTCTGACCTAAGGGTGTGCGAAACACAACATTAACAATAGCTATAGCTATATACTAACTATATATAATACTTATACTATACTTCTAATAGTAACTATATACTATACTTGTTACCTTATTATATAACTTATAATAAGTATAGTTATCATAACTTATAATAGTAACTAGTAACTATAGTTAGTGTTATATTATTATATAACGTATATGAGTATCGTTATCATAATTTATAATAGCTATAGCTATATAGTAACTATATATAATACTTATACTATATATAGTACTTATTAGTATATAGTAATATATTATATTAACTTGTATAGTTATCATAACTTATAATGGTAACTAGTAACTATAGTTAGTAATATACGTATATGAAAAATAAGTATATTTAATAATAGTATGTTATAAATAATAGTATCACTATAGAATATACTTATAAGTTACTTATAAGTAATACTAAGTATTATACTAAATATATTATAAGTGTTTATAATATATACTAAGTACTTAGTATTATTTTTTTACTTTTATACTTTGTAATATTAGTATTAGTAATATAATTAGTAATATATTAATATAATCACTGTTCAAATTGATTTCCTGTCGATTCGAACAACATTTATTAATATAATAACCGTTTGAACAGAGTTTTTTACTATTTGAACGAGACGTCACATACATCATATACCCAGTTTGAATAGATTGTCATTTGCATTCCTAGTTCGAACAAATATCCCTCGAGAGACCGGTGGCTTGTTACTCTTCCGCCACAAAATTTGCCACTCATTCGACCTAGCAAGCCCACATTTGAACTTCTAAGAGGTATGGGTCAAGTCTCCACATCTATTGTTTCCTTTTTTGTTCAAATGGGTTGTGCTTGGGGGGGGGGGGTATGGATTTCGAATCCGAAATCTCCAATTTTGGTGTTTTTCGTACAACTAACACCAAAATAATCTGTAGAAATGATGGAGCTTCAATCCTTAAATCATTTCTACTGATTAAAACCAAGGATCCTCACTAGATTGTGTTTTTCCATTCTGGCTCAGCCCTGACTATTTGGCGTGTTCCCGTTCAAATGGACTCTAATCCGTTTGAACGTTCAGTTGCCAAACATATATATTTCTATTCTAACAAATTAATTTCGTTCGAATGAACACAAATTCCTTGTTCAAATGAACAAAACATTCCGTTCAAATAGAGATTTTTCTAGTTTGAACTATGAAGTTACATTACAGATGGTTAGTTCGAACAAAATATGTTTTGTTCGAATGAGTTATTTCAATTCAGTTCAATATAGTATAATTCTTCAATAATATAATTACACAATTATTTTAATTATATTCTTACTTTCCTTATGGTTAAACAGTATATTAATAGCAACCATCGGAAGAAAATGTGGGAGAGATCAGATCTGCCAAAGTAGTGGAGCAGCTCATGCTTAACAGACAAGGCCTATACTTGTTGAGCGGGAGACCATTTTGGATGACTTATGCGATCTTGCATGGGAGGGACAGAGCATTTAGTCCATCATCACCGATCGGGGATGACACCGATTTATCAGCAGAAGGGGCTGTATATCTGGAGATGGTCGGTGAGTTTTACTGTGTCCTGGGAGAGCATGATGCTGATGCTTTCTGCTACACCTTAGCGGTCTGAGGAGTGACTGTCACTTTCTCTCCCTGCATTATTGCTAAGTTCTTTGATCTTTCTTGCGTGGCCAGTGTATATCCTGAAGCGGTTGCAGTGGCTGCACCATTTAATTCGAGCACACTGGCCGCATCCTCATCGCTACTGCCGAATGTAGAGCCGGATACTAGTTCGGATGAGAATCTACTTGATGATGGTGTCACAAACGATCAAGTCCTTTAGTTAGTGTAAGACCCTTCGGCTCCTCCATATGATGGGAACAAGGTGATCCGATAGGTCTATTGTATAGCATTTTTCAAAATGCTTAATTTGATTGTTACATATAACATCGATTCAAAAAAATACAAGACTGATTTTGGGATTGAGCGAGCCAGATTTTTGTTGAAGATAGCATAAAGGGAGCCGATTGATCTGGCATTGTATTTCTTCCTCCGCATTCAATTGGAGTTACGTTATTCTAGTGGAGGTAGTTTACCATTTGCACTACTGATATCTAACCTCCTACTCTGATCGGGGGGTTATAGTGTCTAGGACTGAGCAGAGGTCGTCACAAATGGGGCCCCTTATCAAGATCACATTTAGCAAGAGTAAGGGGCACTTGCGGAAGACTGTAGTAGAACATCCTAGTGGCACGCTAACCGATCCAGCTTCTAGTAGTACTGCCGGTATTGAGAGACAGCATGCTGGGGCTACTTTGGATCAGGTACAAGTTCTATTTGTGAAGTTCATTGAGCCCATCATGGAGAAACTTAGGGATTTGGATGGACATATTAAAATTTTACAATAAGATTTTGATCTACTTAGCAAATATATTGTTTTAGTTATTATTTTACCTTTTTATGTTGTATTGAACATTATATATTTGGAATGTTAATGTATCGTTTTTATGTTTAGTGTTTGCGGTCTTGTTTATGTTTTTTCATTTTACTTATTGTTTATGATAATATAAAAAATGACACTATCTTTAAAGGTATATTTATATAAATTTAACATAAAAGAAATCACTATCAAATTTTCAAATTAATTACTTAAAATTAATTTATGAATTTATAAATAGTTTAACTCATCGTAAATAATAATATATAATATATACACATTTTTTTATATTTTGAAAATGATAACAAATTAATGAAAAAGATATTATTACTTTAATGGAAAAATATATACACAAATTAGTGATGATAAATAATTTTTATATAATTTCCAACCTAATTATTCGTTCAAATGAATAAATGCGGTATTCAAATTGGTTTGAATGATATTTTTTTTTTGTTCGAATGGTCCAGCAACCTTGTTGCCACATTTTTCTACCAAATCTCTTCTGTTCAAACAAATAAATGTAAGTTTGAACGGTTATGAACTTTCTCCGAGAAAAATAAATTAATTTCTCACTAAGATTATTATTCGAACAGATTATATACTATTCGAATAAACATTAATTTCCCGTTCAAATATATTTTGTCACGTTTGAATGGTTTTGCATTTTTGAGACGATCTTATTCATCACAAAATATCTAGTTCCAATGGATTTTTATCCGTTCGAACAAATTTACAAACTCAGTTAAGTTTTGAGACAAAATTTAATCTAATTACTTTTAGAAACGAAATTTAATTCGTCCTAACAAATTTTGTCCCTAAAAGTGAAATTTCTTGTAGTGCGAGGGCATCCCAAGTGGGCAAATTGAGGGGGTATAGTAACTACCCATTTATGAAAGTGAAAAAAATGTATTTTTCTAAAACCTAAAATGTATATTTTTCTCTATTATCTCTTAGTTTTCTAAACCCATTTCTTTTTGTTTTCCACGATCATAATTTCGGTTAAGTTTTTCATTGAAAAAGAAAATCATAATCTGTGTAATTCATGATTTATTACACCAGGACATGTGTGAATATTTTGACATTGATAAATATGTTTTTTTTTTCTTTTTACATGTAGAATTATGTATTGTAGTGTTCCTTGTTAATTATTATATATAAAACATACACGCACACTTCACAGAAAAAAGTCATTATTATAATACAAATCCTTCATCCCAAAAACTACCCTCTTATACACCTCTCTGTAGATGATGCACTCTTTTTGCCAATAGAGAATATGGGATAATACATGTGCATAAATTGGTAGACACCATCTTTGGATGGCATCAAAGTGAAGTTGTTCTGTCGATCAACGTGCAATCATTCCTTGTGTTGTACAGTGTTGCTACCGCATGTGTGCTTCTTGGCTCTGTTGGTGTTTGGAAGATAAATCCAACTCAACTCATTTCAAATAATTATTAATGTAACTCATTATCTTTGCAATTTTTTTTTTAAAATTAAACTCATATCAATATATTTCAACTTAAAAAGTTAAACACTTATCAACTTAAAAAAGTTAAACCAATTTTAATGAAATCTATAAAATATTACTATTCACAATTCAACTCAACTCATCTAATATCCAAACGGACCAACCTCATCTTTAAGACTGTTTTAAAAGCAACCCTTTCCAACGACCCTTGTCGTTTAGACCTTGACCCACTATTTCCCTACTTATCTTGCACGCTTTTTTTAAATGATTAATGAAATATTAGCATCTTAAAATAAAAGAAAAAAAAATAGAAAAGAAAAAAGCCAGGAGAATAAATAGTAATTTCTTCATCCACTTCCTGACTCGTTTGAAACAAAAGCTCTGATGAATAAGGGACTTTTCGACTTATTTTATTTTATTATTATAATTTTTTTAAATTTTAAGACATTTTTAGGTTGTAAAAATATTTTATCTCATCATTATAATTTTTTTAAATTTTTACACAAAATATAATAAATAATTTAATTTTTTTAAATATTAAAATAATAATAATATTAAAAAATAATATTCTAATAATATTTTTTTCAATATTTAACTTTTATTTAAAATCATTTTTTCTCCGTATCTAGAGCGACCGCTCTTAAATGGACAAAAATGAAAGAAAGAGGAAGAAAATGACAAAAGAAGTTCAAAGGGAATCTTAAGTGGAGGGACATTTCTTAGCGAGTGGAACAACTATACAACCACTTCCACAAACAAAAATTCAGCCCTCACCCACCCAAACCATCTGAAGTATGGCTAAAATCCAAAAATGCAAATGAGAGAAGCTCTATGTTTTTTACTCTCATATTCCCAAGGCCGATACTCCTTCCTGCCTGTGTTGACTCTTATCTGTTCTCTCTCTCTCTCTCTACCCCCTCACTCAGCCTCTAACGTTACATACCAGACCAAGCCTACCCAAAAGAAAGTAAGAAACCCCAGAAGAAAGGAGAGCGACGTCAGTCATGGCAGCACTGAGCTGGATGTGGAGACTCACCCTGGCTGTAACTCTAGGACTTGTTTGTGGGAACTCGGAAGGGGACGCTCTCTCCACGCTGAGGCGGAGCTTATCTGATCCTGACAATGTCCTCCAGAGCTGGGATCCCACCCTTGTTAACCCCTGTACTTGGTTCCACATCACCTGCAACCAGGATAACCGCGTCACACGAGTGTCAGATTATCCTTTCCCTCTCTCTTTACATGACCGAGAATTAATAAAGTTGATCCAATTCACTTTTTTTTGTTCATATTTTTGGCTTAGCTTTTCAGCTTTAATTTGTACTTTTAAAATCTTTGATAGCGGTTAAAAGCTTTTTGAGTTTGTAATTTTTGGATTTTGAGCGGGAGAGAAGGAAAAAATGACTAGAGCTTTACTTAGAATAAAAAAGAAAAAATGACTAGAGCTATGCTTATGGAAGGTAAAGTAATGGAATTGTGGTTATAGCCATGCTAGTTGTGTTTATTAGCTATATGATCTTCCTCTAGCTATTTGTATAGATGGCGAAAGCTTTTATTTCCTACGGCTGCTTGGTTGCTGATAGGAATAAATCCACTTGGTTTAAAACATCAAGTATACTGTATGAAACTTTTTTGTCTCCTAAGTGGGTTGGCGGCCGAAGTGGGCATTTTACCTTATTGCCAGACCTTCAAAATATGAGCTATTTTGGACGGACGTGAACCAGGGACATGGATATGGACCTTGAAACTGTAATGGACCCAACCGACGTGTTCGAGACGTCACTCTCCAGAATTAGGTTAAGGACAGAAAGGAGAAAGCAAGAAGAAGAAGGAATCTGAGAAGGAAATTCAATTGACCGTTGAAGGCTTTTCCCTCCAAGGCGCATCTATTTATAGCAACCAACTAAACAAAACGACAGTGTTTTGACAACACTTACTACAATTTCAGCAAGTAAAACGACTGTGTTCCGAATTAAAATGTAAAGACATCAAACGACACCGTTAGACTAAAAGAAAGGAACTAATCCTGCTGCCCAAGACGACAGCTTTTCTATCCCTCCTTGCAAGCAACTGTCATCAACTACCTGCTGCTTCCGAATGAAGAACAGCACAGAACCTCCTCAAGCCAGCAACTTCACGCAATTACACCAATCCTTCCACTCCAGCACCTCTTCAACCCATAACACACCCTCCCCCTTCAAAGCACCTTGCCCACAAGGTGAGGAAATTGCTGCCGAAGCTTCCAGTATGGTTCCCACGTACAATCTTCCACTCCAGCACCTTCCCATTGAACCAAAACTTCCACCAGTGCTCGATTATCCCGCTTGACACTGCGCCTCTCTAAAATCTTTTCAGGCTGAGGTCTGAACTCCCCTTGCAAATTCACTGGAGGTAAAGTAACAAGAGGTGTAAACTTGTCCCCAATTTTCTTCTTCAACACAGAAACATGGAAAACTGGGTGTATGAGGGAATCTGGAGGTAAAGATAAACGATAAGCCACCTTGCCAATTCTATGTGTAATCTGATATGGCCCAAAATATCTAGGTGAAAGCTTAAGATTTCTCCTGGCTGCTACAGATTGCTGTCGATAGGGTTGGAGTTTAAGATAAACCCAATCCCCCACAGAAAATTCCCTGTCAGTTCTACATTTATCATAATAAAATTTCATTCTATCTTGGGCCAAAGATAAGTTGAACTTCAGAGTCATCAAAATCTGTTCTCGAGTCTGCAACAACTGGTCCACTGTCTGATTGGAAGTCAACCCAGGAACATAAGTTTGAAGTCTTATGGGAGGAATCCCATAAACAGCTTCAAATGGAGTGAGCTTTGTTGAAGTGTGAAATGTGGAATTATACCACCATTCAGCCAATGAAAGCCAATCCATCCAAAGCTTAGGCTTGTCTCCAGAAAAAGATCGCAGGAAGTGTTCAAGACACTTGTTGACAGCTTCTGTTTGGCCATCACTTTGAGGGTGATAGGCTGAAGAATAAGAAAGATTAACCCCTGCAACCTGAAAAGCTCCTTCCAAAAAGAACTTGTAAATGTTGACCCACGATCAGACACAATGGTCTTAGGCAAACCATGCAATTTAAACACATTATTAAAGAACTGTGAAGCCACTTGAGCAACTGTAAATGGATGTTTCAAAGGAATAAAATGTGCATACTTTGACAATCTGTCCACTACAACCATTATTACTGAATACCCCTTGGAAATAGGTAAGCCTTCAATGAAGTCCATTGAAAGGTCAGTCCAAATCTGATCAGGAATAGGTAATGGCTGTAAAAAACCAGCTGGAAGAACAGTTTGAATTTTATTCCTTTGACAGATGTCACACTCACGAATGAATGTCTTGACATCATGCTTGAGACCAAGCCAATAAAACTCCAGTCTTGCTCTATGCAAGCACTTGTGGAAACCAGAGTGACCAGCTGCAGGACTAGAATGCAAATAACTCAAAATCTGTTGTTTCAAGGGCAGAGAATCAGGAACATAAATTCTATCTTTCTTAAACACAATACCATGCCTCAGTTTAAAGGAAGAATTGGAATTGGGGTCAAGCTGCAAGGCAGAAATTAATTTCTGCATATCCTGATCAGTATTATAAGCCAATTTCAGTTCAGAGAGCCAAGTGGGAGTAGGATATGACAAGGCGGCAAGCTCCCCAAACTCATCACTCTATTCCCTGCGAGATAAGGCATTAGCCACCTTATTCTCTACACCCTTCTTATATTCAATAGTGAATTCATAACCAAGAAGTTTAGAAAGCCATTTTTGCTCAGCAGCAGTACCAATCTTCTGCTCTAACAAATACTTAAGGCTATAGTGTCAGTTCTCACCACAAATGCACTGCCCAAAAGATATGGCCTCCACTTCTTAACAGCTAGCACCAAAGCTAGAAACTCCTTTTCATAAGTGGAGAGAGCCAAATTTTTACCCTTCAAAGCCTGACTGAAAAAGGCTAAAGGACGTTGATCCTGCATTAAAACTACCCCCACACCAGCTGCACAGGCATCGCATTCAATAACAAATGCCTTGGTGAAATCAGGTAAGGCTAAGACTGGAGGACTAGTGACAGCAACCTTCAAGTCATTAAAAGACTTAGTAGCAGAATCTGTCCAAACAAAAGCATCTTTTTTCAACAAAGATGTCAAAGGAGCAGCAATCTGACCATAGGCTTTAATAAATTTCCTATAGTACCCTGTCAAGCCTAAAAAACCCCTCAATGACTTTAGGCTTTTAGGGATTGGCCAAGAAACCATGGATTCTAATTTCTTTGGATCTGCCCTCACTCCCTCCTTCAAAATCAGATGTCCCAAATATTCTATCTCTGTGCAAGCAAACTTACATTTCGACTGTTTAGCATAAAGCTGGTACTGCTGTAAGGTTTGCAAAACAGTGGAGAGATGAATTAAATGGGATGGCATATCCTTGCTGTAAACGAGTATGTCATAAAAAAAAACAATGACAAATTGTCTAAGGAATGGCCTGAAAACCTCATTCATTAAGCCTTGAAATGTTGAAGGGGCATTAGTAAGGCCAAAAGGCATTACAAGGAATTCATAATGCCCTTCATGAGTTCTGAATGCAGTCTTAGGAATATCATCATTCCTCATGCGTATCTAATGATAACTAGCCCTAAGATCTAACTTAGAAAAAATTGTAGAACCCGAAAGTTCATCCAAGAGCTCATCCACAACAGGAATGGGGTATTTGTCTTTTATAGTAGCTTCATTTAAGGCCCGGTAATCAATACACATTCTCCATGTACCATCAGACTTCCTGACTAACAAAACAGGAGAGGAGAAGGGTGATTGACTTGGCCTAATAACCCCAGAATTTAAGAGCTCCTTCACAATTTTTTCTATTTCTGTTTTCTGATAAAATGGATATCTATAGGGCCTAACAGTGATAGCAGCAGTTTCTTGTTTCAAAATAATCTTGTGATCGTGAGACCTATTGGGGGGTAATCCAGTAGGCTCACTAAAAACTCCCTTGTACTGCTGTAACAAGTGCTATACTTGTTCATCAGGAGAAACTGAAGGTTCAACAGAGCTACAATCAACAAACTGCAGAAAAAATCCTTTACTGCCACAGCCAAAGGTTTCAAAGGACTCATCATCATCAATGAGAGTTTGTTGAGACACTGTCAATCCTTTCAAAGAAACTTTCTGACCATTAAACTGGAACTGCATAGTCATATTCACAAAGTCCCAAAGGATAGGACTTAATGTAGACAACCACTGTATACCAAGGACTGCATCACATCCCCCTAAAGGCAGGGTAAAAAAATCAACTGCAAATTGTAGGCCTTGAATCAACAGAGGCACTGCCATACATCTTCCAGAACTATCAATAAGCTGACCATTAGCTACCTTAACACTAATAGCTTGGCCAATTTGCACATGTAACTTGCATCGAGCAGCCACTGCAGCATCCACAAAATTATGTGTGCTGCCAGTGTCAATTAAAATCACCAATTTCTTCTTGCCAATATAAGCTACAATTCTCATTGTCTTAGGACCTCCACCTACCACCATAGACTGAAATGAGATAGAAGCTATCTCAGCTTCCACTTCTACATGCTCAACAACCAATTCAGCTCCAACCTCATCATCCTCTTCAGCATTAGAATCATCGAATTCCATGCCTTCTAACAGGATAACTTTGGCCTAACACACTTATGACCTGGTTGCCATTTGTCATCACAGAAATAGCATAGGCCTTTTTTACGCCTTTCCACCATTTGAGCCTCTGAAACCTTATGATAAGGAAGCTTAGCCAAAGGTGGAACCTTCGGTGTTCCTAAAATTGAAGGAGTTGGTCCAGATTTCAACAAACACGACTCTGGACTAAACCTACTCAACTCAGTAGTTGAATTTCTCCAAGGTTTCCTCATACTCAGCACATACTGTTCTTGAATCTTAGCTAAACCATATGCCTCATTCAAAGATAAAGGATTCAACATCCTCACAGGAAGCCTAATCTCATCACGTAGGCCACTCAAAAAACAACTCAACCTATTTCTTTCAGATAAGCCTTTAATACGATTGGAAAGAGTCTCAAACTCAGCCTTGTAGTCATTAACTGTACTAACCTGCTTGAGACGAGTAATAGATTCCATTGGATCATCGTAAGGAGTAGATCCAAAACGAGTTTGAACAGCTTTGATGAAGTCCTCCCACGAATGAAAGGTTCCAGCTTCACTAGCATCTTGGAACCACACCAGAGCTTCATCATCCATATGGAAGGAAGCAATGAAGATACGTTGACCAGGAGGAACCTGGTGATATAAGAAATACTGATTCGCACGATAGATCCATGCCGATGGATTACCACCACGGAATCGAGGAAACTCCAGCTTAATTCCTCTTACAATTGCTCTTAACTCCAGCTCTCTATTACGCACTGCTCCCGTGCCTTTCTCCATATCTTCATTTCCGTGCAACGTTTGTTGATCTTGTTCATCTCGATATGTATTACCAGGATCTTCTGAATCATGACAAGAAATCTTTGAGATTTGGTGTAGAACCTCTTGGAACTTCTTATCCTGCGTCTCACGTTCCAACCGTGTTGCCTCTTGCTGTTTCAGCAATAAGCCAATCGCATCCTCAATTTGTTTTTGTTGCCGATCTTGCTGTTGCCGTAAGTGATTCATTGAATCAACAATTTGAGCATACGAACGTGTTCCTTCTGCCATGGCTGATACCAACTGTAATGGACCCAACCGACGTGTTCGAGACGTCACTCTCCAGAATTAGGTTAAGGACAGAAAGGAGAAAGCAAGAAGAAGAAGGAATCTGAGAAGGAAATTCAATTGACCGTTGAAGGCTTTTCCCTCCAAGGCGCATCTATTTATAGCAACCAACTAAACAAAACGACAGTGTTTTGACAACACTTACTACAATTTCAGCAAGTAAAACGACTGTGTTCTGAATTAAAATGTAAAGACATCAAACGACACCGTTAGACTAAAAGAAAGGAACTAATCCTGCTGCCCAAGACGACAGCGTTTCTATCCCTCCTTGCAAGCAACTGTCATCAACTACCTGCTGCTTCCGAATGAAGAACAGCACAGAACCTCCTCAAGCCAGCAACTTCACGCAATTACACCAATCCTTCCACTCCAGCACCTCTTCAACCCATAACAGAAACTTTGTTGAGAAAAGGACCTAAGCATACCAGCATGGGGACGCTCAGCACAATGTATATACATACACAAATCCATGATGTAAAATGATGGGTCCTTTAATTGGGGCTATTGTTGTATACATGCATTCTTTGTGTGTCTGTGCGTGTTGCTGAGTAATGGCCTGAGAGGTTTTAAACCAATTTTATGATTTTCACTGCGACTTTATATGTATTTGAACTGAAAAGGCCCCATCGGGTGGGTCAACTAATGGTTTTTAAGCTAGTAGGGTTAACGCCATGCCCTTATTACTGTTTGATGAGAAAAAAATGAATGGTTTCCAATGTTGCCACCACTGGCTCTAGAAAATTTTGTTTTATCAGATCTGTTCAGAGATTTCTGCTAAATTAATGGATGGAGGAGCTTGCTTTTCTGGCTGACTGTAAATTTGTTAATTTGAAAATTTGGATCACTCTAATCTGGAATTTCGCTATTTTCAGATTATATTTTTGCTGTTTAAAATATGTATCATCTATCATTCCATTCTGTCATTCATTTTGCTTCATGGGAATCTTCATTTTCCTCCCATTTAGAAAAACAAAGGGTGAAAACACACAGTTCTGGTGTGACTTATCAAAACAATATATACAAATTCTGATGAGGAAAAATAATTAGGTATTCTGCTTATGTTATGGTCTATAGGATGAATTTTTGACATAAAGTTATTTTCTTCTATGCCATTTTTTACGGCAGTGATACTGTTGGAACCTGTTTCTTTCCCTTGCCTTGGTTTGTTGTATCAACTTTTGACTGAAATGTATGTCTGCTGGATACATGACGTGCAGTGTTCTGTCTAGTTGGTTTTTCATGTTTGAGTAGGAATTATTGTAGAAATATGCAATTATTATATTAGATACATACACTTGTGGTTTTTAAGTTAAATGGGCACCATTCTTCTCTCTCGCTCTCTCTCTCTCTCTCAAGTAGATATTTTTCCACTCATGTTGCAGAGATCTTGGTAATTCAAATTTGTCTGGACATCTGGTACCTGAACTCAGGGAGCTAGAGCATCTACAGTATCTGTATGTTTTTTCGTTTTTGTTTTTGTAATTTATGTATTGAGACAAATAATTGCTCTATGATACATTTTATTACAATTTTTTTATTTGGTATTTAATTTCATTTGTCTACTGCTTTTATTGCCATGAGTGTCAATCACTTGAGATCACTTTTTCCTTTGCTGATACAGGGAGCTATATAAAAACCACATTCAAGGAACTATCCCTGCAGAGCTTGGTAGCTTGAAGAGTCTCATCAGCTTGGACTTATACAGTAACAACATGTCTGGGATGATTCCTCCTTCGTTGGGGAAACTGAAGTCTCTGGTGTTTTTGTAAGTTTGATTAAATTTCATACTGGTCTCTTTATGCATGATTAGACTTTGTTTTGGGTTCTCATCCCAAAATGCCCTCTTCGATTAGAGCTGGGTATTTTTTCTTCAACCTTCGATTTTTCTCAGTTTGATATGTAAGATAATAAATGGGTGGGTTGAATCAACTAGGAGACTAAATTTAGGATGCCAAGTGAAGATGTGAACATCAGTGTTCTGGTTAGCTGCCATTTTCATCATTTTCCACATTGAGAAAATTGTGCTCATATAATTACTTCATCTGATGTTTATTCTATTCTCTCTGGTTTCAAGTATAGTTTCAATTGCATGGCAGCATCAGTGAATTGTCTTTCTCATTAACACTTGGTTTTGTAGACGGCTTAATGACAACAGGTTAAATGGGCCAATCCCCCGGGAGCTAATTGGAGTTTCAAGCCTCAAAGTTGTGTAAGTTATATTAATGTCTTTGTTGTAGACACAGTGTCTGGTGCTCTTTTGTAGTGTAACATACTTTACCAACAGTCTTGATAACTTTGCTTGTCTTTTCAGAGATGTCTCAAACAATGATTTGTGTGGAACTATTCCAACCAGTGGACCATTTGAGCGCATACCTCTGAACAAGTAGGTTTTTTTTTTACTCTCCTAAGATCAGGCCGTAAAACATGGAACATCCATAAAATTTGTTGGTAACATAGCCTCCTTGTGCTCAAGTTCGAAGTGTCTAGTATGACTCATTGTTATTCCATGAATTAGTGCTATATGGTGTGGTTAATGTTGGCTTTTACATCTTCACCTATAAAAAAAAATGCTGACTTTTACTTTTGAGAGGTTTTGTACTTTCCGTTACTATATCTTGTGTTTGTCTTTCTCCACGCATTGTGTTTTCTTTAATTTCAAGCACAAACCTCTTGAACGTGGAAAAGTTTCTTCTACCATTGACACCTTTTTATGAGCCTTACTGTTGGTATATGCCACTTTGATCTTTTGTGAGACCTCACATCAACTTTAAAGAGCTTTTTGTCTTTTAAGAATTTGGTTCTTACTATGACTTAAATTGAGATAACAATGCATTTCCAGCTCATTTTAAATTGTATCATATGTGTGTAATGCATATCTGGTATGTGCATGTGTGGATATGTTTCTGTTCTGCCTGGACCTTACGAATTGGAGATGTATGATATGAATTGCATTTTGCACCTGTTGGAAATTAACTAATAAACAGGTCTTGAACATAATATGATAATGGGGAAAAATATTTTTTTGTGCTATTTTGCACGGACCATTTTCTTTGATTACAATAATCTCATTAAATGATTAAAAAAAACTCATTGCCAATCCTTTCAATCAGCTATCATGTCCAATTGAAATCTGTAACTACCAAAGAATTAATTACCTAAGAGGGAGAAGGGGAAATGTGTCAAACCCTATATTGCTACATTGTTGGTTTTCTGGACATGTCAAATAAGTCAATTCAGTGTGAAGTTGCTGTATACTATTTTCTTACAACCTATTTTCCGACCGTGACTTCCATATGAAAATTTGAGAGTAAGACAGTCTCTTACTTTCATAGAGTTTGTACTTTGTATTGGTGGTGTATTTTCACATCTTTCTATTTACCGCAAATTATATTCGGAGTATGACTTCAAGGTGTCATATACATGGTTAGACTGATTAAGAATGTCATTTGCAATGAACTAGTCTCCTTTCAGCACATTCTGAAATGGCTTTTGTGTGGATTCCTTCAAATCAAGTTTCTTGTTTTCACTATCTTTTAAAAAAAAAGTAATTTAAACATATGGGCTGTGTGCAGAGCCTACATTCTTTTTTAGTTGTGTTTCAACTGAAAAGGTTCTAATGCCCCATTCCTACAAGCTGAGTGAGAATGGTAAGTGGTGCAAAAACAATGTCATTGAGTGGGGATGTGATTTGGCAAACTTAACAAAGCCATCGGCCCCCTACTGGATTAGGAATGAGAGTCCTTCCATTGTCAAATTCAAGTTCCAGGTCATAAAATGGTCCTATAGTAACAATCCATACTATCCTCAAGTTCACTTTTGTGTTATCATAGGATTGGGTGGTAGGACTAAGCTGTATGATTGGACCATCATGCACATAAAGTACTCAATTTCTGAGATAAACTGTTGAACCTTTCATATTATTGGGTTAAAATACTAAGTAGCTTTGGATAATAAATTGATGAAATGAAATGAAACATAGTTGGAGAGGGAAATACAGCAGCTAAGGAACATGTTAGGATACGAGTATTTGATTTTTGTATACATCTTATATGGATACAAGTTACCTCTTAGAAGCGAGGGATCTACTATTTGAGTTGCATAACATTTATAGAACTGCTAGGTTCACACAAACATTTAATAAAAGGGTCTCTCACACACTCATGTGGAGCCACGTCAATCCAGTTCTGCTCTGCCCGATAACCCCCCAAACACCCCAAATTGTTTTTTTTTTTTTCAAAATCCAATTCTGCTCTGCCAGAGAACCCCTCGTCATCTTCAAAACCCTAACTCTCTCAACTCCCACCACCATTGTAGAGAACTATGGCCTGCACTTTTCACCTGCCTCGTCTTGGCTTTCCTCGTCACGCTGTCCAAGAAGTATATGGATCTTATGGGATAATGAACCAGCATAAGCTTTTGCTTGTTCTTCAACAAGGAGAACATATGTGCCAAGCTTTGACAGTGCTGGTTTTGTTCTTGGACTTGGCTTTAGCTATAGATTTGAACACACAGATAATCTGCTTGAGAAAGAGAGAAGCCTTGCTCTTCAAGAAAACTAATAGAGAAAGAAAAGCGTTTGAAACAAAAAAATGGACGAAATCTACAAGATCAAGCTCGAGTTTTTTCATGTCTAAGAGAGGCCTCTGTCCTGTAAAAGCCTTTCTTATACAAGATTTGGTATAGACACCAGGCCATCTGGTTCTTATGTTTGGAAAACATGTTTTATTCAAAATTCTCATCTTCATCTCATCTCATCTCTACACTTTTTCAAATCTCCATACAAAATATAATAAATAATTCAACTTTTTCAAATCCCAATATAACTTTTTCAAATTTCAATTCAACTTTTTCAAATCTTAAAATTAAAAAATAATATTTTAAACTTTAAAACAAAACATAAAATTCTCATCTCACCTTCCAAACATAATCTAAGAGTTTTGGGTTTGAAAATATTTGGGGTTCTGGGTTATCGGGCAATGCATAATTGGGTGTAAAACAATTATTTTTATGTTTTTTATGATGTGGTTCTGACAAGCGTCAGCCCACATCAGTGTGTGAGGCCCTTTTATCAAATTTGTGTGTGAACTAGCAGTTCTATAATATTTATTAGGTGAACATTTTTTTAAGATCAAATCTTATCATCCCACAGGCATTTAATTACTTGAATTAGTAACGTGTCAACTTATCATAGATCTTGCAGGAAAATATGATACAGTTCATATTGTGCGAAAAGACCTTTTGCATTGGCATATTCATAATTTGCTCATTTTAACGATGGTATGATCTTAAATCCAGGTTAATCTTTCTGGCCTTGGAATTTAGATGGATATTTCTAATATCCTCAATTCATTTTTTTATTGCTATCGGGTGTCTAGGACAAAGTCCTTACTAATCCTGAGGATATTTCTATGCATCCTCAATTCATATTATTCTATGAAAGGAATTTCTAAGTTGGCAATCTATCATCTGTATTATGCAGGGCAAGTTCAATAAATAATTGATTTTGGATTGTTTGTAATAAATGGGCATTGCCCCGCGGTTTAGGAGTATTAAGTTTAGAAGTCTAAGGATAGGTTTGGATGATAAAACAAAACACAAAATTCTCATCTCATCTTATTTCATTATTACACATTTTTTAAATCTCCATACAAAATATAATAAATTATTCAACTTTTTCAAATCCCAATACAATTTTTTCAAATAACAATTCAACTTTTTCAAATCTCAAAACTAAAAAATAATATTTTAAACTTTAAAACAAAACACAAAATTCTCATCTCACCCTCTAAACCTATCCTAAGAGTTTGTTTTATTTGGAATTCTATCTATTTAAAAGTTATTTAGGAGTTATTTAAGAGTTATTCTATTTAGGGGTTTTTTGTAATCCATTTGGCGGTAGATTATGGAATGGATAAAAACTTATTAAGAGTGATTCCCTCTCCTTCTCCCCCTATTCTCTCGCATATTCCCCCTCCTTTCTGCGAGCTTCTTCATTGTTCTTTGGGTTCTTTTCTTTCTCTTTCTCTTCTCTCTATTTTTGCCTCTTTCCTCTCTTTTTCTTCCCAATTTCTTCTCAATCCTGCTTGTCCTGCATTAGAGTACTAGCTAAAATTACATTAACAGAGCACAAAGGATTGACTTAGGCCCCGTTTGAATAGTAAAAGTGTCCCATCTCATCTCATCATTACAATTTTTTCAAATTCCTACACAAAATATAATAAACAATTCAATTTTTTCAAATCCTAAAATAATAATAATATTAAAAAATAATATTCTAACAATATTTTATTCAACTTTCATCTAAAATTATCCCATCTCATAAGGGTGTGCCGCCGGGGCGGATTTTTTTTTTTCTAGTCCGGTTCGGTCCGGAACCCTGAAATCCGGGTAGTTATCTGCCCGGATTGAACTCGGGCAGATGAACCTGGATCCGGTTATGTAACCGGTTATTCGTAACTGGGTCTTATTTTAAAAAAACACAAAATAATTATATTTTTTCAATATTTTAAATTTGTAATATTTTTATTTAGCTTTTTATCTCTCCTCTCTCGAAACTCAAGAGGGTTACATTTGAGCCAAATTCAGATGAGTTGAGACTATCTGAGGCTTGGATATCTCAAAACCCAACTTGAGCTCCACTCATATAAGAGTTGGGCCAAAAGGTCCAGCCCAAGCTTGGCTTGAAAGTTGAGTTATAATCGAGGCGAGTGCTTAATCAAGCGCGGCTTGACTGAAGAATAATTTTTAAGTTTCTTATTTTGCAATTTAAGGAAATAATAATTAATAAATATTTTTTTGATAGGTAAAATGGTAAATAATAAATACATCAAATAAACAAATAAATAAGATGAGAAACAAATGAATTAAATCAAAATTGAAATTTTTAATACTATATGCATATAATACCTACATGTATATAACATACTTTTATTAATATATGTGCATACTGTACATAAGAACAAGTTAACGAGTTGATTCGAGTTTTATACGAGTTATATCATTTAAGAATCAATCATAATTTTATATTCACAAACAAGCTCATTTAATAAATAAATTGAGCTGGAGTTGAGTTTAACTGAGTTGAATTCGAGCTACCCGTCAACTAGCCAATTCAGATTACACTCCTAATGGTTAATAGTACCTTTTGTGGTAGTGACTACTTGTTTTGAACTCACTAGGTAGAACTCACTCTTGAAAACTGGCTTATAAGAGAAGGGTGCTTAGGGGCTTATAAACTACTAACCAATCCCATATTTAGTCGATGTGGGATTGTAACAACCACCATGCTCCATAGCAGAAATCCACGACGGTCTTGGCGCTCACACTGGCTGGCTGTGTGCTATGTCTTTCCTAGTCCCGGACGAACACTGCCATGCTAGCATCACCTCGAGTGCCACACAATTGCAACCATGCTAACATGGACTGCATACGTGGGGTGGCACTGATACCATTTGTTATGAACCCACTAGGTAGCCCTTGAAAACAGGCTTACAAGGGAAGGGTGCCTAGGAGTTTATAAATCATTAACCAATCCCATACTTAGTCGATGTGAGATCGTAACACTACTAGGACTTGGCAGTTGTTTGTTACTGTCATATTAATTGCCATAAAACATATTATGGTATAAGAATGTTTAGTAACATATTTTGAGCTAGAAGCACACTTTTTCATTCTTGCTTTTAGCTTGCTTAGTAACATGTTGGTAAGCAAGCTAAAGCACACTTTAGTAACTTGCAGTATTGTTGAAAAAAAAATTAGCTTGTGCTTAGATGAAAAAAATTGGCAGCTTTCTGGGGAAATCAACTTACAGTGGTTTACTGCAGGACTTGAGTTCATCTTATTGTGTCATCTTTTATGTCCATGCTTTAGGGCATATTAATGCTTAGTTTAATAGATGCATTACTCTGGTAGTAAGAAATTAATGGCATTATACGTGTATGCATCTCGGTAATGATCTATAAGTTTCTGCTTCAGCTTTGCTAAATTTCTTCGTCCTTTTTAATTCATTGCTTGTTACTATCTTGTTCTCAATTTTTTTTCGTCCAAACCTGTTGCCATAGGAATTTACCTATATTTCTTCCAATGGTGTAGCTTTGAGAATAATCCTCGGCTAGAAGGTCCAGAGCTGCTGGGACTTGCCAGTTATGACACTAACTGCTCGTGAAGATGTATGATGCTGCAAAACCTCAACTCCTTTTATCAGATTAGATATGTATTTCAAAAATCGGAAGTGGTAATCAGTACATGGGGATTAGTGGCAAATTCACCCCCTCACACACACACACACACACACACGACTATATTTAAAATTTACAACACTACTGCATTGTTGTGCTGTTTCTAAGATGTCCAACATTACGTTTATGCAATACTAGAGAAGGGTTTACCAACTATGCCAATTCTTGGTTCTATTATTACTCATAATAACGATATATTATCCTTTCAACTATCATTTAGAATTTTATTCCAAGCTCGCATTCTTGCGTCTGTTTTCCTTTTCGCTTTAAAATTTTTACAGATAAATAAGTGTGTTGTGTGTATTGGGTGGTCGTTTGCAATGAACCTAAGGTGTAGCCAATGCCATATTTTCTTTGGATAGACCATCTTTTGGTCGAGCATGAATTTGAATAAAAAAAAAATTAAATGTAGAAAGATTAATCTCATGGTGTTGCTGCCTACGGTGGGCAATTTTCATTTTTTCGGTACTAGTAAATAGTTGTGGTTAGTTTTTATGATAATTTTGTAAGTGATAACTCTCATGAGAAGAAAAAAGGTGGTGTTAAGAGACCCTGTAACCCAAATCCTAAACACTCTTGATCCTTTTTTAAATCAAACCTACTCCCATTTCAAGTCAAGAGAGAGAAATAAATAATGATATTGCACTGATCGGATGCATTTATAGTGATTGAGGGGGAGAAGTGAGTTATTTATAAGTCAAATAGTCTTCTTATGGCTAGATCCAATCTCTTGGTCAAAATGATTTCAACTTCATTTCAGAAAGGAAGGATTAGGAAAATCCTATTGATTGTAGTTTTCTCCAGATCTTCATGAAAATCATGAGAAATAGGCTTGAATGATATGATCTCTCCGTCACCCCATAATGAAAGGAACGATCTCATAGTTCTTGGTTTGTGTTGATATGTTGTAAGGTGTTCTGTTTTATTTTCCAATTGAGGCCGAACCTAAACCACTAGTGATTCAAAAGATTCTTACAAACGCCGAGCATATCGGGTTCAAAGTATAATTCATTTTTATTTTTGTAATTGTACAACGAATTGTTTGAACATCAATAAAATTGATGTTTGAATTTCTATTTTATTAAATTTTTAAATAATTTTCTATAAAAATAATTTGAAATAATATCTTCAACCTTGTTAAGAACTCTATAGATTGAGGTATTGAAGTTGAATGAAGTTGGAGAGGGAGGTCCTCCCCGCTAAGAGGATTCATTTTGGAAAATGAATAGATAGAGATAAAAAGGAGGGAGGAAGTGGACATACAATGGAGATTGAACTCCATATATATATATATAAACCACCTTTGAAGATCTAGCCACATCCTCTACCTGAGATTTCTGATTGAGTTGAATTATTGCATATTTTATTTATCTAGAATCAATATATTTTTAATTATTTTATTATTAGTTTTAGACGAAAAAAAATGATTAAGAGTTATTTGCTTTTCTTAGATTAATCTAAATAACATCAATTTAATTTATATGTATTTCCAAATATTTTTTTATTTCTTTTTATTTAGTTCCACAAGATCTGAGCATCACGGCCAAAAGCCAACTTGCACCACAAAGGAACTGCAGCCACCACGTTGCAGCCTCCACTCAATGATTCAGCCACCTTGCTTACCATGGTATGTATGCCCCATCACAGGGCCAATCGTAACACCTCTTATTTTTACTACTTTGCCATGCCTTAGTAAAAAACCAATTGAGCACAAAGTGGCAAAATTATGAAGTTGGATTTTTTCACTCGCAAGCTTCCAATGGTAATACCATGACCTTATGGTATGTATGCCTAATCCAAGGGCAAATCGGAGCACCTCTTATTTTTACAACTTTGCCCTGGCTTACTAGAAAACCAATTACGTGCAAAGTGGAAAAGTTATGAGGTTAAAGTTTTTGCACGCGGGCTTATGCCCAATCCAAGGGCAAATTGGAGCACCTCTTATTTTTACAACTTTGCCCTGGCTTACTAGAAAACCAATTACATGCAAAGTGGAAAGTTATGAGGTTAGAGTTTTTACATGCGGGCTTCGCATGATAATACCATGACCTTATGATATGTATGCCCCATCCCCGGGTCAATTGGAGCACCTCTTATTTTTACCACTTTACCTTTACTTAGCAGAGAACCAATTGTGAGTGCAAAGTGGCAAAGTTATGAGGTTTGAGTTTTTCGCTCGCGGTCTTCCCAATAAAATACCATGACCTTATGGTACGTATGCCCCATCCTCGGTCCAATCAGAGCACCTATTATTTTTATCACTTTGCCCTTGCTTAGTAGAGAACCAATTGAGTGCAAAGTGGCAAACTTATGAGGTTGGAGTTTTTCACTCGCGGGCTGCCCATTGCAATACCAAGACCTTATAGTATGTATGCTCCATCCTCGGGTCAATCGGAGCACCTTTTATTTTTATCACTTTGCCCTTGCTTAGTAAAGAACCAATTAAGTGCAAAGTCACAAAGTTATGAGGTTGGAGTTTTTCGCTCGCGGGCCTCTCAATATAATATCATGACCTTATGGTATGTATACCTCATCTCCGGGCAATCGGAGCACCTCTTCTTTTTACTACTATGCCCTTGAGTAGTAGAGAGCCAATTGAGTGCAAAGTGGCAAACTTATGACATTGGAGTTTTTCGCTCGCAGGTTGTCCATGGTAATACCATGACCTTATGGTATGTATGTCCCATCCTTTGGCCAATCGGAGAACCTCTTATTTTAAATACTTCTCCCTAATTTAGTAGAAAATCAATTGAGTGCAAAGTGACAAAATTATGAGGTTGGAATTTTTCGCTTGCTGGCTTCCCATGGTAAAACCATGACCTTATGGTTTGTATGCCCCATCACTGGGCCAATTGGAGCACCTCTTATTTTCACCACTTTGCCCTGGCTTAGTAGAAAATCAATTGAGTGCAAAGTGGCAAAGTTATGAGGTTGGAGTTTTTTGCTTGTGGGCTTCCAATGGTAATACCATGACCTTATGGTATAGATGCTTCATCCACGAGCAAATCGGAGTACCTCTTATTTTTAAAATTTTGACCTGGATTTCTAGAAAACCAATTAAGTGCAAAGTGGAAAAGTTATGAGGTTGGAGCTTTTTGCTCGCGGGCCTCCCATGGTAATACCATGAGTTTATGGTATGTATGCCCCATCCCCGGGCCAATCAGAGCATCTCTTACTTTTACTACTTTGCACTTACTTAGTAGAAAACCATTTGAGTGCAAAGTGGCAAAGTTATGAGGTTGGAGTTTTTGAATCGTGGGCTTCCCTTGGTAATTCCAAGACCTTATGGCATGTATGCCCCGTTATCGGGCCAGTTGGAGCACTGCTTATTTTTACCACTTTGCTCTTGCTTAGTAGAGAACCAATTGAGTGCAAAGTGGCATAGTTATGAGGTTGGAGTTTTTCACTCGTGGGCTTCCCATTATAATACAATGACCTTATGGTATGTATGCCCCATCGCCAGGCCAATCAGAACACCTCTTATTTTTACCATTTTGCCCTTACTTAGTAGAGAACCAATTGAGTGCAAAGTGGCTAACTTATGAGGTTGGAGTTTTTCGCTCATGGGCTGTCCACGATAATACCATGACCTTATGGTATGTATGCCTGATCCTCGGGCCAATCGGAGCACCTCTTATTTTTGCCACTTTGCCCTGGCTTAGTAGAAAACCAATTAAGTGCAAAGTGGAAAAGTAATGAGGTTGGAATTTTTCACTCACTGGCTCCCCAAGGTAATACCATGATCTTAAGGAATGTATGCCCCATTCCCTGGCCAATCAGAGCATCACTTAATTTTACCACTTTACCCTTGCTTAGTAGGGAACCAATTGAGTGCAAAGTGGTAAACTTATGAGGTTGGAGCTTTCCCTCGTGGGCTGCCCATCGTAATACCATGACCTTATGGTAAGTATGACCCATCCCCAGGCCAATCGGAGTACCTATTATTTTAAACACTTTGCCCTTGCTTTAGAAGAGAACCAATTGAGTAAAAAGTGGCAAAGTTATGAGGTTGGAGTTTTTCGCTCGCGGGCTTCCCATGGTGATACCATGACCTTATGGTATGTATGTCCCATCCCAGGCCAATCAGAGCACCTCTTCTTTTTACGACTTTGCCCTTGCTTGTTAGAGAACCAAATAAGTGCAAAGTGCCAAACTTATGAGGTTGGAGTTTTTCGCTCGCGGGCTGCCCCTTGTAATACCAAGACCATATGGTATGAATGCCCTTTCCCCAGGCTATTCGGATCACCTCTTATTTTTACCACTTGACCCTTACTTAGTAGAAAACCAATTTAGTGCAAGTGGTAAACTTATGAGGTTAGAGTTTTTCACTGACGAGATGCCCATGGTAATACCATGACCCTATGGTATGAATGCCCCATCCCCGGGCCAATCGTAGCACCTCTTATTTTTACTAGTTTGCCCTTGCTTAGAAGAAAACAAATTGGGTGCAAAGTGGAAAACTTATGAGGTTGGAGCTTTTTGCTAGCTAGCTTCCCATGGTAATACCATGACCTTATGGAATGTATGTCCCATCCCAAGGCTAATTGGAGCACCTCCTATTTTTACCACTTTTCCCTTGCTTAGTAGAGAACCAATTGAGTGCAAAGTGGCAAAGTTATGAGGTTGGAGTTTTTCGCTCACTGGCTGCCCATGGTAATACCAAGTCCTTATAGTATGTATGCCCCATCCCCGGACCAATCAGAGCACCTCTTATTTTTGCCACTTTTCCCTTGTTTTAGAAGAGAACCAATTGAGTACAAACTGGGAAACTTATGAGGCTTCCCATTATAATACCATGACCTTATGGTATGTATGTCCCATCCCTGTGCTAATCGGAGCACCTTTTATTTTTACCAATTTGGCCTTGGTTAGTAGAGAACCAATTGAGTGCAAATGATGGGAATCAAGGTGGGCCTAGTCTGAAAGATCCTTTATAAGTTTTAGATGGGCCAATTATATGATCAAGAGCCAAGAAGATCAAGGAAGCAGTGCAAGGATTGGTGCAATCCACTTGGGATGAAGCTAGTAAGAGCTCAACACTCAAGATGGGCTTGAAAGAAGGAGAACCAGTTTTGATCCACTTGATACAAGCTGTGGAAGACAAGACTTAGAGTTATTGTTTGCGCCTATTGTTATTGAAG
The DNA here is from genome assembly GCA_029856935.1 of Cyclocarya paliurus. Lineage (NCBI taxonomy): Eukaryota > Viridiplantae > Streptophyta > Magnoliopsida > Fagales > Juglandaceae > Cyclocarya > Cyclocarya paliurus. Next base: position 12,513,888 of record CM056956.1, on the reverse strand, counting down.
GCCTTCAATTTGTTAAAGGATTTATTTTATTAGTTTAGAATAAGTGGGCTTGAGGATGCTTGGCCCACATATGTCTTATTTCTTATGAATTAGGATTTTTGGAAAGACCTTGTATTTTGGCCAAGAGCTTATTTGGAAAGTTACATTTTTGGAATTAGGGTTTAAAAGAGATATCATAGCGAGGTATTGTAGCGCCGTACTGTAGCCATGACACTATTCATTTAGGGGTATTTTTGGAAGGAAGGGCTTTATTTTGGCTAGGGTTTTAATTAGGTTTTGGTTTAAATACTCTTTGTAGCCTCATTTGAAGGGTTAGACAATATTGAATTTTCATTGTGAGTTGAGTTTACTACTCTTGTTCTTGATTGAATTCTTGAACTTGTCAAAAATAAATCACAACCTTTGTGGCGTTTTTCCTTGTAATCTGGATTCTTGAGACGGGTTGTTCAACGAGTTTAGATTTTAATATAATCTATGTTCTTGAATTGAGTTCTCATCGAGTCTAAATTCTCCATCCATTGACTTGATTTTGGCTTTCTTGGATGAGTTTTCAATTTGATTTTGGGTTCAAGGGATTTCATTCTTGCGGGTTCATATTATTTGGTATTCAGAGCTCAATTTCCAATCAGGTCTGATTCTATCTTTTAATTATTGCATCTTTAAATTTAATTTTAAGGTTTCATTGTACTAGGGTTGCAAAAAAAAAAAAAAGAAGGTTACTGAATCACATGATCTTGGGGCTACCAAAATTGTCTTGTTCATTAGGGTTTTGTGTTCTTGATCTTAGGGTTTCTTGCATCTCTAAATTTGTCAATTGCTTGGAGCACTGTTTCATTGATTCTCTTATAATTGCTTGTCAATTTTTGTGTGTTTGAATTCAATTGCTTGATTTTCAATTGAATATTGCTGTTTGTGATTGAATTAGAAAAAAGAAAAAAAAAAGAAAGGAAAAGAAAATAAAAGAAAAGAAAGGAAAAAAAAAATCATGCAAAAAAAAAAAATCCGATATTTTTTTTTCTTAAGCCTTATCATCAAAGGGGCTGCATATATCGTTATAGTTGGTATCTTGTCTTATAGTTACTCTTTCATTTGTATAATTTTCTTGATTCTCGTGTCGTTTTGATTCCTTCCATGTTTTTCTTGTTCTTGTTTCTTGGACCTAATTATTAGTTGGGATAAAATAAGGTTGCATTGTCTTGATTGAGTTCAATTAGTTTTTAAAGAACTTGAGTGTGGAAACTCTTGAGGTAAAAGGCAAGAGAATGTGAGACTATTATTGGGAAGAAAACCAATTAAGAGTGAAATGCAAGTGGAGTGCTATTATTCTAGTGTAAACATGTAAGGGAGTGTGTGAAGTTTTCCACTAACATTCTTTTTGTGCAGCACATTATGATGTCATAGGAGTGACTCATTACCAAAGGGGATGACAGATAACTCATCCTTTGTGTTGCAAGGTATGCAACAACAGTTTGAGCACTTCAACTTTGTGTTAGGTGAAGTGAGGGATATGATGGATCATCAAGAAGTAGCAATTAGAAATCTGCAAGGTAGGAGAGATAGGAGGCAACATAAGCCTAGGGTTGAAAATGAGTATGAGAATGAAGGAGATGGTGAGGATGAGGAAGACTTAACATTTGAAGTTGGGTCGGGTAGGTATAGAAGAGTTAGGCGTGAATGAGAACTTGAGGGGAACCTAAGGGGTTGGGATGGTGTAGATAGAGACCTTGGGAGCATCAAAATGAAAATACCATCTTTCTAAGGTAAAATTGATCCTGAAGTTTATCTAGAGTGGGAGAAAAAAATTGAGTTGGTGTTTGATTGTCATAATTACTCTGAGGAGAAGAAAGTAAAGTTGGTGGTAAATGAGTTCATCGATTATGCCATTATTTGGTGGGATCAATTAGTGACCAATAGGAGGAGGAATTATGATAGGCTTATAGAGACATGGGGAGAGTTGAAATCTCTCAAGAGGTAGAGATTTGTATCTAGCCACTACTATAGGGACCTTTATTAAAAGCTCCAAAATCTTACACAGGGGTTTAGGAGTGTCGAGAATTACCATACGGAGATGAAGGTGGCGATGATTCGGGTTAATGTAGAGGAGGACCAGGAGGCCACCATGGCTATATTTTTGAGTGGTTTGAATAGGGACATAGCCAATGTTGTTGAGTTGCAGCATTATGTGGAGATAGAGGACGTGGTGCACATGGCTATAAAGGTGGAGAGGCAGTTAAAGAGAAAAGGGACAGCAAGGTACACTTCAGTTTCTAGCACTACTTGAAAATCAAAGTGGGATAGGAATGATCCAGCTAAAGCAAAGAGACGAACCGCCTAAGGGAAAAGATGAGGAAACTAGCAACAAACCTAAGGTAGAATCACAATCTTCACGGAATAGAGATATTAAATGTTTTAAGTGTTTGGGTTCAAGGCACATCGTTGCTCAATGTCCAAACAGGCGGGTGATGATTATGCATGACAGTGGGGAGATGATGACTGAGAGTGAGGATGATAGTGATGGGGAGCCTGAGTTGGTTGATGCTAGTGATGATGATGATGGAGTGGTATACCTCGTGACAGGTGAGTCTCTTGTTGCCAGGCGTGCTCTCAATACACACATTAAGGTGGATGATGCAGAGCAACAGAGAGAGAACATTTTTCATACTAGATGTCACGTCAACAATAAGGTATGTAGTATGATCATTGAAGGGGGGAGTTGTACTAATATGGCTAGCACTACTATGGTTAAGAAATTGAATTTACCAACCTTAAAACACTCTAGACCATACGAATTGTAGTGGTTGAATGATTGTGGAGAGGTTAGGGTGGATAGACAAGTGTTAACTACTTTTTTAATTGAGAAATATCAGGATGAGGTGCTTTGTGATGTTGTGTCTATGCATGCTGGCCATATTTTATTGGGGAGGCCGTGACAGTATGATAGGAGGGAGACACATGATGGGTTCAAGAACATGTATAGCTTTGTAAATGAGGGCAAAACAATCAAGCTTTCTCCTTTAACTTCAAGCCAGGTCTATGAGGACCAACTGAAACTGAAAAGTGAGGTTGTTCAAAAAAGAAAGAGTGAAAATGAGAGTGATAAAAAAAGAAAGAGTGAAAACAAGAGTGATAAAAAACGAAAGAGTGAAAAAAAGATTAAGCAAAAAATAAAGAGTGAGAGTGAAAATAAGCAAAAAATAAAGAGTGAAAAAGAAAGTAGAGAGGTGGCTAAGAGTAAAGAAAAAAATAGTAGAGCTACGAGAGAAAAAAGAAAGATAGTTTGCAGAGAGAAAAAGAAAGACAAAAGTGAGTTTCTATGCAAGATAGAGTGAGGTTAAAAGGACTTTCTTCGCAGATCGCCCAATGATTTTTCTTGTCTATAAAGAGTCTTATCTTAATCTTGATGAAACTAAGCAGTCTCTTCCTAGTTTGGCTGTTTCTTTGTTGCAGAAGTTTGAGGATGTATTTCCAAAGGAGATGCCTAATGAGTCGCCACCCATTAGAGGCATTGAGCACCAGATTGATATTGTACCCGGAGCTACTATTCCAAACTAACCAGCCTATAGGAGTAATCCAGAGGAGACAAAGGAGCTTTACAGACAAGTTGAGGATTTGATGAGCAAGGGGTACGTGGGGGAGAGCATGAGCCCATGTGCAGTACCAGTGCTACTAGTGCCAAAGAAGGATGGGACGTGGAGGATATGCGTTGATTGCAAGGCGGTCAACAATATCACGGTAAAGTATCGCCATCCTATTCCTAGATTAGATGATATGTTTGATGAATTGCATGGCTCATGTATTTTCAGTAAAATTGATCTTAAAAGTGGGTACCATCAAATTAGAATGAAAGAGGGTGATGAATGAAAAACTACTTTTAAGACTAAGTATGGGCTTTATGAATGGTTGGTTATGCCATTTGGACTTACAAATGTGTCCAGTACTTTCATGAGATTAATGAACCATGTCCTACGTGCGTTCATAGGAAAGTTTGTGGTTGTGTACTTTGATAATATCCTAGTGTATAGCAAGGACTTAAATGGACATATTGAGCATTTGAGATATGTGTTTGATGTGTTAAGATGTGAAAAGTTGTATGCTAATTTCAAGAAATGTACCTTTTGCATGGAAAAAGTTGTTTTTCTTGGTTATGCTGTTAGTACAAAAGGTATTGAGGTGGATGAAGAGAAAGTCAAGGCCATCAACGAGTGGCCAACGCCAAAAAGCATCACTGAGGTAAGAAGCTTTCATGGCTTAGCTAGCTTTTATCGGCATTTTGTTAAAGACTTTAGCACCATTGCCGCACCACTCACTGAAGTAATTAAAAAGAATGTTGGGTTTCATTGAGGGGTTGATCAAGAGAATGCTTTTGCCACTATTAAAGAAAGGTTGTGCTCTGTACCTGTGTTAGCATTACCTGATTTTAACAAAACTTTTGAGATTGAATGTGATGCCTCAGGAATAGGGATTGGAGCCATTTTGATGCAGGATAGGCGGCTTATAGCATTCTTCAGTGAGAAGCTAAGTGGGGCATCCCTGAAGTACCCTATTTATGACAAAGAGCTTTATGCTCTTATTCGTGCATTAGAGACTTGGCATCATTACCTGTGGCCTAGGGAATTTGTGATCCACACCGATCATGAATTTTTGAAGCATTTCAAGGGTCAAGATAAGTTGAATAAAAGGCATGCTAGATGGATGGAATATATTGAGACATTTCCATATGTCATCCGTTACAAGCAAGGTAAGGAGAACATTGTTACTGATGTTTTATTCCGAAGGTATGTACTTCTTACGTCTATGAGTGCTAAAATGCTTGGGTTTGAATATGTGAAAGACATGTATGCTGATGATGCTGACTTTTCTGAGGTGTATAATGCATGTGATAAGGCGGCATTCGGTAAGTTTTACAAGCATGACGGTTATTTGTTTAAAGAAAGCAAACTTTGTGTGCCAAGTTGTTCTATGCGTGAGTTTTTGGTGCATGAGGCACATGGTGGAGGATTAATGGGACACTTTGGTGTCAAGAAAACTTTATATATTTTGCATGAACATTTCTTTTGGCCTAAAATGAATAGAGATGTCAATCGCATTTGTGGTAGGTGCATTACATGTAGAAAGGCCAAATCTAAGGTTATGCCACATGGGTTGTATACACCCTTACCCGTTCCTAGTGAGCCATGGGTAGACATATCTATGAACTTTGTTTTGGGGCTGCCTAGGAAAAAAAGGGGTAGAGATTCTATTTTTGTGGTTGTGGATAGATTTAGTAAGATGACACATTTCATTCCATGCCATAAAATAGATGATGCCAAAAACGTAGCTGACTTGTTTTTCAGGGAGATAGTGCGACTCCATGGTGTACCTAGGAGTATTGTTTCTGATAGGGATGTTAAATTCCTTAGCTACTTTTGGAAGGTGTTGTGGGGAAAATTGGGTACTAAGCTCTTATTTTCCACTACTTGTCATCCGTAGACTGATGGTCAGACTGAAGTAGTTAATAGGACTTTAACTCAACTTTTATGCACTATTGTTCATAAGAATTTAAAAATTTCTGAGGATTGTTTGCCATTTATAGAGTTTGCATATAATAGGACCATGCATACTACTACTTCATATTCTCCTTTTGAAGTTGTTTATGGTTTTAATCCACTTACTCCTTTAGATTTGATGCCTTTACTTGTTGATTGCAGGAGTAGTTTGGATGGACAAAAGAAGGCGGAGTTGGTGAAGTTACTTCATGAGAAGGTACGGCTTCAAATTGCCCAAAAGAATGAAAGCGTTGCTTTCCAAGCCAATAAAGGGCGAAGGCGTGTCATCTTTGAACCAGGAGATTGGGTTTTGGTTCACATGCGCAAAGAAAGATTTCCCACCCATAGAAGGACTAAATTGCATTCTCGAGGAGATGAACCTTTCCAAATTCTTGAGAAAATTAATGACAATGCATATAAAGTGGACCATCCAGGTGAGTATATTGTTTCTGCTCCTTTCAATGTTTCTTAGCTTTCTCCTTTTGATGTAGGTGAAGATTCGAGGTCGAATCCTTTTGAGGAGAGGGGGAATGATGGGAACCAAAGTGGACCTAGTCTTAAAGATCATTTGCAAGTTCCAGATGAGCCAATTACAAGATCCAGAGCCCAGAAGATCAAGGAAGTAATACAAGAATTGGTGCAACCCACTTGGGATGAAACTAGCAAGAGCCCAACACTCAAGATGGGCTTGAAAAAAGGAGAACCAGTTACGATCCACTTGATTCAAGCTGTGGAAGACAAGAAATAGAGATATGGCCTATTGTTTTTAGAGGCTTTCAATTTGGTTAAATGATTTATTTTATTAGTTTAGAATAAGTGGGCTTGAGGATGCTTGGCCCACATATGTCTTATTTATAATGAATTAGGGTTTTTGGAAATGCCTTGTATTTTGGCCAAGGGCTTATTTGGAAAGTTACATTTTTGGAACTAGGGTTTACAAGAGGTACTGTAGTGAGTTACTGTAGCACCGTATTGTAGCCGTGACACTGTTCATCCGAGGGTATTTTTGGAAGTAAGGGTTTATTTTGGTTTAGGGTTTCAATTAGGTTTTGGTTTAAAAACACTTTGTAGCCTCATTTGAAAGGTTAGACAATATTGAATGTTATTTGTGAGTGAGTTACTCCTCTTGTTCTTGTTTGAACTTTTAAACTTATCAAAGGCAAATCACAACCTTTGTGGCATTCCTCCTTGTAATCTAGGTTCTTGAGATGGGTTATTCATCGGGTCTAGATTTTAATATAATCTAGGTTCTTGAAACGAGTTCTCATCGGGTTTAGATTCTCCATCCATTGACTTGATTTTGGCTTTCTTGGGTGCGTTTTCAAATTGATTGTGGGTTCAAGGGATTCCTTTCCCGCGGGTTTATATCATTTGGTATTCAAAACTTGGTTTCCAATCAAGTCTGATTCTATCTTTTAATTCTTGCATTACTTATAAAAAAAAGAAAGAAGGTGTAGAAATTTCCTTCATCCTAGGGCTGTTGAATTTCTAATTGTTTGAGTTTTTTGCTCGCAGGCTTCCCACGGTACTAGCATGACCTTTTGGTATGTATGCCCCGACCATGGGCAATTCGGAGCACCTTTTATTTTTACCACTTTGCCTTTTCTTAGTTGAAAGCCAAATGAGGGCAAAATGGAAAATTTAAAAGGTTGGAGTTTTTTGCTCGCGAGTTTCCGATGGTACTAGCATGACCTTGTGGTATGTATGCCCCAACCCCGGTCAATTCGGAGCACCTCATATATTCCCTACATTGCCCTTCCATAGTTGAAAGCCAAAGAAGAGAAAGGTGGCAAAGTTAAGAGGTTTGAGATTTTTGCTCGCGGGCTTCCCATTCTACTAGCATGACCTTGTGGTATGTATGCCCCGACCTCGGGCAATTTGGAGCACCTCTTATTTTTACCACTTTTTCCTTACTTAGTCGAAAGCCAAATGAGGGCAAAGAGCGAAAGTTAAGAGGTTGGAGTTTGTCGCTCGGGAGCTTCCCATTGTACTAAACTAACCTTGTGGTTTGTATGCCCTGACCCCAGGCAATTCGGAGCACCTCTTATTTTTACCACTTTGCCCTTGCTTAGTAGAAAGCCAAATGAGGGCAAAGAAGCAAAGTTAAGAGGTTGGAGTTTTTTGCTTACGAGTTTCCTATGGTACTAGCACGACGTTGTGGTATGTATACGTCAACCCCAGTCAATTTGGAGCACCTCTTATTTTCCTTACTTTGCCCTTGTTTAGTTCGAAGCCAAAGGAGAGCATGGTGGCAAAGTTAAGAGGTTTGAGTTTTTTGCTCACGGTCTTCCCATGCTACTAGCACGACCTCTTGGTATGTATGCCCCAACCCCGAGCAGTTCAGAGCAACTCTTATTTTTCCTACTTTGCCCTTGCTTAGTAGAAAGGCAAATGAGGGCAAAGTGGCAAAGTTAAGAGGTTGGACTTTTTTAATCGCGGGCTTCCCATGGTACTTGCATGACCTTATGGTATGTATGCCTCGACCACGAGCAATTCGGAGCACCTCTTATTTTCCCTACTTTGCCCTTTCTTAGTTGGAAGCCAAATGAGGGCAAAGTGACAAAGTTAAGCGGTTGGAGTTTTTTTTCTCGCGGGATTCCCATGCTACTCATGACCTTGTGGTATGTATGCCCCGACCCCAGGCAATTCGGAGCACCTCCTATTTTTACCACTTTGCTCATGCTTAGTAAAAAGCCAAACGAGGGCAAAAAGGCAAAATTAAGATGTTAGAGTTTTTTGCTTGCGAGTTTCCTATGGTACTAGCATGACCTTGTAGTATGCATGCCCCAACTCCGATTAATTCGGAGCACCTCTTATTTTCCCTAATTTGCCCTTGGTTGGTTGAAAGCCAAAGGAGAGCAAGGTGGCAAAGTTAAGAGGTTTGAGCTTTTTGCTCGTAGGCTTCTCATGCTACTAGCATGACCTTGTGGTATGTATGCCCCGACTCTGGGCAATTTGGAGCACCTCTTATTTTGACCACTTTGCCCTTACGTAGTAGAAAGTCAAATGAGGGCAAAGAGCCAAAGTTTAAAGGTTGGATTTTTTGGTCAGGAGCTTCCCATTGTACTACACTAACCTTGTGGTATGTATGCTCCGACCCCTTGCAATTCGAAGCACCTCTTATTTTTACCACTTTGCCCTTGCTTAGTAGAAAGCCAAATGTGGGCAAAGTCGCAAAGTTAAGAGGTTGGAGTTTTTTGCTTGCGAGTTTCCTATGGTACTAGCATGACCTTGTGGTGTGTAAGCCCCAAACCCGATCAATTCAGAGCAACTCTTTTTTTCCCTACTTTGCCCTTGCTTAGTTGAAAGCCAAAGGAGAGCAAGGTGGCAAAGTTAAGAGGTTTGAGTTTTTTGCTCGCGGTCTTGCCATGCTACTAGCATGACCCCTTGGTATGTATGCCGCGACCCCAGGCAATTTGGAGCACCTCTTATTTTTCCTACTTTACCCTTGCTTAGTAGAAAGGCAAATGAGGGCAAAGTGGCAAAGTTAAAAGGTTGGAGTTTTTTGATTGCCGACTTCCCATGGTACTTGCATGACCTGGTGGTATGTATGCCCCGACCGTGGGCAATTCAGAGCATCTCTTATTTTCCCTACTTTGCCCTTTCTTAGTTGAAAGCCAAATGAGGGCAAAGTGACAAAGTTAAGCGGTTGGAGTTTTTTTCTCGTGGGCTTCCCATGCTACTAGCATTTCCTTGTGGTATGTATGACTAGACCCGGGCTAAATCGGAGCACCTCTTATTTTCCCTACTTTGCCCTTTCTTGGTTGAAAGCCAAATGAGGACAAAGTGACAAAGTCAAGAGGTTGGAGTTTTTTGCTCTCAGGCTTCCCATGGTACTAGCATGACCTTGTGGTATGTATGCCCCGACCCCGGGTAATTCGGTGCACCTCCTATTTTTACCACTTTGCCCATGCTTAGTAGAAAGCCAAATGACAATTCGGAGCACCTCTTATTTTCCCTAATTTGCCCTTGGTTGGTTGAAAGCCAAAGGAGAGCAAGGTGGCAAAGTTAAGAGGTTTGAGGTTTTTGCTCGCGGGCATCCCATGCTACTAGCATCACCTTGTGGTTTGTATGCCCCGACCCTGGGCAATTCGGTGCACCTCTTATTTTTACCACTTTGCCCTTACGTAGTAGAAAGCCAAATGAGGGCAAAGAGCCAAAGTTTAAAGGTTGGATTTTTTGCTCAGGAGCTTCCCATTGTACTACACTAACCTTGTGGTATGTATGCTCTGACCCCTTGCAATTCGAAGCACCTCTTATTTTTACCACTTTGCCCTTACTTAGTAGAAAGCCAAATGTGGGCAAAGTGGCAAAGTTAAGAGGTTGGAATTTTTTGCTCGCAAGTTTCCTATGGTACTAGCATGACCTTGTGGTGTGTATGCCCCAAACCCAGTCAATTCAGAGCAACTCTTTTTTCCCCAACTTTGCCCTTGCTTAGTTGAAGGCCAAAGGAGAGCAAGGTGGCAAAGTTAAGAGGTTTGAGTTTTTTGCTCGTGGTCTTGCCATACTACTAGCATAGCCCCTTGGTATGTATGCCGCGACCCCAGGCAATTCGGAGCACCTCTTATTTTTCCTACTTTGCCCTTGTTTAGTAGAAAGGCAAATGAGGGCAAAGTGGCAAAGTTAAAAGGTTGGAGTTTTTTGATTGCGGGCTTCTCATGGTACTTGCATGACCTGGTGGTATGTATGCCCCGATCGCGGGCAATACGGAGCACCTCTTATTTTCCCAACTTTGCCCTTTCTTAGTTGAAAGCCAAATGATTGCAAAGTGGCAAAGTTAAGAGGTTGGAGTTTTTTGCTCGCGGGCTTCCCATGCTACTAGCATGACCTTGTGGTATGTATGCCCCGACCCCGGGCAATTCGGAGCACCTCTTATTTTCCCTACTTTGCCCTTGCTTAGTAGAAAGCCAAATGAGGGTAAAGTGGCAAATTTAAGAGGTTGGAGTTTTTTGCCCTTGGGCTTCCCATGGTACTAACATGACCTTGTGGTATGTATGCCCCCACCTCGGTCAATTCGGAGCACCTCTTATTTTCCCCACTTTGCCCTTTCTTAGTTGAAAGCCAAATGAGGGCAAAGTGACAAAGTTAAGTGGTTGGAGTTTTTTTCTCGCGGGCTTCCCATGCTACTAGCATTTCCTTGTGGTATGTATGACTAGACCCGGGCTAATTTGGAGCACCTCTTATTTTCCCTACTTTTCCCTTTCTTGGTTGAAAGCCAAATGAGGACAAAGTGACAAAGTCAAGAGGTTGGAGTTTTTTGCTCGCAGGCTTCCCATGGTACTAGCATGACCTTGTGGTATGTATGCCCCGACCCTGGGTAATTCGGTGCACCTCCTATTTTTACCACTTTGCCCATGCTTAGTAGAAAGCCAAATGACAATTCGGAGCACCTCTTATTTTCCCTAATTTGCCCTTGGTTGGTTGAAAGCCAAAGGAGAGCAAGGTGGCAAAGTTAAGAGGTTGGAGTTTTTTGCTCGCGGGCTTTCCATGCTACTAGCATGACCTTGTGGTATGTATGCCTCGACCCCGGGCAATTCGGAGCACCTCTTATTTTCCCTACTTTGCCCTTGCTTAGTAGAAAGCCAAATGAGGGTAAAGTGGCAAATTTAAGAGGTTGGAGTTTTTTGCCCTTGGGCTTCCCATGGTACTAACATGACCTTGTGGTATGTATGCCCCCACCTCGGTCAATTCGGAGCACCTCTTATTTTCCCCACTTTGCCCTTTCTTAGTTGAAAGCCAAATGAGGGCAAAGTGACAAAGTTAAGTGGTTGGAGTTTTTTTCTCGCGGGCTTCCCATGCTACTAGCATTTCCTTGTGGTATGTATGACTAGACCCGGGCTAATTTGGAGCACCTCTTATTTTCCCTACTTTGCCCTTGCTTAGTAGAAAGCCAAATGAGGGCAAAGTGGCAAATTTAAGAGGTTGGAGTTTTTTGCCCTTGGGCTTCCCATGGTACTAACATGACCTTGTGGTATGTATGCCCCCACCCCGGTCAATTCGGAGCACCTCTTATTTTCCCCACTTTGCCCTTTCTTAGTTGAAAGCCAAATGAGGGCAAAGTGACAAAGTTAAGCGGTTGGAGTTTTTTGCTCGCGGGCTTCCCATGCTACTAGCATCTCCTTGTGGTGTGTATGACTAGACCCGGGAAAATTCGGAGCACCTCTTATTTTCCCTACTTTGCCCTTTCTTGGATGAAAGAGAAATGAGGACAAAGTGACAAAGTTAAGAGGTTGGAGTTTTTTGCTCGCAAGCTTCCTATGGTACTAGCATGACCTTGTAGTATGTATGCCCCGACCCTGGAAAATTCAGAGCACCTCCTATTTTTACCACTTTGCCCATGCTTAGTAGAAAGCCAAATGAGGGCAAAGTGGCGAAGGTAAGAGGTTGGAATTTTTTGCTCGCGGGCTTCCCATACTACTAGGATGACTTTGTGGTATGTATGCCCCCACCCCAGGCAATTCGGAGCACCTCTTATTTTTACCACTTAGCCCTTACTTAGTAGAAAGCCAAATGAGGGCAAAGAGCCAAAGTTAAGAGGTTGGAGTTTTTCGCTCGGGAGCTTCCCATTGTACTACACTAACCTTATGGTTTGTATGCCCTGACCCCGGGCAATTCAGAGCACCTCTTATTTTTACCACTTTGCCTTTACTTAGTAGAAAGCCAAATGAGGGCAAAGAGGCATAGTTAAGAGGTTGGAATTTTTTGCTTGCGAGTTTCCGATGGTACTAGCATGACCTTGTGGTATGTATGCCCCAACTCCGGTCAATACGGAGCACCTCTTATTTTCCCTACTTTGCCCTTGCTTAGTTGAAAGCCAAAGGAGAGCATGGTGGCAAAGTTAAGAGGTTTGAGTTTTTTGCTCGCAGTCTTCCCATGCTACTAGCACGACCTCTTGGTATGTATGCCCCAACCCTGGGCAATTTGGAGCAACTCTTATTTTTCCTTGTTTGCCCTTTCTTAGTAGAAAGGCAAATGAGGGCAAAGTGGCAAAGTTAAGAGGTTGGACTTTTTTTTTATCGCGGGCTTCCCATGGTACTTGCATGACCTTGTGGTATGTATGACCCAACCTGGGCCAATTCGGAGCACCTCTTATTTTCCCTACTTTGCCTTTGCTTAGTTGAAACCAAATGAGGGCAAAGTGACAAAGTTAAGCGGTTGGAGTTTTTTGCTCGCGGGCTTCCCATGGTACTAGCATGACCTGGTGGTATGCATGCCCTTACCTCGGGCAATTCGGAGCACCTCTTATTTTTACCACTTGGCCCTTACTTAGTAGAAAGCCAAATGAGGGCAAAGAGGTAAAATTAAGAGGTTGGAGTTTTTTGCTCGCGAATTTCCTATGGTACTAGCATGGCCTTGTGGTTTGCATACCCCAACGCCGGTCAATTTGGAGCACCTCTTATTTTCCCTACTTTGCCCTTTCTTAGTTGAAAGCCAAATGAGGGTAAAGTGACAAAGTTAAGAGGTTGGAGTTTTTTGCTTGCGGGCTTCGCATGCTACTGGCATCACCTCTTGGTATGTATGACCCGACCCGGGCCAATTCGGAGCACCTCTTATTTGTAACACTTTTGCCTTGCTTAGTAGAAAACCAATTGAGGGCAAATTGAAAAGTTAAGAGGTTGGAGGTTTTTGCTCGCAGGCTTCCCATGGTACTAGCATGACCTAGTGGTATGTATGCCCCGACCCCGGGCAATTCGGAGCACCTCTTATTTTTACGACTTTGCCCATGCTTAGTAGAAACCCAAATGAGGGCAAAGAGGCAAAATTAAGAGGTTGGAGTTTATTGCTCGCGAGTTTTCTATGGTACTAGCATGACCTTGTGGTATGCATGCCCCAACCCCGGTCAATTCGGAGCACCTCTTATTTTTCCTACTTTGCCCTTGCTTAGTTGAAAGCCAGAGGAGAGCATGGTGGCATAGTTAAGAGGTTTGAGATTTTGCTTGTGGGCTTCCCATGCTACTAGCATGACCTTGTGGCATGTATGCCCCAACACTGGGCAATTCGAAGCACCTCTTATTTTTACCACTTTACCCTTACTTAGTTGAAAGCCAAATGAGGCGAAGAGCCAAAGTTAAAAGGTTAGATTTTTTGCTTCGGAGCTTCCCATTGTACTACACTAGCCTTTTGGTATGTATGCTCCAACCCTGGGCAATTCGGAGCACCTCTTATTTTTACCACTTTGCCTTGCTTAGTAGAAAGCCAAATGAGGGCAAAGTGGCAAAGTTAAGAGGTTTGAGTTTTTTGTTCACGGTCTTGCCATGCTTCTAGCATGACCCTTTGGTATGTATGCCGCGACCCTGGGCAATTTGGAGCACCTCTTATTTTTCCTACTTTACCCTTGCTTAGTAGAAAGGCAAATTAAGGCAATGTGGCAGAGTTAAGAGGTTGGAGTTTTTTGATTGCGGGCTTCCCATGGTACTTGCATGACCTTGTGGTATGTATGCCACGACCGCGGGCAATTCAGAGCACCTCTTATTTTCCCTACTTTGCCCTTTTTTAGTTGAAAGCCAAATGATTGCAATGTGGCAAAGTTAAGAGGTTGGAGTTTTTTACTCGCGAGCTTCCCATGCTACTAGCATGACCTTGTGATATGTATGCCGTGACCCCGGGCAATTCGGAGCATCTCTTATTTTTCCTACTTTGCCCTTACTTAGTAGAAAGGCAAACTAGGGCAAAGTGGCAAAGTTAAGAGGTTGGAGTTTTTTTATTGCGGGCTTCCCATGGTATTTGCATGACCTTGTGGTATGTATGCCCCAACCCCGGTCAATTCGGAGCACCTCTTAGTTTCCCCACTTTGCCCTTCCTTTGTTGAAAGCCAAATGAGGGCAAAGTGGCAAAGTTAAGAGGTTGAAATTTTTTGCTCGCAAGCTTCCTATGGTAATAGCATGACCTTTCGATATGTTTGCCCCGGACCAGGGCAATTCGGAGAACCACTTATATTTACCACTTTGCCCTTGCTTAGTAGAAAGCCAATAGAGGGCAAAGTAGCAAAGTTAAGAGGTTGGAGTATTTTGCTTGTGGGCTTCCTATGGTACTAGCATGACCTTGTGGTCTGTATGCCCTGACCTTGAGCAATTCGGAGCCCCTCTGATTTTTCCCACTTTGCCCTTGCTTAGTTGAAAACCATTTGAGGGCAAAGTGGCAAAGTTAAGAGATTGGAGTATTTTGCTCGCGAGGTTCCTTTGGTGCTAGCATGACCTTGTGGTATGTATGCCCAACCCCGGGCAATTCGGAGCACCAGTTATTTTTACCACTTTGCCCTTGCTTAGTAGAAAGTCAATTGAGGGTAAAGTGGCAAAGTTATGTGGTTGGAGTGTTTTGCTAGGGGGCTTCCTATGGTACTAGCATGACCTTGTGGTAGGTTTGCCTTGACCTAGGGCAATTTGGAGCACCTCTTATTTTTACGACTTTGGCCTTGCTTAGTAGAAAGTCAATTGAGGGCAAAGTGTCAAAGTTATGTGGTTGGAGTTTTTGTGTGTGTGTGTGGGGGGGGGGGGGGCTTCCTGTGGTACTAGCATGACCTTGTGGTGTGTCTGTCCCAACCTTGGGCAATTTGGAGCACCTCTTATTTTACCACTTTGTCCTTGCTTAGTAGAAAGCCAATTGAGGGCAAATTGGAAAAGTTAAGAGGATGGAGTTTTTTGCTTGTGGGCTTCCTTTGGTACTAGCATGACCTTGTGCTACGTATGCCCAGACCTTGGGCAATTCAGAGCACCTCTTATTTTTACCACTTTGCCCCCGCTTAGTAAAAAGCCAATGGGGGGCAAAGTGGCAAAGTTATGTGGCCAGAGTTTTTTGCTAGGGGTCTTCCAATGGCATAAGCATGACCTTGTGGTATGTTTGCCTTGAACCAAGGCAATTCAGAGCAGCTCTTGTTTGTACGACTTTGCCCCCGCTTAGTTAAAAGCCAATGGAGGACAAAGTGGCAAAGTGATGTGGCTAGAGTTTTTTGCTAGGGAGCTTCCTATGGCATTAGCATGACCTTGTGGTATGTTTACCTTGACCCAGGGCAATTCGGAGCACCTCTTATTTTTACAATTTTCTCCATGCTTAGTTGAAAGCCAATTGAGGGCAAATTGGAAAAGTTAAGAGGTTGGAGTTTTTTTCTCGCTAGCTTCCTATGGTACTAGCATGTCCTTGTGCTTTGTATGCCCAGACCTAGCACCTCTTATTTTTACCACTTTGCCCCCACTTAGTAAAAGGCCAATTGAGGGCAAAGTGGCAAAGTTATGTGTTTGGAGTTTTTTGCTTGGGGGCTTCCTATGGTATTAGCATGACCTTTTCATGTGTATGCCCCGACCCTGGGCATTTCGGAGCACCTATTAATTTTACAATTTTGTCTATGCTTAGTAGAAAGCCAATTAAGGAAAAATTGGAAAAGTTAAGAGGTTAGAGTTTTTTGCTCACTGCCTTCATATGGTACTAGCATGTCCTTGTGCTATGTATGCCCAGACCTCAGGCAATTCAGAGTATCTCTTATTTTTACCACTTTGCCCCCACTTTGTAAAAAGCCAATTGAGGGCAAAGTGGCAAAGTTATGTGGTCAGAGTTTTTTGCTGGGGGCTTCCTATGGTACTAGCATGACCTTCTAGTATGTATGCGCTGACCCCGGCCAATTCGGAGCACCTGTTATTTGTAACACTTTTGCCTTGCTTAGTAGAAAGCCAATTGAGGGCAAAGTGGATGACCTTGTGGTGTGTATGCCCCAACCCCGGGCAATTAGGAGCACATATTATTTTTACCACTTTGCCCTTGCTTAGTAGAAAGCCAATTGAGGCAAAGTGGCAAAGTTAAGAGGTTGGAGTATTTTACTTGTGGGTTTCGTATGGTACTAGCCTAATCTTTTGGTATGTATGCCCAACCGCGGACAATTCGGAGCACCTCTTATTTTTACCACTTTGCCTTTGCTTAGTAGAAAGTCAATTGAGGGCAAAGTGGCAAAGTTATGTGGTTGGAGTTTTTTGCATGGGGGCTTCCTATGGTACTAGCATGACCTTGTGATGTTTATGTCTAGACCTCGGGGCAATTCGGAGCACCTCTTATTTTTACCACTTTGTGCTTGCTTAGTAGAAAGCCAATTGAGGGCAAAGTGGAAAATTTCATAGGATGGATTTTTTTGCCCTCGGGCTTCCTATGGTACTAGCATGACCTTGTTGTATGTACTCGGACCAAAGGCAATTCAGAGCACCTCTTATTTTTACCACTTTGCCCTTGCATAGTACAAAACCAATTGAGGTCAAAGTGGTAAAGTTAAGAGGTTGCAGTCTTTTGCTCAGGAGCTTCCTATGGTTCTAGCAAGGCCTTGTGGTTTTTTTGCCCCAACCCAGGGAAATTTCGAGTACCTCTTATTTTTACCACTTTGGCCTTACTTAGTAGAAAGCCAATTGAGGGCAAAGCGGAAAAATTAAGAGGTTGGAGTTGTTTGCTCGCGAGGTTCCTATGGTACTAGCATGACTTTTTGGTATGTTTGCCCCGACCCCAGGCAATTCGGAGAACCACTTATATTTACCACTTTGCCTTTGCTTAGTAGAAAGTCAATTGAGGGCAAAGTGGCAAAGTTAAGAGGTTGGAGTATTTTGCTCGCGGGCTTTCTATGGTACTAGCTTGACCTTGTCATATATATGCCCCAACCTTGGGCAATTCGGAGCACCTCTTATTTTTGCCACTTTGCCCTTGCTTAGTAGAAAGTCAATTAAGGGCAAAGTGGCAAAGTTATATGGTTGGAGTTTTTTACTTGGGGGCTTCCTATGGTTATGTTGATGGAGGATAGGGTGGATAGATAAGTGCTAGTTACTTTTTCAATTGAGAAGTATCAGGATGAGGAGCTTTGTGATGTTATGCCTAGGGCTGCTGAATTTCTCATTGTTTTCTAGGGTTTCCTTATTCTTTGGTTAGGGTTACCTTGTTATATGATTTGCCTTGCCTTGTTCTTTGTTAGGGTTTCTTTCAATTGCTTATTCCTTTGATTGTGATCATTTTAGTTGGTGAAAAGAAAAGAAAAGAACAGAAAAGAAAAAAATTTGAAAAAAAAAAAAAATCGAAAAAAAAATGGTAGCATACTCATAGGTTGCTACATAGTTAGAACAAAGAGAAAGAAACACATTTGTTGATTGAGCTTTATCATCAAAGGGGCTGAAAACATTTTTCTAGCGGGTATCTTGTTTTATCATTACTCTTTCCCTCGTATAAATTTCTTGAGTCTCGTGTCATTTTATTCCTTCCTTATTTATTATTCTTGTTTTGTGGATCTATATTACTGGTTGGAATAATACAATATTGTCTTGTCTTGATTTTTGTTCAACTAGTTCTTAAAGAACTTGAATGAGAAAACTATTGAGGTAAAAGGCAAGAGAGTGTGAGACTATTATTGGGAAAAAACCAATTAAGAGTGAAACACGAGTGGAGTGCCATTATTCGAGTGTAAACACGTAAGGGAGTGTGTGAGATTTTTCACTAACATTCTTTTTGTGCAGCACATTATGATATCTCATAGGAGTGACTAATCACCAAAAGGGATGGTAGATAACTCGTCCTTTGTATTACAAGCCATGCAACAACAGTTTGAGCAGTTGAACTTGGTGTTGGATGAAGTGAGGGATAGGATGGATCAACGAGAAGTCCTGATTAGAAATCTGTATGGTGGGAGAGATAGGAGGTGACGTGAGCCTAGTATTGAGAATGGGTATGAGAATGAAAAGTATGATGAGGATGAGGAAGACTTAACATCTGAAGTTGGATTGGGTAGACATAGAGGAGTTAGGTGTAAAAAAGGACTTAGGGGAAACCCAAGGGGTCGAGATGAAGTAGATAGGAACCTTGGAAGCATTAAAATGAAAATACCATCTTAAGGTAGAACTGACCCAAAAGTTTATCTAGAGTGGGAGAAAAAAATAGAGTTGGTATTTGATTGTCATAATTACTCTGAGGAGAAGAAAGTAAAGTTGGCGGTAATTGAGTTCACTGATTATGCTATTATTTGGTGGGATCAATTAGTGACCAACAGGAGGAGGAATCTTGAAAGGCCTGTAGAAACATGGAGAGAGTTGAAAACTATCATGAGGCGGAGATTTGTACCTAGCCACTACTATAGAGACCTCTACCAAAAATTACAAAATCTTACACAGGGGTCTAAGAGTGTAGAGGATTACCATAAGGAGATGGAGGTAGCTATGATTCGAGCTAATGTAGTCGAGGATTAGGAGGCCACGATGGCTAGATTTTTGAGTGGGTTGAATAGGGAGATAGCCAATGTAGTTGAGTTGCAACATTATGTGGAGGTAGAGGACATGGTGCACATCGCTATGAAGGTTAAGAGGCAGTTAAAGAGAAAGGGTACAACAATGTACACTTCGGTTTCTAGCACTCCATGGAAATCAAAGTGGGATAAGAATGATGGAGTTGTAGCAAAGAGAAAGATTGAACCACCTAAGAAAAAAGATGAGGGTGAGGCTGAACCTCAAGAAAAAGAGAGAAAGAGTTGAAAAATAATTGTGAGATTGAAAGTTCAAAAAAAGAGGAGAGTGAAAGAAAAAAAGAGAGTGAAAATGAAAAAGAGAGTGAGAGGAAAAAAGAAAATGAGATTGAAATATCAAAAGAAAGAGAAAGTGAAAAAGAAAATAGAGAGGTGCCTAAGAGTCATGAAAAAAGAGTTGAGCCACATGAGGAAAAAGAAAGAGATTGTAGAGAGACACGAAAAAATAAAAGTGAGATTTTATGCTAAGGCAAGCTTTTATACTAAACAATTTAATGACTCTTTGCCTAGTGTTGTTGTTTCTTTGTTGCAGGGATATGAGGTCATGATTCCTAGCGGTGTGTTTAGTGGATTGCCACCTATTATGGAGATAGAGCGCTACATTGATTTTGTGCTAGGTACGACAATTCCTACTCGACCTCTCTTTGAAGAGCATGAGTCCTTGACGCACATGAAGGGACAAGGAGTATCTAGGATGGACCTTTTCAAATTCTTTAGAAAATTAATGATAATACATATAAAGTGGATCTTCCAAGTAAGTATCATGTTTCTGCTATTTTCAATGTAACTAACCGCTTTCCCTTTGATCCAGGTGGAGATTCGAGGTCGAATCCTTTTGAGGAGAGGGGGAATAATGGGCCCCAAGAAGGACTAGTTTTAAAGATCATTTGCAAGTTTCATATGGGCCAATTACAAGATCAAGAGCTAAGAAGATCAAGGAAGCAACGCAAGGATTGGTGCAATCCACTTGGGATGAGTCTAGCGAGCCCAACATTCAAGAGTGGCTTGAAGGATGGAATCCAATTTTGAATCATTTGATACAAGCTATGGAAAAGGGCTATAACATGACTTAAATGCCTTGGGCACTTCAAGGCTTTCAAGTTGTTTAAATCATTTAAATGACTTATTTTCTTAGTTTAGAATAATTGGGTTTTAGATGTTTGGTCCACATATGTCTTATTTATTATGAATTAGGGCTTTTGGGAAGGCCTTGTATTTTGGCCAATGGCTTATTTGGAAAGTTACATTTTTTGGAACTAGGGTTTACAAGAGATATTGTAGTGAGTTACTGTAGCGCCGTACAGTAGCCGCGGCACTGTTCATCCGAGGGTATTTTTGGGAAGCAATGGGTTTATTTTGGGCTAGGGTTTCAATTAGGTTTTGATTTAAAAACACTTTGTAGCCTCATTTGACAGTTTATGAAATTTGATGAATTATTCATTGTGAGTTGAGTTTTACTCATCTTGTTCTTAATTGAACTTTTAAACTTATCAAAAGTAAATCACAACCTTTGTGGCGTTACTCTTTGTAATCTGGGTTCTTGAGACAGGTTCTTCAACGGGTCTAGATTTTAATATAATCTAGGTTTTTAAAACGGGTTCTCATTGGGTCTAGATTCCCCATCCATTGACTTGAGTTTGGCTTTCTTGGGTGAGTTTTCAATTTGATTGTGGGTTTAAGGATTCCATTCCCGCGGGTTCATATCACTATGAGGACCATCTGAAACTGAAAAGTGAGGTTTCTCAAAAAAGAAAGTGTAAATGAGAGTGATAAAAAAAGAAAGTGTGAAAAAGAAATTGAGTAAAAAAGAAAGTAGAGAGGTTGCTGAGAGTAAAAATAAAAGAGTGTAGCCACAAGAGAAAAAAGTAAGAAAGTTTGCAGAGAGAAAAGGAAAGACAAAAGTGAGTTTCTATGCAAGAGAGAGTAAGGTAAAGAGGGCTTTCTTAGTAGATTGCCCTATTATTTTTCTTGTCGATAAAGAGTTGATACCCCATCCCCGGGCCAATCGGAGCACCTCTTATTTTTACCACTTTGCCCTTGATTAGTAGAGAACCAATTTAGTGTAAGTTGCAAACCTATGAGGTTAGAGTTTTCCAGTTGCAGGCTTCCCATGGTAATGCTAAGATCTTACGGTATGTATGGTACATCCCCGGCCAATCGGAGCACCTCTTATTTTTACCATTTTGCCCTTGCTTACTAGAGAACTAATTGAGTGCAAAGTGGCAAATATATGAGGTTAGAGTTTTTTGCTCGCAGGCTACTCATGGTAATAGCATGACCTTATAGTATGTTTGCCCCGTCCCCGGGCCAATAGGAGCACATCTTATTTTTACCACTTTGCCCCTGCTTAGTAGAGAACCGATTGAGTGCTAAGTGGCAAACTTATGAGGTTATAGTGTTTTGCTCCCGGGATGCCCATTGTATTACCATGAGCTTATAGGATGTATGCCCCATTCCTGGGCCAATCGGAGTGCCTATTATTTTGACCACTTTGCCTTGACTTGGTAGAAAACCAAGTGCAAAGTGGAAAAGTTATGAGGTTTGAGTTTTTTGCTCGCGAGCTTTCCATAGTAATAACATGACCTTATGGTATGTATGCCCCATCCTCGTTCAATTGGAGTACCTCTTATTTTTTCCACTTTGCCCTGGTTTAGTAAAGAACGGATTGAGTGCAAAGCGGCAAACTTATGAGGTTGGAGTTTATCGCTCGCGGCCTTCCCATTATAAAACCATGACCTTATGGTATGTATGTCCCATCCCAGGCCAATCAGAGCACCTCTTCTTTTTACGACTTTGCCCTTGCTTCTTAGAGAACCAAATAAGTGCAAAGTGCCAAACTTATGAGGTTGGAGTTTTTCGCTCGCGGGCTGCCCATTGTAATACCAAGACCATATGGTATGAATGCCCCTTCCCCGGGCCAATCGGATCACCTCTTATTTTTACCACTTTACCCTTGCTTAGTAGAGAACCAATTTAGTGCAAGTGGTAAAATTATGAGGTTAGAGTTTTCCGCTCGTGGTCTTCCCATCATAATACCATGACCTTACGGTATGTATGGTACATTTTCGAGCCAATCAGAGCACCTCTTATTTTTACTGCTAAGCATTTGCTTACTAGAGAACCACTTAAGTGCAAAGTGGCAAACTTATGAGGTTAGAGTTTTTCCCTAGTAGGCTGCCCATGGTAATGCCAAGACCTTATGGTATGTATGCCCCATCCCCGGGCAAATCGTAGTACCTCTTATTTTCACCACTTTGCCCTTGCTTTAGTCTAGAACCGATTGAGTTCAAAGTAGCAAACTTTTGAGGTTGGAGTTTCTTGCTCGTGGGATGCCCATTGCAATCCCATGACCTTATAGTATGTTTGCCCCATCCCTTGGCCAATCAGAGCACCACTTATGCTTACAACTTTGCCCTGGCTGAGTAGAGAACCGATTGAGTGCAATGTTGCAAAATTATGTGGTTGGAGTTTTTCGCTCGCGGGCTGCCAATGGTAAGAATATGACCTTATGGTATGTATGCCCCTTCCGTGGGAAAATCAGAGCACCTCTTATTTTCTAATTAGCCTTTGCTTAGTAGAGAACCAATTGAAAGCAAAGTGGCAAATTTAATGAGGTCGGGGTTTTTAGGTCACGGGCTGCCCATTTTAATTCCAAGTCCTTATGGTATGTATGCCTCATCTTCGGGCAAAAAGGAACACCTCTTATGTTCACCACATTGCCCTTGCTTTAGACAAGAACCGATTGAGTGCAAAGTAGCAAACTTATGAGGTTGGAGTTTTTCACTTGCGGGGTTCCCATTATAATCCTATGACCTTATGGTATGTATGCCCCATCCCTGGGCCAATCAGAGAACCTCTTATTTTTACCACTTTTCCCTTGCTTAGTAGAGACCCGATTGATTGGCCCATCCCAGGGCCAATCAAACCACTTCTTATTTTTTCCACTTTTCCTTGACTTAGCGGAAAACCAATTAAGTGCAAATTGGAAAAGTTATGAGGATGGAATTTTTCGCTTACGAACTGCTCAATGTAATATCACGACCATATGGTATGTATGCCACATCCCCGGATGAATCGGAGCACCTCTTATTTTTAGAACTTTGCCCTGGTTGGGTAGGACACCAATTATGTGCAAAGTGGCAAACTTATGATGTTGGAGTTTTTTGCTCGTGGGCTTCCCATTATAATACCATGACCTTATGGTATGTATATCCCCTCCCCAAGCCCATCGAAATAGCCCTTGTTGTTACCACTTTGCCCTTGCTTGGTAGAGAAGCAAATAAGTGTACAATGGCAAACTTATGAGGTTGGAGTTTTTTACTCGCGGGCTGCCCATTATAATACCAAGACCTATGTTATGAATTTCCCATCCTCGGGCCAATCGAAGCACTTCTTATTTTTACCGCTTTGTCCTTGCTTAGTAGAGAACCAATTTAGTGCAAGTGGCAAACTTATGAGGTTAGAGTTTTCCGCATGTATACATCCCAGGATAATAGCAAGACCTTACTATATGTATGGTACATTCCCGGGCTAGTCGGAGCACCTCTTATTTTTGCCACTTAGCCTTTGCTTACTAAAGAACCATTTGAGTGCAAAGTGGCAAACTTATGAGGTTGGAGTTTATCACTAGTGGGCTTCCCATGGTAATGGCATGACCTTATGGTATGTATGCCGCATCCCCGAGCTATTTGGAGCACATCTTATTTTTACCACTTTGCCTTTACTTATAGAAAACAAATTAAGTGCAAAGCAGAAAAATTATGAGGTTGGATTTTTTGGCTCGCTGTATGCCCATTGTAATATCATGACCATATGGTATGTATGGCCCATCCCCGGGCCAATCGGAGCATCTCTTAATTTTACCACCTTGCCCTTGCTTACTAGAAAACCAATTTAGTTCAGGTGAAAAACATATGAGGTTAGAGTTTTCCGCTTGTGGGTGTCCCATGGTAATAATAAGACCTTATGGTATGTATGGTACATCCCCGAGCCAATCGGAGCACCTCTTAGTTTTACCATTTTGCCATTGCTTTACCAGATAACAGATTGAGTGCAAAGTGGCAAAGTTATGAGGCTGATGTTTTTCCTTGCAGGCTGCCCATTTTAATACCAAGTTCTTTTGGTATGTATGCCCCATCTTTAGGCAACTCAGAGCACCTCTTAGTTTTGCCACTTTTTCCCTTGCTTCAATCGAGAACCGTTTAAGTGGACAGTGGCAAAACTATGAGGTTGGAATTTTTCGCTCGCGGTACAAAACCAATTGAGTGCAAAGTGGCAAACTTATGAGGTTGAAGTTTTTCACCCACGGGTAGTCCTTGGTAATACCATGACTTTATAGTATGTATGCCCTATCCCCAGGTCAATCAGAGCACTTCTTATTTTTACAACTTTGCCCTTGCTTTAGTAGATAACTGATTGAGTGCAAAGTGGCAAAGTTATGAGTTGGAGTTTTTTACTCGCGTGCTTCCATTATAATACCATGAATTTATGGTATGTATGCCCCATCCCCAGTCCAATCGGAGCACTTCTTATTTTTACCACATTGCCCTTACTTATAGAAAACAAATTAAGTGCAAAGTGGAAAAGTTATGAACTTGAAGTTTTTCGCTAGTAGGCTACCAATTGTAATATCATGACCTTATGGTATGTGGAAAACTAGAAAACCAATTTAGTTCAAGTGGCAAACTTATGAGATTAGAGTTTTCCACTCGCAGGCTTCCCATGGTAATAACAAGACCTTACGGTATGTATGGTATATCCCCAGGCCAATCGGAGCACCTCCTATTTTTACCACTTTGCCTTTGCTTTAGTAGATAACTGATTGAGTTCAAAGTGGCAATGTTATGAGGTTGAAGTTTTTCGCTCATCAGCTTCCCATTTTAATACCAAGTCCTTATGGTATGTAAGCCCCATCTCCAGGCAACTCGGAGCACCTCTTATTTTCATCAGTTTTCCCTTGCTTCAATCGAGAACCAATTGGGTGCACAGTGGCAAAACTATGTGGTTGGAGTTTTTCACTCGCGGGCTTCCCATTATAATCCTATGACCTTATGGTATGTATGTATGCCCCACCCCCGATCCAATTGGAGCACTGCTTATTTTTGCAACTTTGCCCTTGCTTTAGTAGATAACTGATTGAGTGCAAAGTGCCAAATTTATGAGGTTGGAGTTTTTTTCTCACGGGCTTCTCATTAAAATACCATGACGTGATGGTATGTATGCCCCATCCCTGATCCAATTTGAGCAACTCTTATTTTTACCACTTTGCCTTGACTGGGTAGAAAACCAATTGAGTGCAAAGTGACAAACTTATGAGGTTGGAGTTTTTAACTCACGGGTTGCCCATGGTATTACCATGACTTTATGGGATGTATGCCCCATCCCCGGGCCAATCAAAGTACTTCTTATTTTTACCACTTTGCCTTGACTTAGTAGAAAACCAATTAAGTGAAAAGTTGAAAAGTTATGAGGTTGGAATTTTTTGCTTGCGGGCTGCCCATTATAATAACATGACCTTATGGTTTGTATGCTCCATCCACAGGCCAATCGGACCATCTCTTATTTTTACCAATTTGCCTTTGCTTAGTAGAGAACCAATTTAGTGCGAGTGGCAAACTTGTGAGGTTGGAGATTTTTGGTCATGGACATTCCATTATAATCCCATGACCTTGTGGTATGTATGCCCCTTCGTGGGCCAATCGGAGCACCTCTTATTTTTACCACTTTTTCCTTGCTTTAGTAGATAACTGATTTCGTGCAAAGTGCAAACTTATGAGGTTGGAGTTTTTCGCTTGTGGGCTACCCATTTTAATACCAAGTCCTTATGGTATGTATGCCCTATCTCTGGGTAACTTGGAGCACCTCTTATTTTCACCTCTTTCCCTTGCTTTACTCGAGAACCGACTGAGTGCAAAGGGGAAAACATATGAGCTTTTATTATTTCTCTCGCGGGTTCCCATTATAATCACATGACCTTAAGGTAAGTATGGGACAGGCCAATCGCTGGTTCCCATTTTTACCACTTTGCCCTTTCTTTCGTTGTTAATTGATTGAGTGCAAAGTAAAAAAGTTATGATGTTGGACTTTTTCGCTTGCGGGCTTCCCATTATGATACCATGTCCTAATGGTATGTATACCCCATCCCTGGTCCAATCGGAGCACCTCTTATTTTTACCACTTTGCTCTGACTGGGTAGAAAACCAATTATGTTCCAAGTGGCAAACTTATGATGTTGGAGTTTTTCGCTCATGGGCTGCCCATGATGATACCATGACTTTATGGTCAAACGGAGCACCTCTTATTTTTCTCATTTTGCCCTAGAAAACCAATTAAGTGCAAGGTGGAAAAGTTATGATGTTGGAGTTTTTCGCTCGCGGACTTGTTCATTGTAATATCATGACCTTATGGTATGTGTGCCCCATCCCCAGGCCAATCAGAGCATCTCTTATTTTTACCACTTTGCCCTTGCTTTGTAGAGAACCAATTCAGTGCAAGTGGCAAACTTATGAGGTTGGAGTTTTTTGCTTGCGGGCTTCCCATTATAATGCCATGACCTTATGGTATGTATGTACCATCCCCGGGCCAATGGGAGCACCTCTTATTTTTACCACTTTTCCCTTACTTAGTAGAGAACCAATTCAGTGCAAGTGGCAAACTTATGAGGTTGGAGTTTTTCGTGTGTGGGCTTCCCATTATAATGCCATGACCTTATGGTATGTATGTCCCATCCCCCGGCCAATTGGAGCATCTCTTATTTTTACCACTTTGCCCTTGCTTAGTAGAGAACCAATTCAGTGCAAGTGGCAAACTTATGAGGTTGGATTTTTTGCTTGCGGGCTTCCCATTATAATGATATGACCTTATGGTATGTATGTCCCATCCCCGATCCAATCAGAGCATCTCTTATTTTTACCACTTTTCCCTTGCTTAGTAGAGAACCAATTGAATGCAAAGTAGAAATCTTATGAGGTTGGAGTTTTTCCCTCACGCTGCCCATGGTAATACCATGACCTAATGGTATGTATACCCCATCCCCAGGCAATCGGAGCACCTCTTATGTTTACCACTTTGCCCTACCTTAGTAGAGAACCAATTCAGCGCAAGTGGCAAACTTATGAGGTTTGAGTTTTTCGCGTGCGGGCTTCCCATTATAATGTCATGACCTTATGGTATGTATGTCCCATCCCCCGGCCAATTGGAGCATCTCTTATTTCTACCACTTTGCCCTTACTTAGTAGAGAACCAATTGAATGCAAAGTGGAAATCTTATGAGGTTGGAGTTTTTCCCTCATGCTGCCCATGGTAATACCATGACCTAATGGTATGTATGCCCCATCCCCAGGCAATCGGAGCACCTCTTATGTTTACCACTTTGCCCTACCTTAGTAGAAAACCAATTGAATGCAAAGTGGAAAATTTTATGCGGTTAAAGCATTTTGCTCGCGGGCTGTCCATTTTAATACCAAGTCCTTATGGTATGAATGCCCCATATCCAAGCAAATCAGATGTAGCACCCTGCTTCCCAATAAAGACATTTTAGAATTTTCGGAGAGCCAGTGTGCTACTACTAAATTTGAACTTAAAAAGTTTTCTTTTTAACAACACATCAGATGTGAAAAATTCCATAAATAAAATAAATTTTATTAAATACTTAAAATCTAAATTAGAGTCTGTGGAAGCACTTATTAAAAATACAAAAGTCTCATGTGCTTATCAGAATAATTTATTTAAACCTTAAACCATAAAACTAATCAAAGCATAATCTATCTAGGCCTCTGCCTCGCCTCCTGGGGTCAAGTCCTGTCCTGTAGTCTCATCCTCATAAATCTCATCACCTGGGGTGGTTTAAAAGACATAAAAACATACAAAAATGAGTTGAATACTCAATAAGCAATACATAAACATAATAAATATAAGGTTTCTTGAAAACTTGCATACGCATAAATACATACATAATTAACATGAATATGAACATGAACTTATCTTTCACTTGTTATAGGCCGTTACCCACTGTTGACCCCCATGAGTTAAGGTTAGCGAATTTAAGTAGATTCTGATTCTGCTCGTGACCATGGGTTGTGGAATCCATACATAAGGAAGACATACTGGGTGCACTACCAACATGTACGACCTATCAATGCAATATGCCCATAACATAGGTACCGTCTTCATATCATAACATAGGTCGTTATGTATCTTATCATTCATACTTCATCATAATCATACTTGCATAGTTGTCATATCATAGATTTCTTTTAGAAATTGCCTACATACTTGTCATATCTTGTCATATCATATCATAGATTTCAAATGAAATCGCATTCTTTTATAATTTTCATGATACATGTTTCCTCACATAAAATCATGACTTTTCATAAATATTTTAATGTATAAATCTTCACATAAATTATGCATGGTCTTTTATAAATTGTTTTAATGCATAACTCCTACATAAAATCATGACTTTTCGTAAATCTTTTGATGCATAACTCCTTTCATAAAATCATGAATTTTTATAAATAACTTAATGCATAAGTCTTCATATAAAATCATAGATTTTCATAATTTTATCATGTCTTGGGTACGTAAAAAGGGGCTTCCAATGGAGGGTGTATGATTGAATTGCATTATTGCATATTTTATACATTTAAAATCAATATATTTTTAATTATTTTATTATTTTATCATTGGTTTTAGATGAGAAAATGGTTAAAAGGAATAAATCCAAGTTGTGATTTAAACTGATTAAAAGCATAGTTTATGCTTAATTTTATAACTTATGATTTAATTGGACAATATTTATTCACATGCACAACACACTTTTAATATTTTATTCTCCATCTTTTGTCTAATTTTATTTTTATTTTCAATTATTTATTTATTTTAGTTTCTTTGTCTAGTTTTATTTTAGTTTCTTTAATTATTTATTTTGCTTTATCCAAGTTTTATTTTTATTATTTTATTTTATGTTTTACAGGTTTTGATAAACGACAGGTCGTTTTTGTCGATGAACAAAATGACATGTCGTTTGTTTCTAGGAATTGAAACTGTCATCTGCTAAACGACTTGTCGTTTAGTCCATAGACAAAAATGACAAGTCGTTTAGGGTCATCTTCAACCTCTGCACCCCTGCGTATTGTGCAGTGCATGCAGTGCACCACCAAGCTCCTCCACGGCACAACACACATCCAACAGCCACTGCACTGCATCCGAAAGACAGAAGCACCATCCACCTCTGTTTTCACACCCAAAACAGAGCATGCCAAGCCCCACCGTAGCATCAAGCGCACCACTGCCCCGCTGCACCATCACCATGCATGCCCTGTAGCAAACCACCTTGACCCACTTCCATGAACGGCCTCCTCCTCCGAAAGCCCAGCGCCCACGACCGAAGCCTCCATGGTAGCGCCATCACCTTCACCCATCGCTGCACCTGGACGAACCACGAGAAGAGCAACACAACCTTCCACAACAGTGAGCTATGCATTCACGCAATGGCCAACTCACAAAAAAATAAAATGCATGCAGGACAACACATGGGCAATAACGAGGACACGAGTTGATGGAATAATAGAGAAACACATGCACATGAAGCTTTAGGTGTGAAAGAAATGAGTGGGGGACATGGGCCAGCGACAGACGAAAGATGCAAAAGAAAATAAAAGAAAAGGAAACACATGGAACATTATTGGCTTTTTGGTGGTGGACGAAAACATGCAGCTCATTCGGTCTGTAAAGAAATAATTCAAAGGAGCACTCAAGGGAAGAAATAAATAAAAAAATGCAGACCTCATCTTTTCGATTCTATATAAGGGAGGGGAATTCGAGATTAAACACATTACTTCGGACAGACAGTTTGGTTCTTGAGAGAATTTGCTTGTGGATAGCTAAGTCCAAGTAAAGCTAGGGATGAACTTGCACAATTGAGGGTGCTTTTAGTTTATTTTTGATTCATGTGATTGTTCTTTATTAATGCAAACTCTTATTTATCATTCTCTAATTATCAATAGTATTTTTTTATCTCCAAATAATCTTGGAATTGATTCCTTTCATAGATTCAGTCATGCTTTTTCTATAGAATGGTTAAGATTCTTGATTATGTTTGGATTAATTCATTGTCTTTATTGATTTAACTCTTTGCTGCAGTATTGCCCCTAGGTATATCGTCGTCGCTAGAGTTTGTCAATAAAGATGATAATTCACAGAGTTTTAAAAAGTAGTGAATGATTTATCAAGAGTTATTTTTCGATTAAAATGGTTTGTAGTTCTATATCTTCCAATTGGAGACTTTGGATAAATCTCCAATTGAGTAATTCACTTAATCAAGAATAAATATAAATACCCGATTTGTGCAAGGAATTCCTAATGCTTTACTATTTATAATTTGAGTGATCCCTATTTTTATCCCTGTAATTTTATTTGCTAAATCACATTAAAGCCAATACTTTCTTATTAATCATTAAATATTTTCCTTTAGTTCTTTTTATTATTTGTTGTGTTTTCTTTAATCTGTCTCCCTGAGAAATCGACACCCAAAGCTGTGCTACAACTACCGCGTTATTCTTTGGGCGTAATCAGTGTACATGCATAACACTTTTATAAAAGAAGAGCAGTTTACCGTACATATGTGTAAGGTATGATTATGCTACTTACCTTACAGCGCGAATCCACTATTTTCAGCATGTAATCGGTCACCTATACAATGAGTGTGTAATTTTCATAAATATCCCAATCGAACATGTATTTAAAGATTTAACCCTAAAACACAATTAACCTATTTTAATTCTTCAATACTTAAAATTCTCCTAATCCCTAAAATACCATCGTTTCCCTAAACTCATCAACAAATAGTTGATATTCGCTTACCCTAATTTTAATTCAATACAAGTCTATTTAAGAAACAAGCCTATCCCACTTAAGTAATATAACCATCGCTCTAATAAAAATATTATCAAGCCCAAAATTATTTAGAACACAAATACAGCCTATTAACATACATGTTTATCTTCATGATAATTTAAAAATAACTCAACTCTAATTAAGATCCTAATACACCTTCTTAGGCTCATTATATTACAAACTAACTCAAAGGGAAAAATTTTCATATTGTTACATACATGTTTTCTTTCATTTGAAACCATGCAATTATGTACAGGGAGTGCAGGGCTTATCGAGAGCTTGGCATGAGGCTGGGTTGCACCTCGATGGCGGCAAGCGCGATGGCACTCCGGCGAGTTGGGCGTTTGTTTCCAATTGAGAAACTATCAACTAGGAAACTAAATGGATGACAATAAGAACGTATACCGAGAGGATTGAGGCATGAACGGTGATAGGATCCAAACCGGATGAGATTGCTAATACTGAACAGGATAATGGTTTTATCTAAGAATCTTATTCAAACTGAAAGTCTGACAATATCGGACTACATGCACGCATGGACTTGGGAAAGAAATTCAAAAATATAAACACTATCTAGAACTTGTCTTAAAACATATCTCAATTTAATAAAAAGAAAAAAAAATTAATCCTACTTCATCCATAAAAATATTAACCAAAAAAATTAATCCAATTATTGAACCCAATAAAATATCTATAATTATTTCTAATAATATAGGATTGGGTCGTTACATCAGAGCACCTCTAATTTTTCCCAGTTTTCCCTTGCTTTAGTCGAGAACCGATTGAGTGCAAAGTGGTGAACTTATGAGGCTGGATTTTTTCGCTCGCAGGCTTCCCATTATAATGCCATAACCTTATGGTATGTATGTCCCATCCCCAGGCCAATCGAAGCACCTCTTATTTCTACCACTTTGCCCTAGCTTAGTAGAGAACCAATTGAGTGCAAAATTGAAATCTTATGAGGTTGGAGTTTTTCCCTCGCAGGCTACCCATGGTAATACCATGACCTTATGGTAAGTATGCCCCATCCCCGGGCCAATCAGAGCACCTCATATGTTTACCACTTTGCCCTGATGTTTTAGAAAACCAATTGAATGCAAAGTGGCAAATTTTATGCAGTAGGAGTTTTTCGCTTGTGGGCTCCCCATTCATATCTGGGATAATCAGAGTTCCTCTTATTTTCCCCACTTTCCCCTTACTTTAGTCGAGAACTGATTGAGTGCAAAGTGGCAAACTTATGAGGTTGGAGTTTTTTGGTCGTGGGCTTCCCATTATAATCCCACGACCTTATAGTATTTATGCCCCATTCCTGGGCCAATCGGAGCACATCTTATTTTTACCACTTTGCCCTTGCTTTAGTAGATAACTGATTGAGTACAAAGTGACAAAGTTATGAGGTTGGAATTTTTAGCTCGCGGGATGCCCATTTTAATACCAAGTCCTTAGGGTATGTATGTATGCCCCATCTCCGGGCAAATCTGACACCTCTTATTTTCACCACTTAGCCCTCGCTTTAGTCGAGAACCGATTGACTACAATGTGGCAAACTTATGAGGTTGGAGTTTTTCGCTCACAGGCTTCCCATTATAATCCCATGACCTTATGGTATGTATGCCCCATCTCCGGTCTAATCGGAGCACCTCTTATTTTTACCACTTTGCCCTGACTGCAAAGTGGTAAACTTATGAGTTGGAGTTTTTCGTTCGCGGGCTGACCCTAGAAATACCATGACTTTATGGTATGAATGCCCCATCCCAGGGCCAATCGGAGCACTTCTTATTTTTACCACTTTGCCCTTACTTAGTAGAAAACCAATTAAGTGCAAAGTGGAAAAGTTATGAGGTTAGAGTTTTTCCCTCGCGGGCTGCCCATTATAATACCAAGGCATTATGGTATGTATGCCCCATCCAATCGGACCATCTCTTATTTTTACCACTTTTCTGTTGCTTAGTCAAGAACAAATTTAGTGTAAGTGGCAAACTTATGAGGTTGGAGTTGTTATCTCGCGGGCTTCCCATTAAAATCCCATGACCTTATGGTAGGTATGCCCCATTCCCGGGCCAATCAGAGCACCTCTTATTTTTACCACTTTGCCCTTGCTTTAGTAGAGAAGTGATTGTGTGCAAAGTGGCATTGTTATGAGGTTGGAGTTTTTAGCTCGCAGGCTGCCCATTTGAATACCAAGTCCTTGTGGTATGTATGCCCGATCTCCAGGGAACTCGGAGCACCTTTACTTTCACCACTTCGCCCTTAATTCAGTCGAGAACCTATTGAGAGCAAAGTGGCAAACTTATGAGCTTTGATTTTTTTCGCTCGCGGGCTTCCCATTATAATCAGATGACCTTATGGTATGTATACGCCATCCCCAGGCCGCTCGGATCACCTCTTATTTTTACTTACCACTTTACCCTTTCTTTAGTAGATGATTGAGTGCAAAGTGAAAAAGTTATGATGTTAGAGTTTTTCGCTCGTGGGCTTCCCATTATAATACCAAGGCATTATAGTATGTATGCCCCATCCCCAGACCAATCAGAGCACCTCTTATGTTTAGCACTTTAACCTGGATTAGTAGAGAATCGATTGAGTTTAAAAGTGGCAAACCTATGATGTTGGAGTTTTTTGCTCGTGGGCTTCCCATTATAATACCAAGACATTATGGTATGTATGCCCCATCCCTGGGCTAATTGGAGCACCTCTTATTTCTACCACTTTTCCATTTCTTAGCAGAGAACCAATTTAGTGCAAGTGGCAAACTTATGAGGTTAGAGTGTTCCGCTCGTGGGCTTGCAATGGTAATACCAAGACCTTACGGTATGTATGGTACATCCTCGGGCCAATCAGAGCACCTTTTATTTTTACCACTTAGCCTTTGCATACTAGAGAACCATTTGAGTGCAAAGTGGCAAACTTATAAGGATTGAGTTTTCACTCGCGGCCTTCCCAATGTAATACCATAACCTTTATGGTATGGATGCACCATCTCCGGGCCAATCGGAGCACCTCTTATTTTTACCACTTTGCCCTTGCTTAGTAGAGATTTGATTGAGTGCTGAGTGGCAAACTTACAAGGTTGTAGTTTCTCGCTCACGGGCTTCCCATTATAATACCATGACCTTATGGTATGTATGTCCCGTCATAGGGCCAATTGAAGCACCTCTTATTTTTACCACTTTGTCCTTGCTTAGTAGAGAACCAATTGAGTGCAAAGTGGCAAATTTATGAGGTTGGAGTTTTTCCCTCGTGGGCTGCATACCAAGACCTTATGGTATGTTTGCCCCATCCCAGGGCCAATCGGAGCACCTCTTATTTTTACCACTTTCCCTTGCTTTGTAGTGAAACAATTTAGTGCAAGTGGCAAACTTATGAGATTAGAGTTTTCTGCTCACGGGCCTCCTATGGTAATACCAAGACCTTATGGTATCTATGGTACATACAGGCCAATTGGAGTTCCTCTCATTTTTACCACTTTGCCTTTGCTTACTAGAGAACTAATTGAGTGCAAAGTAGCAAACTTATGAGGTTGGAGTTTTTTGCTCGCGGACTGCCCATGGTAATACCATCACCTTATGATATGTATGCCCCATCCCCCTACCAATCAGATCACCTTTTATTTTTACCACTTTGCCTTTGCTTACTAGAAAACTAATTGAGTGCAAATGGCAGACTTATGAGGTTGGGGCTTTTTGCTCACGGGCTGCCCTTGGTAATACCATGACCTTATGGTATGTATGCCCCATCCCCTGCCAATAAGATCACCTTTATTTTTACCACTTCGCACTTGTTTAGTAGAGAGCCGATTGAGTGCTAAGTGGCAAACTTATGATATTGGAGTTTCTTGCTCGCGGGCTGCCCATTGTAATTCCAATTCCTTATGGTATGTATGCCCCATCTCCGGGCGAATTGGAGCACCTCTTATTTTCACCACTTTGCCCTGACTTGATAGAAAACCAATTAAGTGCAAAGTGTTATGAGGTTGGTGTTTTTCGCTCGCGAGCTTCCCTATTATAATACCATGACTTTATGGTTATGTATGCCCATCTCCGAACCAATCTAGGCAGCTCTTATTTTTATGACTTTTCCCTTGCTTGGTAGAGAACCAAATAAGTGCAAAGTGCCAAACTTATGAGGTTGGAGTTTTTCACTCGCAGGCTTCCCATTATAATACCAAGGCATTACAGTATGTATGCCCCATCCCTGGGCCAGTCAGAGTACCTCTTATGATTACCAGTTTAACCTGGCTTAGTAGAGAACTAATTGAGTGCAAAGTGGAAAACTTATGAGGTTGGAGTTTTTTGCTCGTGGGCTGCCCATTGTAATACCAAGACTTATGGTATGAATTTTCCATCCTCGAGCCAATCGAAGCCCCTCTTATTTTTACCACTTTGCCCTTTCTTAGTAGAGAACCAATTTAGGGCAAGTGGCAAACTTATGAGGTTAGAGTTTTCCGCTCGCAAACTTCCCATGGTAATACCAAGACCTTAAAGTATGTATGGTACATTCCCAGGCAAGTCGGAGCACCTATAATTTTTTCCACTTAGCCTTTGCTTACTAAAGAACCACTTGACTTCAAAGTGGCAAACTTATGAGGTTGGAGTTTATCGCTAGCGGGCAGCCCATGGTAATGGCATGACCTTATTTTATGTATACCGCATCCCTGGGCTATTCAGAGCACCTCTTATTTTTACCACTTTACCCTCACTCAGTAGAGAACCGATTGAGTACTAAGTGGCAAACTTTTGAGGTTTGAGTTTTTCCCTCGTGGGCTGCCCATTATAATACCATGAACTTATAGTTTGTATGCCCCATCCCCGGGCCAATCGGAGCAACTCTTATGTTTACAACTTTGCCTTAGCTTCGTAGAGAACTGATTGAGTGCAAAGTGGTAAACTTATGAGGTTGGAGTTTTTCAATTGTGGGCTTCCCATTATAATTCCATGACCTTAAGGTATGTATGTCTCGTCCCCAGGTGAATCAGAGCAGCTCTTATTTTTAACCCTTTGCCCTTGCCTGGTAGAGATCCAAATAAATGCGAAGTGCCAAACTTGTGAGATTGGAGTTTTTCGCTCGCGGGCTACCCATTGTAATACCAAGACCTTATGATTTGTATGCCCCATCCCCGGGCCAATCGGAGCACCTCTTATTTTTACCACTTTGCTCTTGCTTTAGTAGATAACTGATTGAGTGCAAAGAGGCAAAGTTATGAGGATGGAGTTTTTCACTCACGGGTTGCCCATTTTAATACCAAGTCCTTATGGTATGTATGGCCCATCCTCGGGCCAATTGGAGCATCTCTTATTTTTACCACCTTGCCCTTGCTTACTAGAAAACCACTCTAGTTCATGTGGCAAACTTATGAGGTTAGAGTTTTCCGCTTGTGGGCTTCCCGTGGTAATAACAAGACCTTACGGTATGTATGGTACATCCCTGGGCCAACGGAGCACCTCTGATTTTTACTACTTTGCCAGTACTATAGTAAATAACTGATTTAGTGCAAAGTGGCAAAGTTATGAGGTTGAAGTTTTTTGCTCGCGGGCTGCACATTTTAATATCAAGTCCTTATGGTATGTATGCCCCATCTCCAGGCAACTCGAAGCACCTCTTATTTTTACCACTTTGACATGCTTCAGTTGAGAACTGATTGAGTGCACAGAGGCAAAACTATGAGGTTGGAGTTTTTCGCTCGCACGCTTCTTATCATAATCCCATGACCTTATGGTATGTCTGTATGCCCCTTCCCCGGGCCAATTGGAGCACCTCTTATTTTTACCACTTCATCCTTGCTTTTGTAGATAATTGATTGAGTGCAAAGTGACAAAGTTATGAGGTTGGACTTTTTTCGCTCACAGGCTACCCATGGTAATACCATGACTTTATGGTATGTATGCCCCATCCCAGGGCCAATCGAAGCACTTCTTATTTTTACCACTTTGCCTGGACATAGTAGAAAACCAACTATGTGCAAAGTGGAAAAGTTATGAGGTTGGAGTTTTTTGCTCATGGGTTACCCATTGTAATATCATGACCTTATAGTTTGTATGCCCCATCCCCAGGTCAATTGGACCATCTCTTATTTTTACCACTTTGCCCGGGCTTAGTGGAGAGCCAATTTAGTGCAAGTGTCAAACTTATGAGGTTGGAGTTTTTCCCTCGTGGGCATCCCATTATAATCCCATGACCTTATGGTATTGATGCCCCATCCTCGAGCCAATTGGAGCACCTCTTATTTTTACCAGTTTGCCTATGCTTCAGTAGATAACTAATTGAGTGCAAAGTGGCAAAGTTATGAGGTTGGAGTTTTTTGCTCACAGGCTGCTCATTTTAGTACCAAGTCCTTATGGTATGTATGCCCCATTTTCGGGCAACTCAGGGCACCTCTTACTTTCACCGTTTTGCCCTTCCTTCAATCTAGAATCAATTGAAAGCAAAGTGGCAAACATATGAGCTTTGATTTTTTTGCTCACGGGCTTCCCTTTATAATCAGATGACTTATGGTATGTATGCCCCACCCCCGGGCCACTCTGAGCCCCCATATTTTTACCACTTTGCCCTTACTTTAGTAGATAACTAATTGAGTGCAAAATGGCAAAGTTATGAGGTTGGAGATTTTCGCTCGCGGGCTTCCCATTAAAATACCATGACCTGATGAATAGT
Source organism: Cyclocarya paliurus (assembly GCA_029856935.1). Classification (NCBI taxonomy): domain Eukaryota; kingdom Viridiplantae; phylum Streptophyta; class Magnoliopsida; order Fagales; family Juglandaceae; genus Cyclocarya; species Cyclocarya paliurus. Next base: position 12,476,565 of record CM056956.1, on the reverse strand, counting down.
ATTGCGGCTGCTACAGTAGCTCACTACAGTACCCCCTCTTTAAACCCTAGTTCCTAAAATGTAATTTTCCAAATAAGCCATTGGTCAAAATACAAGGCCTTCCCAAAAACTCTAGTTTATAAAAATTAGACATATGTGGGCCAAACATCTAAAACCCAATTATTCTAAACTAATAAAATAAGTCCTTTAAATGATTTAAACAATTTGAAAGCCTTCAAGTGCCCAAGGCCTTTAAGTCATGTTTTTGCCCTCTTCCATAACTTGTATCAAATGATTTAGAATTGAATCTTCATCCTTCAAGCCCATTTTGAATATTGGGCTCTTGCTTGACTCGTCCCATGTGGATTGCATCTATCCTTGCATTGCTTTCTAAACCCTAGTTCCTAAAATGTAATTTTCTAAATAAGCCCTTGGCCCAAATACAAGGCCTTCCCAAAAACTCTAGTTTATAAAAATTAGACATATGTGGGCCAAACATCTAAAACCCAATTATTCTAAACTAATAAAATAAGTTTAAATCATTTAAACAATTTGAAAGCCTTCAAGTGCCCAAGGCCTTTAAGTCATGTTTTTGCCCTTTTCCATAACTTGTATCAAATGATTTAGAATTGGATCTTCATCCTTCAAGCCCATTTTGAATGTTGGGCTCTTGCTTGACTCATCCCAAGTGGATTGCATCTATCCTTGCATTGCTTCCTTGATCTTCTTAGCTCTTGATCTTGTAATATGCCCATATGGAACTTGCAAAGGATCTTTAAAACTAGGTCCATCTTGGTTCTCATCATTACCCATTATAATACCATGATCTTATGGTATGTATGCCCCATCCCTAAGCCGATCGGAGCACCTCTTATGTTTACCACTTTAACCTGGCTTAGGAGAGAACCGATTGAGCGCAAAAATGGCCAACTTACGATGTTGGAGTTTTTTGCTCACGGGCTTCCCATTGTAGTACCTAGACAATATGGTATGTATGCCACATCCCCAGGCCAATCGGAGCACCTCTTATTTTTACCACTTTTCCATTTCTTTAGTAGAGAACTAATTTTGTGCAAAGTGAAAAAAATTTCATGTTGGAGTTTTTCACTAGCGGGCTTCCCATTATAATACCATGATCTTATGGTATGTATGCCCCATCTCCAGTCTAATTGGAGTCCCTGACTGGGTATAACACCAATTGAACGCAAAGTGGCAAACTTATGAGGTTGTGATGGGAACCAAGGTGGACCTAGTCTTAAAGATCATTTGCAAGTTCCAGATGGGTTAATTACAAGATCAAGAGCCAAGAAGATTAAGGAAGCAATGCAAGAATTGGTGCAATCCACTTGGGATGAAGCTAGCACGAGCCCAACACTCAATATGGGCTTGCAAGAAGGAGAACTAGTTATGATCCACTTGATTCAAGCTGTGGAAGACAAGACATAGAGATAGGCCCTATTACTATTAGAGGCTTTTAATTTGGTATTTTAATAGTTTAGAATAAGTGGATTTGAGGATACTTGGCCCACATATGTCTTATTTCTTATGACTTAGGGTTTTTTAAAAGGCCTTGTATTTTGGCCAAGGGCTTAATTGGAAAGTTACATTTTTGGAACTAGGGTTTACAAGAGGTACAGTAGCGAGTTACTGTAGCATCGTACTGTAGCCGCGGCATTGTTCATCCGAGGGTATTTTTGGAAGCAAGGGTTTATTTTGGGCTAGGGTTTCAACTAGGTTTTGGTTTAAAAACACTTTGTAGCCTCATTTGGAAGGTTAGACAATATTGAATTTTCATTGTGAGTGACTTTACTCCTCTTGTTCTTGATTGAACTTTTGAACTTATCAAAGGCAAATCACAACCTTTGTGGCATTCTTTCTTGTAATCTGAGTTCTTGAGACGGGTTCTTCATCGGGTCTAGATTTTAATATAATCTAGGTTCTTGAAACGAGTTCTCATCGGGTCTAGATCCTCCATCCATTGACTTGATTTTGGCTTTCTTGGGTGTGTTTTCAAATTGATTGTGGGTTCAAGGGATTCCTTTCCCGCGGGTTCATATCATTTGGTATCAAAGCTCGGTTTCCAATCAGGTCTGATTCTATCTTTTATTTCTTGCATATTGAATTCTAGGGCTTCATTGTTTTAGGGTTTAGAAAAAAAAAAGAAAAAAAAAGTGTAAAAATTTCCTTCATCCTAGGGCTGCCGAATTTCTCATTATTTTCTAGGGTTACCTTGTTATTTGATTAGCCTTGCCTTGTTCTTTGTTAGGGTCTTTTTCAATTGCTTATTCCTGTGATTATGATCATTTCAGTTGGTGGAAAGAAAAGAAAAGAAAAGAAAGGAAAGGAAAAGAAAAAAAAAATCGTCCAAAAAAAAAAACTGAAATTTATTCTTGAGCCTTATCATCAAAGGGGACGCATACATCATTATAGTTGGTATCTTGTCTTATAGTTACTCTTTCGTTCATATAATTTCCTTGATTCTTGTGTCGTTTTTATTCCTTCTGTATTTTTCTTGTTCTTGTTTCTTAGACCTAATTACTAGTTGGGATAAAATAAGGTTGCATTGTCTTGATTGAATTCAATTAGTTCTTAAAGAACTTGTGTGGGAAAACTCTTGAGGTAAAAGGCAAGAGAGTGTGAGACTATTATCCGGAAAAAACCAATTAAGAGTGAAACACAAGTGGAGTGTCATTATTCGAGTGTAAACACGTAAGAGAGTGTGTGAGGTTTTCCACTAACATTCTTTTTGTGTAACACATTACTATATCTCATAGGAGTGACTCATCACCAAAAGGGATGACAGATAACACGTCCTTTGTGTTGCTAGCCATGCAAAAATAGTTTGAGCGGTTGAACTTTGTGTTGGGTGAAGTTAGGGATAGGATGGATCATCAAGAAGCACCAATTAGAAATCTACAAGGTGGGAGAGATAGGAGGCGACGTGAGCTTAGGGTTGAAAATGAGTATGAGCATGAAGTAGATGGTGAGGATGAGGAAGATTTAGAATCTGAAGTTGGGTCAAGTAGACATAGAAGAGTTAGGCGTGAAAGACGACTTGAGGGGAACCTAGGAGGTCGGGATGGTATAGATAGAGACCTTGGGAGCATCAAAATGAAAATACCATCTTTCCAAGGTAGAATTGATCCGGAGGTTTATCTAGAGTGGGAGAAAAAATAGAGTTGGTGTTTGATTGTCATAATTACTCTAAGGAGAAGAAAGTGAAGTTGGCGGTAATTGAGTTCACTGACTATGCTATTATTTGGTGGGATCAATTAGTAACCAATAGGAGGAGGAATTATGAGAGGCCTGTAGAGACGTGGGGAGATTTGAAAGCTTTCATGAGGTGGAGATTTGTACCTAGCCACTAATATAGGGACCTTTACCAGAAGCTCTAAAATCTTACACAAGGGTCTAGGAGTGTAGAGGATTACCATAAGGAGATGGAGGTGGCGATGATACGGGCTAATGTAGAGGAGGACCAAGAGGCCACCATGGCTAGATTTTTGAGTGGTTTGAATAAGCACATAGCCAATGTAATTGAATTGGAGCATTATGTGGAGATAGAGGACATGGTTCACATGGATATAAAGGTGGAGAGGTAGTTAAAGAGAAAAGGGACAGCAAGGTACACTCCAGTTTCTAGCAATACTTGGAAATCAAAGTGGGATAGGAACGATCTAGCTGAAGCAAAGAGAAAGACCGAACCACCTAAGGGAAAAGATGAGAGAACTAGCAACAAACGCCAAGGTAGAATCTCAACCTTCATGGAATAGAGATATTAAATGTTTTAAGTGTTTGGGTTCAGGGCACATCGCTTCTCAATGTCCAAACAGGCGGGTGATGATTATGCGTGACAATGGGGAGGTGATGACTGAGAGTGGGGATGATAGTGATTAGGTGCCTGAGTTGGTTGATGCTAGTGATGATGATGGAGTGGTATACCCCGTGACAGGTGAGTGTCTTGTTGCCAGACGTGCTCACAATATACATATTAAGGTGGATGATACAGAGCAACAGAGAGAGAACATTTTTCATACTAGATGCCACGTCAACAATAAGGTATGTACTATGATCATTGATGGGGGAGTTGTACTAATGTGGCTAGCACTACTTTGGTTGAGAAATTGAATTTACCAACCTTAAAACACTCAAGACCATACAAATTGCAGTGGTTGAATGATTATGGAGAGGTTAGGGTGGATAGACAAGTGTTAGTTACTTTTTCAATTGGAAAATATTAGGATGAGGTGCTTTGTGATGTTGTGCCTATGCATGCTGGCCATATTTTGTTAGGGAGGCCATGGCAGTATGATTGGAGGGTGACACATGATGGGTTCAAGAACATGCACGACTTTGTAAAGGAGGGCAAAACAATCAAGCTTGCTCCTTTAACTCCAAGCCAAGTCTATGAGGACCAACTGAAATTGAAAAGTGAGGTTGCTCAAGAAAGAAAAAGTGAAAATGAGAGTGATCAAAAAAGAAAGAGTGAAAAAGAGATTGAGCAAAAAAGAAAGAGTGAGAGTGAAAATGAGCACAAAAGAAAGAGTGAAAAAGAAAGTAGAGAGGTGGCTGAGAGTAAAGAAAAAAGAGTGGAGCCACGAGAGAAAAAAGAAAGAGAGTCTGCTAGGAGAAAAGGAAAGACAAAACTGAGTTTCTATGCAAGAGAGAGTGAGGTTAAGAGGGCTTTCTTCACAGATCGCCTTATGATTTTTCTTGTCTATAAAGAGTCTTATCTTAATGTTGATGAAACTAACCAGTCTCTTCCTAGTTTGGTTATATCTATGTTGCAGGAGTTTAAGGATGTATTCCCAGAGGAGATGCCTAATGAGTTACCACCCATTAGAGGCATTGAGCACCAGATTGATTTTGTGCCCAGAGCTGCTATTCCAAACCGACCAGCCTATAGGAGTAATCCAGAGGAGACAAAGGAGCTTCAGAGGCAAGTTGAGCATTTGATGAGCAAGGGGTACGTGAGGGAGAGCATGAGCCCATGTGCAGTACCAGTGCTACTAGTGCCAAAGAAGGATGGGACGTGGAGGATGTGTGTTGATTGCAGGGCGGTCAACAATATCACGGTAAAGTATCGCCATCCCATTCCTAGATTAGATTATATGCTTGATGAATTGCATGGCTCATTTATTTTCAGTAAAATTGATCTTAAAAGTGGGTACCATCAAATTAGAATGAAAGAGGGTGATGAATGGAAAACTGCTTTTAAGACTAAGTATGGGCTTTATGAATGGTTGGTTATGCCATTTGGACTTACAAATGCGCCCAGTACTTTCATGAGATTAATGAACCATGTCCTACGTGCATTCATAGGAAAGTTTGTGGTTGTGTACTTTGATGATATCCTAGTGTACAGCAAGGACTTAAATGAACGTATTGAGCATCTGAGATACGTGTTTGATGTGTTAAGATGTGAAAAGTGGTATGCTAATTTCAAGAAATGTACCTTTTGCATGGAAAAAGTTGTTTTTCTTGGTTATGTTGTTAGTACAAAAGGTATTGAGGTGGATGAAGAGAAAGTCAAGGCCATCAAGGAGTGGCCAACGCCAAAAAGCATCACTGAGGTAAGAAACTTTCATGGTTTAGCCAGCTTTTATCAACATTTTGTTAAAGACTTTAGCACCATTGCTGCACCACTCACTAAAGTAATTAAAAAGAATGTTGGCTTTCATTGGGGGGTTGATCAAGAGAATGCTTTTGCCACTATTAAAGAAAAGTTGTGCTCTGCACCTGTGTTAGCATTACTAGATTTTAACAAAACTTTTGAGATTGAATGTGATGCCTCAGGAATAGGGATTGGAGCCGTTTTGATGCAAGATAGGCGGCCCATAGCATTCTTCAGTGAGAAGCTAAGTGGGGCGTCCCTGAATTACCCTACTCATGACAAAGAGCTTTATGCTCTTGTTCGTGCATTAGAGATTTGGCAGCATTACCTGTGGCCTAGGAAATTTGTGATCCATACCAATCATGAATCATTTAAGCATCTCAAGGGTCAAGGTAAGTTGAATAAAAGGCATGCTAGATGGATGGAATACATTGAGACATTTCCATATGTCATATGTTACAAGTAAGGTAAGGAGAACATTGTTGCAGATGCTTTATCCTGAAGGTATGTACTTCTTACTTCTATGAGTGCTAAAATGCTTGGATTTGAATATGTGAAAGACATGTATGCTGATGATATTGACTTTTCTGAAGTGTATAAGGCATGTGATAAGGCGACATTCGGTAAGTTTTACAAGCATGATGGTTATTTGTTTAAGGAAAGCAAACTTTGTGTGCCAAGTTGTTCTATGCGTGAGCTGTTGGTGTGTGAGGCACATGGTGGAGGATTAATGGGACACTTTGGTGTCAAGAAGACTTTAGATATTTTGCATGAACATTTCTTTTGGCCTAAGATGAAGAGAGATGTAAATCGCATTTGTGGCAGGTGCATTACATGTAGAAAGGCCAAATCTAAGGTTATGCCACATGGGTTGTATACACCCTTACCCATTCCTAGTGAGCCATGGGTAGACATATCTATGGATTTCGTTTTGGGGTTGCCTAGGACAAAAAGGGGTAGAGAATCTATTTTTGTGGTTGTGGATAGATTTAGTAAGATGGCACATTTCATTCCATGCCAAAAAATAGATGATGCCACAAACATAACTAACTTGTTTCTCAGGGAGATAGTGATGTTAAATTCCTTAGCTACTTTTGGAAGGTGTTGTGGGGAAAATTGGGTACTAAGCTCTTATTTTTCACTACTTGTCATCTGCTGACTGATGGTCAGACTGAAGTAGTTAATAGGACTTTAACTCACCTTTTACGCACTATTGTTCAAAAGAATTTAAAAACTTGGGAGGATTGTTTGCCATTTATAGAGTTTGCATATAATAGGGCCATGCATACTACTACTTCATATTCTCCTTTTGAAATTGTTTATGGTTTTAACCCATTTACTCCTTTAGATTTGATGCCTTTACCTGTTGATGGCAGGAGTAGTTTGGATGGACAAAAGAAGGTGAAGTTGGTAAAGTCACTTCATGAGAGGGTACGGCTCCAAATTGTCCAAAAGAATGAAAAGGGTTGCTTCCCAAGTCAATAAAGGGCAACTGCGTGTCATCTTTGAACCAGGAGATTGGGTTTGGGTTCACATGTGCAAAGAAAGATTTCCCGCCCATAGAAGGACTAAGCTGCATCCTCGAGGAGATGGACCTTTACAAATTCTTGAGAAAATTAATGACAATGCATATAAAGTGGACCTTCTAAGTGAGTATAATGTTTCTGCTACTTTCAATGTTTATGATCTTTCTCCTTTTCATGTAGGTGAAAATTCGAGATCGAATCCTTTTGAGGAGAGGGGGAATGATGGAAACCAAGGTGGACCTAGTCTTAAAGATCATTTGCAAGTTCCAGATGGGCCAATTACAAGATCAAGAGCCAAGAAGATTAAGGAAGCAATGCAAGGATTAGTGCAATCCACTTGGGATGAAGTTAGCAAGAGCCCAACACTCAATATGGGCTTGAAAGAAGGAGAACTAGTTATGATCCACTTGATTCAAGCTATATAAGACAAGACATAGAGATAGGCTCTATTGCTATTAGAGACTTTTAATTTGGTATTTTAATAGTTTAGAATAAGTGGACTTGAGGATACTTGGCCCACATATGTCTTATTTCTTATAACTTAGGGTTTTTGAGAAGGCCTTGTATTTTGGCCAATGGCTTATTTGGAAAGTTACATTTTTGGAACTAGGGTTTACAAGAGGTACTGTAGCGAGTTACTGTAGCACCATACTATAGCCGCGGCATTGTTCATCCGAGGGTATTTTTGGAAGCAAGGGTTTATTTTGGGCTAGGGTTTCAACTAGGTTTTGGTTTAAAAACACTTTGTAGCCTCATTTGAAAGGTTAGACAATATTGAATTTTCATTGTGAGTGAGTTTACTTCTCTTGTTCTTTATTGAACTTTTGAACTTATCAAAGGCAAATCACAACCTTTGTGGCGTTTCTCCTTGTAATCTGGGTTCTTGAGACGGGTTCTTCATCGGGTCTAGATTTTAATATAATCTAGGTTCTTGAAACGATTTCTCATCGGGTCTAGATTCTCCATCCATTGACTTGATTTTGACTTTCTTGGGTTCATTTTCAAATTGATTGTGGGTTCAAGAGATTCCTTTCCTGCGGGTTCATATCAGATTGGAGTTTTTCACTCACGTGCAGCCCATGGTAATAATACCATGACTTTTTGGTATGTATGCCCCATCCCCGAGCAATCAAAGCACTTCTTATTTTTACCACTTTGCCTTTACTTATAGAAGACAAATTAAGTGCAAACTGGAAAAGTTATGAGGTTGGACTTTTTCGCTCGCAGGCTACCCCTTGTAATATCATGGCCCTATGGTATGTATGTCCCATCCCCAAGCCAATCGGAGCATCTCTTTTTTTTACCACTTTGTCCTTGCTTACTAGAAAACCAATTTAGTTCAAGTGGAAAACTTATGAGGTTAGAGTTTTCCGCTCGCGGGTGTCCCATGGCAATAACAAGACCTTACGGTACATATGGTACATCCCCGGGCCAATCGAAGCACCTCTTATTTGTATCACTTTGCCATTGCTTTAGTAGATAACAGATTGAGTGCAAAGTGGCAAAGTTATGAGGTTGGTGTTTTTCGCTCACGGGCTTCCCATTAAAATACCATCACCTGATGGTATGTATGCCCCATCCCCAGTCCAATCAGAGCACCTCTTATTTTTACCACTTTGCCCTGACTGGGTACAAAACCAATTGAGTGCAAAGTGGAAAACTTATGAGGTTGAAGTTTTTCGCTCACGGGTAGTACATGGTAATACTATGACTTTATAGTATGTATGCTCCATCCCTGGGCCAATCAGAGCACTTCTTATTTTTACCACTTTGCCCTGACTTAGTAGAAAACCAATTAAGTGCAAAGTGGGAAAGTTATGAGGTTGAAGTTTTTCGCTCATGGGCTGCCCATTGTAATATTATGACCTTATCGTTTGTATGCCCTATCCCTGGGCCAATTGGACCATCTCTTATTTTTACCATATGCCCTTGCTTGGTGGAGAACCATTTTAGCACAAGTGGCAAACTTATGAGGCTGGAGTTTTTCACTCGCAAGTTGCCCATTTTAATACAAAGTCCTTATGGTATGTATGCCCCATCTCCGGGCAACTTAGAGTACCTCTTATTTTCGCCACTTTGCCCTTACTTCGGTCGAGAACCAATTGAGAGCAAAGTGGCAAACATATGAGCTTTGATTTTTTCTTTCACAAGCAAGCCGAGATGGGGCATTATCTCGGTGGAGCTCCTCTGGTCACTCGGGAGCGGAATATACTGAATGACGTCCCCTGGGTTGTCGCCGGGCGACAACGGGATCAGACGTTGGACGTGCCGACTCCGTGGCCCTTCTGCTGGCGGGGGCTAGAGGATGACCTGACCACGAACGCACTGGGTGCGGAACTGGGCATCGCTCGTAAAGTAGCCAGGACGTGCGGATGGTCCATAGGGGAGGCCATGGTGCATATGGTTAATTGGATAATGGAAAATGGTTGTTTTCTGGGAAAATAGCGTGAGTTGGTTTTTGTGTATCATTTTTTGGAAAATGATGGAATTTGATTTTTGGGCCATTTTCTGGGAAAATGGTGGAAATGTTTTTATTGGAAATATTTCTGGGCCAAAAGAGATTTTTGGCGTGTGTTGCATATTGCATCATGTGCATGCATGGTTAGTTGTTTAAATATATTTTTATCTCAGGACTTGATTAAGTTATAACTTACCTGTGGTACCATTTAATGGTACTGCAGACCTTGTTGATGATGCAGATGCCGAGCCTGAGGATTTGGCTCCGCCGAAGGAGTGATCTGGGATCACTTGTGCTTTGCTTATTTTATCAGACTTGTATTTTTATTTTGGGACTTTGGCTTGTTTTTATGAGATTTGTATTTTGGATATCTGTATTAAACTAAAATTCTGGTACTAGTTGACTTAATTACCTTCCGCTGTGTTTTTATTTGTGCACTGTTTATTTGTTGCACACACTTGACACTTGTCGTTGGGATGCGTGACCGGGTTGTCATCATCCTGACGTCACGATTCCCGAGACTTTTTATACGTGGGAGTCGGGGCGTCACAGTAATACCATGACCTTATGGTATGTATGCCCCATCCCTGGGCCAATCGGAGCACCTCTTATGTTTACCACTTTCCCTGGCTTAGTAGAAAACCAATTGAATGCAAAGTGGAAAATTTTATGTTGTTGGAGCTTTTTGCTCAAGGGCTGTCCATTTTAATACCAAGTCCTTATGGTTAGAATGCCCCTTATCCGGGCAAATCAGAGCACCTCTTATTTTCCCCACTTTGCCCTTGCTTTAGTTGAGAACCGATTTAGTGCAAAGTGGCTAACTTATGAGGTTGGAGTTTTTTCCTCGTGAGCTTCCCATTATGATCCCATGGCCTTATGGTATGTATGTATGCCCCATCCCCGGACCAATCAGAGCACCTCTAATTTTTATCACTTTGCCCTTGCTTTAGTAGATAACTGATTGAGTGCAACATGGCAAAGTTATAAGGTTCTACTTTTTCCTTGAGGGCTGGCCATTTTAATACCAAGTCCTTATAGTATGTATGTATGCCCCATCTCCGAGTAAATTGGAGCACCTATTATTTCACCACTTTGCCCTTGCTTTAGTCGAGAATCAATTGATTCCAAAGTGAAAAACTTATGAGGTAGGAGTTTTTCACTCACGGGCTTCCCATTGTAATGCCATGACCATATGGTTTGTATGTCCCATCCCCGGGCCAATCAGAGCACCTCTTACTTTTACCATTTTGCCCTTACTTTAGTAGATAACTGATTGAGTGCAAACTGGCAAAGTTATGAGGTTGGAGTTTTTCGCTCACTGGGTTCCCATTATAATACCATGACCTGAAGGTATGTATGCCCCATCGCTGGTCCAATCGGTGCACCTCTTATGCTTACAACTTTGCCCTGGCTTAGTATAGAACCGATTGAGTGCAAAGTGGCAAACTTATGAGGATGGAGTTTTACAATCGCAGGCTTCCCATTTTAATACCAAGACATTATGGTATATATGCCCCATCCCTAGGCCAATCGGAGCACCTCTTATTTTTACCACTTTGCCCTTGGTTAGTAGTGAAACAATTTAGTACAAGTGGCAAACTTACGAGGTTAGAGTTTTCCACTCGAGGGCCTCCCAAGGTTATACCAAGACCTTACGAAATGAATGGTACATACGGGCCAATCGGAGCACCTCCTATTTTTACCACATTGCCTTTGCTTACTAGAGAACCAATTGAGTGCAAAGTGGCAAACTTATGTGGTTAGAGTTTTTTGCTCACATTCTGCCCATGGTAATACCCTGAATTTATAGTATGTATGCCCCATCCCTTGGCCAATCGGAGCACCTCTTATTTTTACCACTTTGCCCTTACTTAGTAGAGAACCTATTGAGTGCTAAGTGGTGAAGTTATGAGGTTGGAGTTTTTCACTCACGGACTGCCCATTGTAATGCCAATTCCTCATGGCATATATGCCCCTTCTCTGGGCAAATTGAAGGACCTCTTATTTTCACCATTTTGGCCTGACTTGGTAGAAAACCAATTAAGTGCAAAGTGGGAAAGTTATGAGGTTGGAGTTTTTTGCTACGAGATTCCCATTATAATACCATGATCTTATGATATGTATGTCCATCCTGGCTAATCTGAGCACCTCTTATTTTTACCACTTTGTCCTTGCTTTAGTCGAGAATCAATTGATTCCAAAGTGGCAAACTTATGAGGTAGGATTTTTTCACTCACGGGCTTCCCATTGTAATGCCATGACCGTTTGGTTTGTATGTCTCATCCCCGGGCCAATTAGAGCACCTCTTATTTTTACCATTTTGCCCTTACTTTAGTAGATAACTGATTGAGTGCAAACTGGCAAAGTTATGAGGCTGGAGTTTTTCGCTCATTGGGTTCGCATTATAATACCATTACCTGATGGTATGTATGCCCCATCGTTGGTCTAATCGGTGCACCTCTTATTTTTACCACTTTGCCCAGAATCGGTAGAAAACTAATTGAGTGCAAAGTGGCAAACTTATGAGGTTGGAGTTTCTCCCTCGCGGGCTGCCCATTATAATACCCTGACCTTAAAGTATGTATGCCGCATTCCCAGACCAGTCGGAGCACCTCTTATGCTTACAACTTTTCCTTGGCTTAGTATAGAACCGATTGAGTGCAAATTGGCAAACTTATGAGGATGGAGTTTTTCACTCGCAGGCTTCCCATTTTAATACCAAGACATTATGGTATATTTGCCCCATCCCCAGGCCAATTGGAGCACCTCTTATTTTGACCACTTTGCCCTTGGTTAGTAGTGAAACAATTTAGTACAAGTGGCAAATTTATGAGGTTAGAGTTTTCCACTCGAGGGCCTCCCAAGGTTATACCAAGACCTTACAGAATGTATGGTCCATACAGGCCAATCAAAGCACCTCTTATTTTTACCAAATTGCCTTTGCTTACTAGAGAACCAATTGAGTGCAAAGTGGCAAACTTAATGTGGTTAGAGTTTTTAGCTCGTGGTCTGCCTATGGTAATAACCTGAAGTTATAGTATGTATGCCCCATCCCTTGGCCAATCGGAGCACCTCTTATTTTTACCACTTTGCCCTTGCTTAGTAGAGAACCTATTGAGTGCTAAGTGGTGAAGTTATGAGGTTAGAGTTTTTCACTCACGGGCTGCCCATTGTAATGCCAATTCCTCATGGTATATATGCCCCTTCTCTGGGCAAATTGGATGACCTCTTATTTTCACCATTTTGGCTTGACTTGGTAGAAAACCAATTAAGTGCAAAGTGGAAAAGTTATGAGGTTGGAGTTTTTCGCTCCGGGATTCCCATTATAATACCATGATCTTATGATATGTATGCCCATCCTGGCCAATCTGAGCACCTCTTATTTTTACCACTTTGCCCTTCCTTGGTAGAGAATGAAATAAGTGCAATGTGCCAAACTTATGATGTTGGAGTTTTTCGCTCACGAGCTTCCTGTTATAATTCCAAGGCATTAAGGTATGTATGCCCCATCCCCAAGCCAATCGAAGCACCTCTTATGTTTACCACTTTAACCTGGCTTATTAGAGAACCAATTGAGTGCAAAAGTGGCAAACTTATGATGTTGGAGTTTTTCGCTCGTGGGCTTCTCATTATAATACAAAAACATTATGGTATGTTTGCCCCATCCCCGGGTCAATTGGAGCACCTCTCATTTTTACCACTTTGCCCTTAGTTAGTAGTGAACAACTTATGAGGTTAGACTTTTCCACTCGCGAGCCTCCCATGGTAATACCAAGACCTTAAGGATTGTATGGTACATACGGGCCAATCGGAGCACCTCTTATTTTTACCACATTGCCTTTGCTTAATAGAAAACCAATTGAGTGCAAACTGGCAAACTTATGAGGTTGGAGTTTTTTGCTCGCGGTCTATCCATGGTAATACGATGACCTTATAGTATGTATGCTCCATCCTCGGGCCAATCGGAGCACCTCTTATTTTTACCACTTTGCCCTTGCTTAGTGGAGAACCTTTTGAGTGCTAAGTGGCGAACTTATGAGGTTGGAGTTTTTCGCTTGTGGGATTCCCATTATAATACCATGATCATATGGTATGTATGCCCATCCTCGGGCCAATCTGAGCACATTCTTATTTTTGCGATTGGCCCTTGCTTGGTAGAGAACCAAATAAGTGCAAAGTGGCAAACTTATGAGGATAGAGTTTTTTGCTCGCGGGCTTCCCATTATAATACCAAGGCATTACGGTATGTATGCCCCATCCTCGAACCAATCGAAGCACCTCTTATGTTCACCACTTTAACCTGGCTTAGTAGAGAACCGATTGAGTGCAAAAGTGGCAAACATATGATGTTGGAGTTTTTCACTCGCAGGGTTCCCAATATAATACCATGACCTGATGGTATGTTTGTCCCATTGCTGGTCCAGTCGGTGCACCTATTATTTTTACCACTTTGCCCTGACTCGGTAGAAAACCACTTCAGTGCAAAATGGCAAACTTATGAGGATTGAGTTTTCACTTGCGGGCTTCCTTGTGTAATACCATAACCTTATGGTATGGATGTACCATCCCCAGGCCAATCGGAACACCTCTTATTTTTACCACTTTGCCCTTGCTTAGTGGAGAACTGATTGAGTGCTAAGTGGCAAACTTACAAGGTTGGAGTTTCTCACTCACGGGCTTCCCATTATAATACTCTGACCTTATGGTATGTATGTCCCATCACTGGGCCATTCGAAGCACCTCTTATTTTTACCACTTTGCCCTTACTTAGTAGAGAACCAATTGAGTGCAAAGAGGCAAACTTATGAGGTTGGAGTTTTTCCCTCACCGGCTGGCCATTGTAATACTAAGACCTTATGGTATGTTTGTGCCATCCCCGGGCCAATTGGAGCACCTCTTATTTTTACCACTTTCCCTTGCTTTGTAGTGAAACAATTTAGTGCTAGTGGCAAACTTATGAGGTTAGAGTTTTCCTCTCACGGGCCTCCCATGGTAATACCAAGACCTTATGGTATCTATGGTACATACAGGCCAATCGAAGCTCCTCTTGTCTTTACCACTTTGCCTTTGCTTACTAGAGAACTAATTGAGTGGAAAGTGGCAAACTTATGAGGTCGGAGATTTTTGCTCGTGGACTGCCCATGGTAATACCATGACCTTATGATATGTAGGCCCCAACCCCCTGCCTATTGGATCACCTTTATTTTTACCACTTTGCCTTTGCTTACTAGAGAACTAATTGAGTGCAACGTGGCAAACTTATGAGGTTGGAGTTTTTTGCTCGCAAATTGCCTTTGGTAATACCATGACCTTATAGTATGTATGCCCCATCCCCTGCCAATCGAATCACCTTTTATTTTTACCACTTTGCACTTGTTTAGTAGAGAGTCGATTGAGTGCTAAGTGGAAAACTTACGATATTTGAGTTTCTCGCTTGTGGGCTACCCATTGTAATTCCAATTCCTTATGGTATGTATGCCCCATCTTCGAGCAAATCAGAGCACCTCTTATTTTCACCATTTTGCCCTGACTTGATAGAAAACCAATTAAGTGCAAAGTGTTATGAGGTTGGAGTTTTTCACTCGCGGGCTTCCTTATTATTATACCATGACCTTATGGTATGTATGCCCATCTCCAAGCCAATCTAAGCACCTCTTATTTTTACGACTTTGTCCTTACTTGGTAGAGAACCAAATAAATGCAAAGTGCCAAACTTATGAGGTTGGGAGTTTTTCACTCGCGGGCTTCCCATTATAATACAAAGGCATTACAGTATGTATGCCCCGTCCCCGGGCCAATCAGAGTACCTCTTATGATTACCACTTTAACCTGGCTTAGTAGAGAACCGATTGAGTGTAAAGTAGCAAACTTATGATGTTGGAGTTTTTCGCTCGCGGGCTTCCCATTATAATACCAAGTCATTTTGGTATGTATGCCCCTTCCCCTGGCTAATCGAAGCAACTCTTATTTTTATCACTTTGCCCTTGCTTAGTAGAGAATCAATTTAGTGCAAGTGGCAAACTTATGAGGTTAGAGTTTTCCACTCGCAGGCTCCCCATGGTAAAACCAAGACCTTACGGTATGTATGGTACATCCCCGTGCCAACTGGAGCACCTCTTATTTTTACCACTTAGCCACTAGAGAACCACTTGAGTGCAAAGTGGCAACAAGAGACTCACTATACTCTTCATTCTTATACTCATGTTCAATACTAGACTCACACCTCCTCCTATCTTTCATACCCTGTAGATTTCTAATTATCTTTTTTTTTTTTTTTTTGAAAGTGGATATTTCATTCATTGTAGCAAATGCTGGATACAGGGAGGATAGTCCTCAATGAGAATATAGTCTTCATGACAACTAAGACCGAATTTTGCCAATAGATGGGCAAATACATTAGCTTCCCTCTGAACATGCAGGATAGACCAGGAAAGAAAATTGGAGAGCATCATTTTAGTATCTTTAATGACCAGACCAGTGCTACTCCAGCTCTCTTCATTGTGCTGGATTGCCTTCACCACCGAAAGTGAATCACCTTCAAGAATAATCTGTTTAAGCCCCAACTCAGCACAGAATAAGGAAGCCCTTCGAGCTGCTATGGCTTCACCAAGAAGAGGATCAGGGTGTAGATCCATAGAAGAGCACAGGGAAGCCATAACCGAGCCTTCTGAGTTCCTAACAATCACCCCAATTCCCAACCTCAGCTTGTCTTTGTCAATAGCAGCATCCCAATTAGCTTTGTAATAGCCAAGTGGAGGAGCAGACCACCTGCTAGTGATAGGTTCTTTGACTATGATCTGCTTCATACCCTTCTCGAGCCACATGTTGATAGATGCCAACTCGGCTTGTACCAGCTTTGACACTTGAGAGGGTGGTTGGAATTGTTGTTCAAATAACCAAGAGTTCCTTCTATGCCAGATAGCTTTAGCTGTAACTGCAAATTCAATGAGCTCCCCAGGGGATAAATGAGTCAATATAGGAGCCAGGATGTCTTGGAATGAGTCTTCAAGCACACTAAGCTTCTGGATTCTTATTGAGCTCATTGCCCATACATCTTGGGCAGCACCACAAGACCAGATAGCATGGGATACAGATTCAGGTTTAAGGAAGCAGATGGGGCATAAAGGTGAATCTACCATTTTCCTTTTATTCAGATTCAGGTTGGTAGCTAGAGACTCACTAGCAGCTCTCCACAGAAAGGACTTAGTAGCTTGAGGTGCATGGATAACCCAGACTGAGTTCCAGAACCTCAAATTGGATTTCTGGTTGGAAGGCTGTCCCACTCTTTCTTCTGTAAGTGAGGCTTGAAGATAATAGGCACTCCTCACAGAGAACTTTTCGTTGCTTGCACATCTCCAAGTCAACATATCTTGTCTCCTGCATGGGATTAGTGGGATCTGTCTAATTAAAGCTGCCTCTGATTCTGAGAAGATGGCATATATGAGAGGAAGATCCCACTGCATGGTGGTTGGGTTAATGAGCTCAGAGACTGGGGCTTCAGCATCAAGGATATGAGGAGAAGATTGCACTTTGAATGTAGATGGACAGGGGAGCCACGGATCCTTCCATATCTTAATTTTCCTACCATTTCCAACTCTCCATAGCAGTCCTGCTGTAAGAACTGGTCTGGCCAAAGTGAAGCTTTTCCACACAAAAGAGTCTTGGGCTCTTACTCTTGCTGCTAAGAAATCGGATGAAGGGAAATATTTTGCTTTAAGGACTTGGGCTGCAAGGGACAAAGGGTTTTGAATAATTCTCCACCCTTGTTTAGCCAATAAAGCTAGGTTGAAGTGTTCAAAGTCCCTAAAACCCAGTCCTCCCTGCTGCTTTGGTTTCCCTAAAGTCTGCCAGCTCAACCAATGAGTTTTCGATCTGCTATTGTTTTGCCCCCACCAGAAGGATTGCAGCAGCTGATTTAGACTTTTAAGGATGGTTTTTGGGAGCTTAAAGATTCCCATACTATAGGTAGGGATAGATTGCAGCACTGATTTTAGAAGGGTCTCCTTGCCAGCTTGAGATAACAAATTGCTCTTCCAGTTAACTATCTTGGATTTGATTCTATCTAGAATAGGGTGGAAGGCCTTAGTTCTGTTTCTACCCACATGAGATGGAAGTCCCAGGTATTTATCAAAAGATCCAGAAGCTTTTATACCTGAGTGTTGCAAAATTTCTTGTTGGACTTCCAAGTTAGTATTGCTGCTGAAAAATATGGAGGTTTTCTCAATGTTAAGTCTTTGTCCCGAGACTTGTTCATAGCTGGATAGCACTTGTTGCAGTCTGCACCATTCATCCGGGTTTGACTTACAGAAGACCAGGCTATCATCTGCAAACAGGAGGTGATTCACTTGGAATGAGCCTCGGGCAGCTGGGATCCCAGAAATAACTCCCTGCACTTCAGCTTGATTTAAACTCTAACTGAGGAATTCAGAACATATAATGAATAGGTAAGGAGATAGAGGATCTCCTTGCCTAATGCCTCTAGTTGGGGTGAATTTTCCTTGGGGTTTTCCATTCACTAGAATAGAATAAGTGACTGTGGTGACACACTGCATAACCAGCTCAATCCATCCACTATCAAATCCCATTTTTCTCATTACTTTACTCAAAAAATCCCACTCCACTCGGTCGTATGCTTTGCTCATATCCAGCTTGAGTGCCATATAGCCATTATGCTTACCTTTTAGCCTAGTTTGCATGGAGTGCAGCAGCTCGTATGCAACAATTACATTGTCTGAAATAAGCCTTTCTGGTACAAATGCACTCTGAGTTGGTGAGATAAGGCTAGGCAGGATAACCTTGAGTCTGTTAGCTATGGCTTTTGATATGATCTTATAGAACACGTTGCAAAGGCTGATAGGTCTGTAGTCTAGAGTAGATAGAGGGCACTTCTTCTTGGGGATCAGAGATATGAAGGAATGATTGATGTCTTCAAAACCCTTTCTAGTATTCAAAGCTTCCAGTACTGCTGTTGTTACTTCCTTTCCAATGACAGGCCAATGATGATGGTAAAAGGCTGTCGGGAAGCCATCTGGGCCAGGGGATCCGAGAGGATTCATGTTCTTAATAGCAGTTTCAATTTCCTGTTCAGTAAAGGGCTTAGTAAGAGAGCAATTCATTTCTGCACTGACTGAGTGAGGTAGGGAATTGAGGGCAGATTCAATATTCCTTGGATTAGAGGTAGAAAAGAGAGTTTGGTAATATCTCTGAAAGATGCTTGCTATTTCTCCTTGATCAGAAGTCACATTCCCATCTTCATCTCTGATTTGTTTAATTCTATTCACCACTTTTCTATGAGAGGCACATCTATGGAAATATTTAGTATTTCGATCCCCATCTTTGAGCCATCTTTGTTTGGCTCTTTGCCTCCATCTCAGATCTTCTTCTTCAAGGTAAACATCTATCTCTTTCTGGAGTGCACTGATTTGTCTACCATGCTGGCCCAAATTCAAATTTTGTAATAGTCTAAGTTGTTCTCTCTTTTGGGTCAGGAGTCTTTTCTGCTGTCTGAATTCCTGCTTACTCCAGCTCATAAGTTTCTCTCTGCATGATGACAAACCCTTCCAAGTAGAAGTGAGTTTTGAGCCCTACGGAATTTGCTCTAGCCAAGTTTCTTGATGACCCATTCTATCCCTCACTTCACCCAACACCAAATTCAACCGCTCAAACTATTGTTGCATGGCTTGCAACACAAAGGATGAGTTATCTGCCATCCCCTTTGGTGATGAGTCACTCCTATGAGACATCCTATTGTGTTGCACAAAAAGAATTTTAGTGGAAAACCTCACACACTCTCTTACGTGTTTACACTCAAATAATGACACTCCACTTAAGTCTCACTCTTAATTGATTTTTTTTCGATAATAGTCTCACACTCTCTTGCCTTTTACCTCAATAGTTCTTTAAGAACTAGTTGAACTTAATGATGACAATACAACCTTGTATTAATCCAACTAGTAATATAGATCCAAGAAACAAGTAAGGAATAAAATGACACAAGATTCAAGGAATTTATACGAGAGAAAGACTAATTATAAAACAAGATACCAACTAGAAAAATATATTCAGCCCCTTTGATGATTAAACTCAATCAACAAATGTCTTTCTTTCTCTTTGTTGTAACAATGTAGTAACCTTTGAATCTGCTACCATTTCTTTTCTACATTTTTTTTTCGAATTTATGTTTCTTTTCTTTTCCTTTCCTTTCTTTTCTTTTCTTTTCGTTTCCTTTCTTTTCTTTTCTTTTCTTTTCTCTAACTCAATCCCAAACAGCAATATTCAATTGTGAAAATCAAGCAATTGAATTCAAACACACAAGAATCGACAATGAAGTATAAGAGAATCAATGGAACGGCACTCCAAGCAATTGACAAACTTAGAGATCAAGAAACCCTAGAATTATAAGGAAGAATGCCACAAAGGTTGCAATTTGCCTTTGATAAGTTCAAAAGTTCATTAAAAAACAAGAGATAAACTAAACTCACAATTAATAAATTCTCCAAATTTTATAAACTGATTAAAATGAGGCTATAAAAATAGTATTTAAACCAAAACCTAATTAAAACCCCAACCAAAATAAAGCCCTTTCTTTCAAAAACACCCCTCAATGAATAGTGTCACAGCTACAGTAATTTCGCTACAGTAACTCAGCTATAGTAACTTCTTGAAGCGTAGTTCAATAAAATAAAACATATGTGGGCCAAGCATTCTCAAGCCCAATTATTCTAGACTAATTCCTACAACTAATAAAATAAGCCCCTTTAATGAAAGAAACAAGTCCAAGGCCTTCAATCACATAAATATAATAATAGGCCCTAATTTATGTTGCACTTTTCCATAGCTTGTATCATGTGGATTATCACTGGAACTCCTTCTTTAAGCCTATCTTGAATATTCGACTCTTGCTAGACTCGCCCTAAGTGGATTGCACCAATCCTTGCATTGTTTCCTTACACTTCTTAGCTCTCGATCTTGTGATTACCCCATCTGAAACTTGCAAAAGATCTTTAAGACTTGGTCCACCTTAGTGCCCATCATTCCCCCTCTCCTCAAATGGATTCGACCTCGAATCTCCACCTGCATCAAAGGGAAAAAGATCAAAAAAATTAAAAGTAGCAGAAATATGATACTTACCTGGAAGATCCACTTTATATGCATTGTCATTAATTTTCTTTAGAATTGGGAATGGTCCATCTCCTCGAGGATGCAACTTAGTACGTCTTTGGATTGTGAATCTTTCTTTGCACATGTTATCCCAAACCCATTCTTCTGGTTCAAAGATGACATGCCTTCGCCCTTTATTGGCTTGGGAAGCAAACCTCTCATTCTTTTCAGCAATTTGAAGCCATACCCTTTCATGAAGAGACTTCACTAACTCCATCTTCTTTTTTGTCCATCCAAGCTACTCCTGCCATCAACAGGTAAAGGCATCAAATCTAATGGAGTAAATGGATTAGAAACATAAACAAGTTCAAAAGAAGAATAAGAAATAGTAGTATGCATGATCCTATTATATGCAAACTCTAATTAGGGCAAATGATATTCCCGTAAACGTTCATGCAACAAGTCAATGAATGACAAATGATATTCCCACAAACGTTCATGAAACACATTTAAAGTCTTCCTCGCACCAAAATAACCACTCCAATTATATGCAAACTCAATGAATGACAAGCAATACTCCCACCCATGGACACACCACACATTTAAAATCCTTTTTACACCATAATGACCCAACAAACCACATCCATGCACTAGCATCTCACGCATAAGACTAGTAGGCGTACAAAGTTTATTCTCTCTAAGCGTATACCAATCTAGGCTATAGCACTTATTAAACGATGCATTCTCACACGCTTCATACACACTAGCAAAGTCATCATTATTAGCATGCAATTCCTTATCATATTCAAATCTCAATAATTTTGTATCTAAAATAAAGATAAGGACATACCTTCGTGCTAAAGCATCAACCACAAAATTTTTCTCACCATACGTGTATTTGATTACATGAGGAAAAGTCCCAATACAGTCCTCCCACTTAGCATGCATTCTAGTCAACAACTTACCTTCTCCCTCCAAAGGTGTCAAGGACTCATGTTTTTCAAAGAAATCTCGGGTAGGAATTGTCGCACCAGGCACAAAGTCAATATAGTGTTCTATCTCCCTGATAGGTGGCAATCCACTAAACACACCCCTAGGAAACACGACCTCATATCCCTGCAATAAAGAGACAACAACACTAGACAAAGATACATCAAGTTCATTAGTATTAAGACTCGCCTTAGCATAAAAACTCACTTTTCTCTTTGTTTTTCTCTCACTTTCTTCACTCTCCCTTTTCTTTCCTCTCTCTTTTCTTTTTCACTTTCTTTTTCCCTTTCACTCTCTTTTTTCTTTTCACTCTTTTTTCTCTGTCACTCTCTTTTTCTTCATTTTTTTTAACTCTCGACCGTACAATTTTTCTTCAACTCATTCTCTTTTTTTCACTAGGTCTCAGCCTCATCCTCATCTATTTTCTCTCTCATTTTTCTTTCTCTCTCCTTTTCGGCCTCACTATTTCTGTTTTTCTCAATCTCACATTCACTCTTGCTTTTTAGCTCAATCTCACTTTCAATCTTGCTTTTTAGCTCAATCTCTTTTTCACTTTTTCTTTTTCGATCAACCTCACTTTTCAATTTCAGTTGGTCCCCATGGACCTATGTTGGAGTTAAAGGAGCAAGTTTCATTATTTTGTCATCCTTTTCAAAACTATACATGTTCCTTAACCCATCATTGATCACCTTCCTATCATACTGCCAGGTTTCCCCAACAAAATATGGCTAGCATGCATAGGCACTACATCCTGGTATTTCCCAATTGAAAAAAAAAAACTAGCACTTGTTTATTTACCTAACCTGCCCACAATCACTCAACCATTGCAACATGTATGGTCTAGGGTGTTCCAAGGTAGGTAAATTCAATTTCTCAACTAAAGTAGTGCTAGCAAAATTAATACAACTCCTCCCATCAATGATCATACTACATATCTTGTTGTTGATGTGGCATCTAATATGAAAAATGTTCTCTCTGCTGCTTTATATCATCCATCTTAATTTGTGTATTGAGAGCACGCCTGGCAATAAGAGACTCACCATACTCTTCATTCCTATACCCATTTTCAACACTAGGCTCACGTCCCCTCATATCTCTCATGCCTTGTAGATTTCTAGTTACCACTTCTTGATGATCCATCCTATCCCTCACTTCACTCAACACCAATTTCAACCGCTCAAATTGTTGTTGCATGGCTTGTAACACAAAGGATTTGTTTTCTGCCATCCCCTTTGGTGATTAGTTACTCCTATGAGACATCGTAATGTGTTACACAAAAAGAATGAGAAGAAGGCAACCCTAATCAAAGAATAAGGTAACCCTAGAAAACAATGAGAAATTCAGCAGCCCTAAGATGAACGAATTTTTGACCTTTTTTATTTTGTAAAAGTAATGCAGAATTAAAAGATAGAATCAAACCTGATTGGAAACCGAGCTCTAAATACCAAATGATATGAACCCACATGAATGGAATCATTTGAACCCACAATCAATTTGAAAACTCACCCAAGAAAGCCAAAATCAAGTCAATGGATGAAGAATCTAGACTATTTGAGAACTCGTTTCAAGAACTTAAATTATATTAAAATCTAGACCCATTGAAGAACCTGTCTTAAGAACCCAAATTAGAAGGAGGAATGCCACAAAAGTTGTTATTTACTTTTGATAAGTTCAAAAGTTCATTCAAGAATAAGAGGAGATAAACTCAACTCACAATAAATAAATTCATCAAATTTCATGAACGTTTTAACATAAAGCTACAAAGAGTATTTAAACCAAAACCAAATTAAAACCCTAGCCAAAATAAAGCCCTTTCTTCCAAAAATACCCCTAGATGAACAGTGTCGTGGCTACACTAACTCGGCTATAGTACTTCTTTAAACCCTAATTCCTAAAAAGTAAATTTTCAAAATTAGCCCTTGGCCAAAATACAAGAGCTTCCTAAAAGTCCTAGTTCATAAGATATAAGACATATGTGGGCTAAGCATCCTCAAGCCCACTTATTCTAAACTAATAAAATAAATCATTTAACAAATTGAAGGCCTTTAATAACAATAGGCCCAAACAGTAACTCTAAGTCTTGTCTTCCACAGCTTGTATCAAGTGGATCAAAACTGGTTCTCCTACTTTCAAGCTCATCTTGAGTGTTGGGCTCTTGCTAGCTTCATTCCAAGTGGATTGCACCAATCCTTGCATTGATTCCTTGATCTTCTCGGCTATTGATTTTGTAATTGGCTCATCTAGAACTTGCAAAGGACCTTTAGGACTAGGTCCACCTTGGTGCCCATCATAGAGGAGCAAGTTTGATTGTTTTTCCATCCTTTTCAAAACTGTACATGTTCCTTAACCCATCATCGATTACCTTTTTTCCTATCATACAACCATGTCTTCTCCAACAAAATATGGCCAACATGCATAGGCACTACATCACAAAGCACCACATCCTGGTACTTTTCAATTGAAAAAGAAACTAGCACTTGCTTATTTACCCTAACCTCCCCACAATCACTCAACCTGATAGGAACCAGGGTGGGCCTAGTCTTAAATATCATTTGCAAGTTCCAGATGGGCCAATTACAAAATCAAGAGCCAAGAAGATCAACGAAGCAATAAAAGAATTGGTGCAATCCATTTGGGATGAAACTAGCAAGAGCCCAACACTCAAGATGTGTTTGAAAGAAGGAGAACCGTTTTGATCCGCTTGATTCAAACTGTGGAAGACATGACTTAGACATAGGGCCTATTGTTATTGGAGGCTTTCAATTTAGTTAAAGGATTTATTTTATTAGTTTAGAATAAGTGGGCTTGAGGATGCTAAGGGCTTATTTGGAAAGTTACTTTTTAGGAACTAAGGTTTCAAGAATTTAATGTAGCTTTATTGTAGCAACCGTGGCACTATTCATCCTGGGTATTTTTGGAAGAAAGGGCTTTATTTTGGTTAGGATTTTAATTAGGTTTTTCTTTAGATATTCTTTGTAGCCTCATTTTACAGATTAGACAATATTGAATTTACATTGTGAGTTGACTTTACTCCTCTTGTTCTTAATTGAACTTTTGAACTTATCAAAAATAAATCACAACCTTTGTGGCGTTCCTCCTTGTAATTTGGGTTCTTGGGACAAGTTTCTCAACGGGTCTAGATTTTAATATAATATAGGTTCTTGAAAAGAGTTCTCAACAGGTCTAGATTCTCCATCCATTAACTTGATTTTGGATTTCTTGGGTGAGTTTTCAAATTGATTGTGGGTTCAAGGGATTCCATTTCTACAGGTTCATATCATTTGGTATTCAGAGCAAGGTTTCCAATCAGATCTGATTCTATCTTTTAATTCTTGTATCTTTAAATTTAATTCTAGGGCTTCATTGTTCTAGGGTTGCAAAAAAACAAAAGGTTACTGAATTACATCATCTTGGGGCTGCCAAAATTGCCTTGTTCATTGGGGCTTTGTGTTCTTGATCCTAGGTTTTCGAAATTTTAGGATTTCTTGCATCTCTAAATTTGTCAATTGCTTGGAGCGCTGTTTCATTGATTCTCTTATAATTCCTTGTCAATTCTTGAGTGTTTGAATTCAATTGCTTGATTTTCAATTGAATATTGATGTTTGTGACTGAATTAGATAAAAGAAAAGAATAAATAAATAAAAAGAGAGTATAGAAAATCAGAAATTTTTTCTTGAGCCTTATCATCAAAGAGGCTGCATACATCATTATATTTGGTATCTTGTCTTATAGTTACTCTTTCATTCGTATAATATTCTTGATTCTCATGTCATTTTTTATTCCTTCTGTGTTTCTGTTGTTTTTGTTTCTTGAACCTAATTACTAGCTAGGATAAAACAAGATTGCATTGTCTTGATTGAGTTCAATTAGATCTTAAAGAACTTGAGTGGAAAAACTCTTAAGGTAAAAGGTAAGAGAGTGAGACTATTATTGGGAAAAAGTCAATTACGAGTGAAACACGAGTGGAGTGTCATTATTCGAGTGTAAACACGTAAGGGAGTGTGTGAGGTTTTCCACTAAAAATTTTTTTGTGCAACACATTACGATGTCTCATAGGAATGACTCATCACCAGAGGGGATGGCAGATAACTCATCCTTTGTGTTGCAAGCCATACAACAACAGTTTGAGTGGTTGAACTATGTGTTGGGTGAAGTGAGGGATAGGATGGATCATCAAGAAGCAGTGATTAAAATCTGCAAGGTGGGAGAGATAGAAGGTGACGTAAGCCTAGGGTTGAAAATGAGTATGAGAATGAAGGAGATGGTGAGGATGAGGAAGACTTAGCATCTGAAGTGGGGTCGGGTAGACATAGAAGAGTTAGGCATGAAAGAGGACTTGAGGAGAACCTAAGGGGTCGGGATGGTGTAGATAGAGACCTTGGGAGCATCAAAATGAAAATACCATCTTTCCAAAGTAGAATTGATCCTGAAATTTATCTAGAGTGGGAGAAAAAAATAGAGTTGGTGTTTGATTGTCATAATTACTCTGAAGAGAAGAAAGTGAAGTTGGCGGTAATTAAGTTCACCGATTATGCTATCATTTGGTGGGATCAATTAGTGAACAATAGGAGGAAGAATTATGAGAGGTCTGTAGATATGTGGGGAGCGTTGAAAGCTCTCATGAGGTGAAAATTTTTACCTAGCCACTACTATAGGAACCTTTACTGAAAGCTCTTCTTACACAGGGGTCTAGGAGTGTGGAGGATTACCATAAGGAGATGGAGGTGGCGATGACTTGGGCTAATGTAGAGGAGGACCGGGAGGCCACCAAGGCTAAATTTTTGAGTGGTTCGAATAGGGACATAGCCATTGTAGTGGAATTGCAGCATTATGTGGAGATAGAGGACATGGTGCACATGGCTATAAAGGTGGAGAGGCAGTTAACGAGAAAAAGGATAGCAAGGTACACTTTAGTTTCTAGCTCTACTTGAAAATCAAAGTGGGATAGGAATGATCCAGCTGAAGCAAACAGAAAGACCGAACCACCTAAGGGAAAGATTTGGAAACTAGTAACAAACCCAAGGTAAAATCTCAACCTTCATGGAATAGAGATATTAAATGCTTTAAGTGTTTGGGTTCAAGACACATCGCTTCTCAATGTCCAAACTGGTGGGTGATGATCATGTGTGACAATGGGGAGGTGATGACTGAGAGTGCGGATGATAGTGATGAGGTACCCGAGTTGGTTGATGCTAGTGATGATGATGGAGTCCTATACCCCGTGACAGGTGAGTCTCTTGTTGCCAGGCGTGCTGTAATATCCCAGATTTTAGTGTATTTTTAATGAAGGATTTATTTAATTTATTTAGTGATTAATTATCTTGTTTTAAAATTTTGGGAGTTTTTAAATATTATTTTATAATATTTTAAATTATGAAAATTAATTTTTATGTTGTTTTCTTAATGTTATTTGCTGTTTTGCATTTAAAGTGATTTTTTAATTTAAATTGGTTTGTTTTTGGATTTTAAAATAATTATTGTTTTATTTAATCTTTCATTGCGTTTGGATTATTTTATTTATCTAGTAGTTTTAAAATCCTCTTCGTTGGATTTTTCGAGACCCAAGATGAAAAGACTGGATCTCTCTTTTTCCCTCCTCTTTTTCTTTTCTCTTTCCTTTTCTTTTATTTTTCCCTTTTCTTCCCGTGGATTCCCTCCCCCAGCCCGATACCCTCTCTCTCTCTCCTCTCCCCCGCGTCGTCCGTTCCTTACCCAGTCGGTACCGCCGCCGGCCGTCCGTGGTCGTAACCGCTAGCACCACCGGCTTCCTCAGCTGCCGGCGAGTCATCCCTCCAAATCTCTGGCTGGCTAACGCCGCCGCGAGCCGTGCGAAGCCGTGAGCTTCATTTCACCGTTCTGCTGCCGTCCGGCCACCATTGGCCACCATCTCTTAGCCACCTCATCACCGGCCCTCAAGCAAACTTTTAGACCCAACCCCGGCCCCGAGCCGCCCCATCGAACACCACTTCCGTTTTGCACTATCCGGCCTTAAAACACCCATTTTCGTCTCCACCCACGGTCAAAAGCCACCACCACTAGCTTCACCACCTCCCATAGACCCTACCCTACCATTCCCAAGTTTTCGTTTGACCCCGTGTGAAATTTGGGTTTCACTGTATTTCGGCCATAGTGTTTTTACACTGTGGAGTTGCTGTTGTTGGCACTTCCAGCTTCTCCTTGATCCTCCGAAAATATTTTTATAGCGCTGTAAGTATTTCCTAAACAATCTTTTGAGATTTAAATATATTTTGCACTAATTGTTTATATTGTGATCTGGTTGGTTCCAGACTGAATCCGAGGAGTTCGGGGGTGGATGGATTGAGGACGGAGTATTTTGTTGTGTTGGTTATTGTGATTGAGTTGTTGTTGGATAATTGTTATTGTAGTTTGGATTTGGTTATTGGGTATTATGGTTGTGGTTTGGTACACTGCATATTGCACGCATGTCATGTTTGTAAATTGAAAACTAGGTTTTCGTGTAATTGCATTCATGATCATGTGGTTGTTTTGAAAACTGGGTTTTTATGTGTTGACTGGATTTGTGGGTGCGTGTGTATCATGACCCCAAGCCGAGATGGGGCATTATCTCGGTGAAGCTCCTCTAGTCACTCGGGAGCGGAATATACTGAGTAACGTCCCCTGGGTTGTCGCCAGGCGACAACGGGATCGGACGAGTTACATGCCGACTCTGTGGCCCTTCTGCTGGCGGAGGCTAAATGATGACCTGGCCACGAACGCACTGGGTGCGGAACTAGGCATCGCTCGTAAAGCAGCCAGGACGTGCGGATGGTCTATAGGGGAGACCATAGTGCATATGGATTAATTGGATAAATGGATAAATGGTTGTTTTATGGAAAAATAGCGTGAGTATGTTTTTGTGTATCATTTTCTAGGAAAATGATGGAAATTGATTTTTGGGCCATTTTCCCAGAAAATGGTGGAAATGATTTATTGGAAATGTTTTTGGGCCAAATGTGATTTTTGGCATATGTTGCATTTCTTGCATACTGCATCATGGGCATGCATGATTAGATGCTTAAATGTGTTTTTATTTCAGGATTGGTTAGGTTATAACTTACCTGCGGTACCATTTAATGGTACTGCAGATTATGTTGATGATGATGCAGATGCCGAGCCTGAGGATTTGGCTCCGCTGGAGGAGTGATCTGGGATCACTCGTGCTATGCCTTTATTTTTTCAGCTTTGTATTATTATTTATGGGACCTTGACTTGTTTTTATGAGATTTGTATTTTGGATATTTGTATTAAACTAAAATTCTGGTACTAGTTGACTTAATTATTATTTGTTGTGTATTTTATTTGTGCACTGTTTATTTGTTGCACACACTTGACACTTGTCATTGGGATGCGTGACCATGTTGTCATCATCCTGACGTCACGATTCTCGAGACTTTTTATACGTGGGAGTCGGGGCGTCACACGTGCTCTCAATACACACATTAAGGTGGATGAAGCAGAGCAACAGAGAGAGAACATTTTTCATACTAGATGCCACGTCAACAATAAGGTATGTAGTATGATCATTGACAAGGAAGTTGTACTAATGTGGCTAACACTACTTTGGTTGAGAAATTGAATTTACCAACTTTAAAACACTCTTGACCATACAAATTGCAGTGGTTGAATAATTGTGGAGAGGTTAGGGTGGATAGATAAGTGTTAGTTACTTTTTCAATTGGGAAGTATCAGGATGAGGTGCTTTGTGATATTGTGCCTATGCATACTAGCCATATTTTGTTGGGGAGGCCATGGCAGTATGATAGAAGGGCGACACATGATGGGTTCAAGAACATGTACAACTTTGTAAAGGAAGACAAAACAATCAAGCTTGCTCCTTTAACTCCAAGTCATGTTGATTGAGCTGCATTATTGCATATTTTATACATTTAAAATCAATATGTTTTTAATTGTTTTATTATTTTATCATTGGTTTTAGATGAAAAAAATGGTTAAGTGGCATAAATCTAAGTTGTGAATTAAATTAATTAAAAGCATAATTTATGCTTTATTTTATAACTTGTGATTTAATTGGGCAATATTTTTTCACTTGCACAATACACTTTTAATATTTTAGTCTAGTTTTATTTTATCTTTAATTATTTATTTATTTTCTTTTTTTTAGTTTTATTTTTGTTTCTTTAAATTATTATTATCTATTCTGCCTGTCTTATTTTATTTTATTTTATTTTATTCTTATTTTTATTTTTCAGCACCGGCTAAACGACATGTCGTTTGGTCGACAAACTAAAACGACATGTCATTATAATTGGACTGAATTCGGCTGTCTGAAAAATGACTTGTTGTTTAGTTCACAGACAAAAACGACTTGTTGTGTGTCTGTCGAATTAAAGCTCTCGTATGCTAAACGACTTGTCGTTTAGTCCATAGACAAAAACGACAAATCGTTTTCGTCATCTTCAACCGCACATGTACTCCATGCATGCGTTCGGACCACCATCCTCCAATCACCTCTGCCGAACCACCTCGCTGCCAACGTTCATCCACTACACTGCCCCAGCCGTACCCAATGACCATCACCATGCACAGCATCATCTTCACACAACTGCACTACCTCCGCACTATAGCACTCCCAATACCGAAGCCCCCATGCAGCTCAGCGAGAAGCACCTCTCCATCTCCACCTCTATTCAGCTGCCTCCATACCACAGCTCACATGCAGACCTGGCAGCACCATCCTCTGTTTTAAGAAGTAAAAAATAGAGCAAAAAAACTTTGTTTCGGCTGGGTGCACAAGAGAATAAAACAAAATGAAAGAAAAAAAAAAGTTCTCGATCGATGCACGCTGGGCAAAACAGAACACAAGCTGAAAAGAACAAGGAAAAGAAGAGAGTTTGTGGGAGCGGGAGCCATTCGGTAGGAACGTGAAGGCATCGAAAAGAAAAGAAAACAAAACTAACATGCATGCAGGACGCCAAAAGAAGAAACACATGGGCAGATGAAATAAACAAAGGAATGTTGGCACTTTCGGCTGGGTGCACAAGAGACGTGAAGAAATAAAAAACCAGCAAGAGATAAGGAAACATGCAGCTTGCACTTCATTCGGTCTGGAAAGAAATAATTCAAAGGAGAAGGAGCCTTCTGCATGTGGGGAACAAGACGCACTAAGACATGGCTTGGTGTTGAAGAACATGCACTGCAATAACCCATTCAGTGGAAGAATAAAATAAAGAAAGAAGAAGTGGCCAGCAAAGATAGCTTGAAGGCTTTTCGATTCTATATAAAGGGCTGAGGAAGAGAATTTAATTGGACAGATTACTTTGGACAGACAGTTCGGAGAGACTCTCTAAGTTTTTAAATAAAGCTAGGGATGAACTTGCACAATTGAGAGTGTTTTTAGTTTATTTTTTATTCATATGATTGTTCTTTATTAATGCAAACTCTTATTTATCATTCTCTAATTATCAATAGTATTTTCTTATCTCCAAATAATCTTGGAATTGATTCCTTTCAGAGATTCAGTCATGTTTTTCTATAGAATGGTTAAGATCCTTGATTATGTTTGGATTAATTCATTGTCTTTATTGATTTAATTCTTTACTGCAGTATTGCCTCTGGGTATATTGTCGTCATTGGGTTTGTCAATAAAGATGATAATTCATAGAGTTTTAAAAAGTAGTGAATGATTTATCAAAGAGTTATCTTTCGATTAATGTGGTTTGTAATTCTATATCTTCCAATTGGAGACTCTGGAGATGAATCCCCAATTGAGTAATTCACTAAATCAAGAATAAACATAAATACCCGATTTGTGCAAGGAATTCCTGATGCTTTACTATTTATAATTTGAATAATCCTTATTTTTATCATTGTAATTTTATTTGCTAAATCACATAAAACCAATTCTTTTTTATTGATCATTAAATATTTTTCTTTAGTTCTTTTTATTATTTGCTGTGTTTTCTTTAATCCATCTCCCTGAGGCATCGACACCCCAAAGTTGTGCTATAGCTACTGTATTATGTTTTGGGCGTAATCACATGTCTATGAGGACTAACTGAAACTGAAAAGTGAGGTTGTTCAAACACAACCAGCAATATTCAATCAATTGAATATTTCACAAACAACAATATTCAATTGTGAAAATCAAGCAATTGAATTCAAACACAAAAAAAATTGACAATAAAGTAGAATAGAATCAATGGAACGGCACTCCAAGCAATTGACAAACTTAGGTTATGCTTGGTAGATGAGATAAGATGAGAATTTTTAAAAATTTTATGAATAGTATTAAGATAAAAGTTTAAAATTTTATTTTTTAATATTATTATTGTTTTGGGATTTGAAAAAGTTAAATTAGAATTTGAAAAAATTGAATTATTTATTATATTTTGTATGGGGATTTGAAAAAGATGTAATGATGAGATGAGATAAAATTTCTCATCTTTGCTCCCAAACATATCCTTAGAGATGCAAGAAATCCTAGAATTTGGAAACCCTATGTGATGCAAATTTCAGCCAAACCAAAAATCCTAAGAATTTCGGCAGCCTACTTTTTGTTTTTTTGTTTTTTGCAACCCTAGAACAATGAAGCCCTAGAATTAAATTTAAAGATGCAAGATATAAAGATAGAATCAGGCCTAATTGGAAACTTTGCTCTGAATACCAAATGATATGAACCCGCGAGAATGGAATTCCTTAAACCCACAATCAATTTGAAAACTCACCCATGAAAGCCAAAATCAAACCAATGGAAAATTTAAACCTGTTGAGGAATTCGTTCCAAGAACCTAGATTATATGAAAATTTATACCTGTTGAAGAACCTGTCTCAAGAACCTAAATTATAAGGAAGAATGCCACAAAAGTTGCGATTTACTTTTGATAAGTTCAAAAGTTCATTCAAGAACAAGATGAGGTAAACTCAACTCACAATAAATAAATTCATCAAATTTCATAAACAAATTAAAATGATGCTATAAAGAGTATTTAAACCAAAACCTAATTAAAATCCTAGCCAAAATAAAGCCATTTCTTCCAAAAATACCCTGAATGAATAGTGTTGCGGCTACAGTAATTTCACTACAGTAACTTAGCTGTAGTAACTTCTTGAAACCCTAGTTTAACAAAATAAAACATATGTGGGCCAAGCATCCTCAAGCCCAATTGTTCTAGACTAATTCCTACAACTAATAAAATAAGCCTCTTTAATGAAAGAAACAAGTCCAAGGCCTTCAATCACATAAACATAATAATAGGCCCTAATTTATGTTGCACTTTTTCATAGTTTGTATCACGTGGATGATCACTGGATCTCTTTCTCTCAAGCCCATCTTCAGTATTCGACTTTGCTAGTCTCATCCCAAGTAGATTGCACCAATCCTTGCATTGTTTCCTTGCACTTCTTAACTCTCGATCTTTAAGACTTGGTCCACCTTGGTGTCCATCAAACTCTCCCCATGTCTCTACAAGCCTCTCATAATTTCTCCTCCTATTGGTCATTAATTGATCCCACCAAATAATAGCATAATCAATGAACTCAATTACCTCCAACTTCACTTCTCCTCTAAATAATTATGACAATCAAATATCAACTCTATCATTTTCTCCCACATTAAATAAGCTTCAGGGTCAGTTCTATCTTAGAAAGATGGTATTTTCATTTTGAGGCTCCCAAGGTTTCTATCTACTCCATCCCGACCCCCTAGGTTCCCC